>OX377618.1:34020535-34497859 GCA_947397865.1 Polietes domitor
TTTACCTTTACCTTTACCTTTACCTTTACCTTTACCTTTACCTTTACCTTTACCTTTACCTTTACCTTTACCTTTACCTTTACCTTTACCTTTACCTTTACCTTTACCTTTACCTTTACCTTTACCTTTACCTTTACCTTTACCTTTACCTTTACCTTTACCTTTACCTTTACCTTTACCTTTACCTTTACCTTTACCTTTACCTTTACCTTACCTTTACCTTTACCTTTACCTTTACCTTTACCTTTACCTTTACCTTTACCTTTACCTTTACCTTTACCTTTACCTTTACCTTTACCTTTACCTTTACCTTTACCTTTACCTTTACCTTTACCTTACCTTTACCTTTACCTTTACCTTTACCTTTACCTTTACCTTTACCTTTACCTTTACCTTACCTTTACCTTTACCTTTACCTTTACCTTTACCTTTACTTTACCTTTACCTTTACCTTTACCTTACCTTTACCTTTACCTTTACCTTTACCTTACCTTTACCTTTACCTTTACCTTTACCTTTACCTTTACCTTTACCTTTACCTTTACCTTTACCTTTACCTTTACCTTTACCTTACCTTTACCTTTACCTTTACCTTTACCTTTACCTTTACCTTTACCTTTACCTTTACCTTTACCTTTACCTTTACCTTACCTTTACCTTTACCTTTACCTTTACCTTTACCTTTACCTTACCTTACCTTTACCTTTACCTTTACCTTTACCTTTACCTTTACCTTTACCTTTACCTTTACCTTTACCTTTACCTTTACCTTTACCTTTACCTTTACCTTTACCTTTACCTTTACCTTTACCTTTACCTTTACCTTTACCTTACCTTTACTTACCTTTACCTTTACCTTTACCTTTACCTTTACCTTTACCTTTACCTTTACCTTTACCTTTACCTTTACCTTTACCTTTACCTTTACCTTTACCTTTACCTTTACTTTACCTTACCTTTACCTTTACCTTTACCTTTACCTTTACCTTTACCTTTACCTTTACCTTTACCTTTACCTTTACCTTTACCTTTACCTTTACCTTTACCTTTACCTTTACCTTTACCTTTACCTTTACCTTTACCTTTACCTTTACCTTTACCTTTACCTTTACCTTTACCTTTACCTTTACCTTTACCTTTACCTTTACCTTTACCTTTACCTTTACCTTTACCTTTACCTTTACCTTTACCTTTACCTTTACCTTTACCTTTACCTTTACCTTTACCTTTACCTTTACCTTTACCTTTACCTTTACCTTTACCTTTACCTTTACCTTTACCTTTACCTTTACCTTTACTTTACCTTTACCTTTACCTTTACCTTTACCTTTACCTTTACCTTTACCTTTACCTTTACCTTTACCTTTACCTTTACCTTTACCTTTACCTTTACCTTTACCTTTACCTTTACCTTTACCTTTACCTTTACCTTTACCTTTACCTTTACCTTACCTTTACCTTTACCTTTACCTTACCTTTACCTTTACCTTTACCTTTACCTTTACCTTTACCTTTACCTTTACCTTTACCTTTACCTTTACCTTTACCTTTACCTTTACCTTTACCTTTACCTTTACCTTTACCTTTACCTTTACCTTTACCTTTACCTTTACCTTACCTTTACCTTTACCTTTACCTTTACCTTTACCTTTACCTTTACCTTTACCTTTACCTTTACCTTTACCTTTACCTTTACCTTTACCTTTACCTTTACCTTTACCTTTACCTTTACCTTTACCTTTACCTTTACCTTTACCTTTACCTTTACCTTTACCTTTACCTTTACCTTTACCTTTACCTTTACCTTTACCTTTACCTTTACCTTTACCTTTACCTTTACCTTTACCTTTACCTTTACCTTTACCTTTACCTTTACCTTTACCTTTACCTTTACCTTTACCTTTACCTTTACCTTTACCTTTACCTTTACCTTTACCTTTACCTTTACCTTTACCTTTACCTTTACCTTTACCTTTACCTTTACCTTTACCTTTACCTTTACCTTTACCTTTACCTTTACCTTTACCTTTACCTTTACCTTTACCTTTACCTTTACCTTTACCTTTACCTTTACCTTTACCTTTACCTTTACCTTTACCTTTACCTTTACCTTTACCTTTACCTTTACCTTTACCTTTACCTTTACCTTTACCTTTACCTTTACCTTTACCTTTACCTTTACCTTTACCTTTACCTTTACCTTTACCTTTACCTTTACCTTTACCTTTACCTTTACCTTTACCTTTACCTTTACCTTTACCTTTACCTTTACCTTTACCTTTACCTTTACCTTTACCTTTACCTTTACCTTTACCTTTACCTTTACCTTTACCTTTACCTTTACCTTTACCTTTACCTTTACCTTTACCTTTACCTTTACCTTTACCTTTACCTTTACCTTTACCTTTACCTTTACCTTTACCTTTACCTTTACCTTTACCTTTACCTTTACCTTTACCTTTACCTTTACCTTTACCTTTACCTTTACCTTTACCTTTACCTTTACCTTTACCTTTACCTTTACCTTTACCTTTCACCACATGTAACTTTATAAAGCAAATATTTCAACTTCTTTTTATGTTTTTTGTCCGGTATTTTTTCTAAAACATTACGTACGATAAGATTACCATTTAACGTTGTTTTTGTTCGGTTCTTATGGTGCATTTTAGTTTTATGCAATCTAAAGTACAAATAATACGAAAAGTGATTGGACAGTAATTTAGCACAAATTAAAAAAAAAATTATAAAACCGGAAAAATCTCAACTAACCAATACATTTTATTATAAACTTAATATTTGGTTAGATAATCACTCTTTTGAGTAATAACTGTACATCTTCTGGACATACTCTCCACTAGAGACATAAAAGACTCCATTGGAGTAGCATGTCAGGAATTTTGAGTTTCATTCAAGAAATCGGGCAATTTTTTGTGGTTTATTGCTATAATATGTTGTTAAAGTCCATTCCATAGATTCTCAATAGGATTGAGATCCGGTGGACCATTTTTAAAAATCTATTTTGTTCAGCCCCAAACAGCTCTTCACTGGCGTTAAGTGTGTTTTGGTCGGTTGTCGTACATAAAACGCCACTTAATTGGCATGTTTTTATCTGAATATGTTATCATAGTATCAACAAGTAGATTTTTGTAAATATACTGATCCATTAGTGCAACGATTTTGTGTATCGGACCAACGCCGTGTCCAGAAAACGCAGTATACACCATCAGATTTTCGCCAACAAGATTTACCGTCTCAGATTTGTACTTTGAGTTGTGCTGCTTGTTTGGAGGGCACAATTCGTATTGTTTCCTATTAGATCCGCACCGACAAATGTTCGATTTGCCAATCCAGGCGATATTTTCCCAAAAATCTTGGATTTTTCTAAATGATCCTGAGCAGATTAAATTTGACACTGTAAGCCATATTTTGATACGTCTGGCTTATGTTGAACAATGCATCCAAGTAATTTTTTTTTCATTGGTTCTTCTTCTTATGGTTCTTGAGGAAATGCTAATCGGCCCAATTACGGTTGTCGCCGTCGTCGCAATATTGAAGCGAGGCGACAACATTTGTATTATGGTTGTCGCTTTTTGTCGATAGCGACAAAAGATTGCGATTATCGTTGTCGATACAACAGTCGAAGTCGAGTCGATGTTTGAGAATATCTGTCGCCGTGTATTTTTGAGGCGACGTTGATGTTTTACACATATTTGTATTTTTGTACTTCCCGCTTGTGTACTTAGAAGATGTATAAAATGAAAATAACGAGCACGAAACAATTCGAAATTTTAGTTGCCGAATTGGAAAAAAATCCAAGTTTGGCAAAAGGGTTTTCCAAAAGCCACGCTCCGGCTAATTTCAAATCGGATTGGGAGGCCATTGCAACAAAATTAAATGCAAACGGGCCTCCGGTAAGAGACACCGATGGCTGGCAAAGAGTAAGTTTATAAGTTTGTTTTATAAGTTTTTATAATCTTTTTTTATAAAATTGTATAAAATCCTCATAGGTTTGGAAGGATTTAAAATTCAAAATAAAAAAGAAACTCGTGCACAATAAGTGCGAAGCCAATAGCACTGGGGGAGGAATTTTTAAACAAATGACTTTGTCGCCGTTGGATGAGTCCGTTGCAAATTTGGTGCAGTTCCAAAAGTTGCTTAACCCACCAGGTCATACACTTGGAATCGAAGAAGTGGAGAACATTGACATTGACACAGTTGAATTTGTAAAGGGTGATTTTTTAAGAGCTTGATAACTTTTTTTTTAAAAAAAACGCATAAAATTTGCAAAATCTCATCGGTTCTTTATTTGAAACGTTAGATTGGTCCATGACATTTACTTTTTGAAGATAATTTCATTTAAATGTTGACCGCGGCTGCGTCTTAGGTGGTCCATCCGCTTAGTCCAATTTTGGCATTTCCACGTTTTTGAGTAACAGAGACCCAATTGGTGCGAACGGCGACGAATCGAAAATTGGTGGTCATCATTAACACTGGCCGATACAGCTGCGATATTTTCTTCAGTTCGCACTCTACGTAAGCGTGTTGGTGGTTTAATGTCCAACAATGTAAATTTGGTGCGAAATTTAGTCACAATAGCCCGAATAGCCGCTTCAGTGGGTCGATTAAACTGACCATAAAATGGAAGCGCGCAATGAACTTTCTTAACAGAGCACGCATTTTGATAATAAAATTCAATAATTTGCAAGCGTTGTTCGTTTGTAAGACGATTCATGATGAAATGTCAAAGCATACTGAGCATCTTTCTCTTTGACACCATGTCTGAAATCCCACGTGATTTGTCAAATACTAATGCATGAAAATCCTAACCTCAAAAAAATCACTCTTTATATGGAATCGAGCAGGTAGAACCAGCTGACGACGAAAACGAGCATATACAAAGCACCGTAGAAGCTCCTCGACCATCTAGGATAATCGCTGGTAAAAAGCCCTCCAGAAAAGACGCAACTGTTGAATTGTTGAAGGAACAATATAAGCTTCAACAATACAAGCTCGCTTGAACTAAGTAGTAAAAGTGCACTTATCGCGTTGTTCATCGTAAATTTAACAAAATTGTTATGTTTTTTAAAAAAGACGTTCGTTTGTTTTGCGCGGACTTCAAAATAAAAACAATTTTCTGTCATTTATAAGACAATAACAAAAGAGTGTTGCCAACTTTTTTTAAACTGTCGATGTCGCTCCTATACCTCACCGTAATACTATTTTAGAAGCGAGGCGACGGCGACAAGCACACAGCGTCGACATCGACTATCGAAGCGACAACCGTAATTGGGCCGAATGTCAATTTTTGCCGAAATATCTCTCTGAATCACAGTTGAGCTTTTAAATGGATCTGATACGCAGGTTCTATAAATTAAAAAATCCGATTTATTGCTTGTTTTTCTCGGCGTAGGACATTTTGCAATATTTTTGAAGCTCCCATAAGTGCCAATATGGCTTAGTATATGGAACACAATCTGTCTAGATCAATTTATAATGTTTGCAATATCCCCAGCGGTACTTCCACTGTCGTTCAATTGCATAATAACCTGACGCTGCGCCTCAATGCACTATTTTCCTTAACCAATGTCTAATTATAAATTTTGTTAAATAATAACTTCCATTTGAGTAAAAATTACCGAAACATACCAATTAATTAATTAAAACGCAAAATGAAACAGAAAATAACAACTTTTATCAAATGTGCTAAATTTGTGTCCAGTCCAGATTGCGAATTACTTCCAAAAACATGAGTGTACGAGAAAAAGGCACCAAAGAATACGAAAAAAATTATTGGGCTTACTGATCACACCATAAGCAACACTATAAAACAAATATTTGGCGCAGAGTTCATTATCAGAACAAATTATTTGCTATTATAAACAACACATGTGAAGTGTGCTAAACTCGTGGCCACCACTGTATATCAAAATATGCTTTTATTAATTTGGAGTTCTCGTAAATGAAAATATTAGATGATGATGGCTTAAGCTTTTAAGATTTAGTCTATGTATAGACTTTTAAACTTACCTTGGGCAGACTCATTCTCATTGGTATGATAGGACAAGTTGTAAGTTGCTATCCGCCAAATACTTCACACCAGTAAATGTTCATTCAAACTGTAAATTCGCACCATAATTTATTTTAACTTTTATTTGTTTCCGAAAACAATACACACAACGAAGAGCTAAACTAATTTCGCCGCAACTTCGTTGAGCGAATTCACAACAAAAGCTCACACGCACACATATACATGATCTATTTCGCACTGTTGTTTTTGTTTCCTTCTTGTAAAACAAGCCCAATGCAAAAATATTTAGGAAAGCAGCATTTAACCACCGAATTTCACATTACTGCGTTTACTTTTCACATCTCATTTATTCACTACAGCCTCATCAACAATTGTATTCTTATAATAATCAATGCCACTAAGAAATTTCAACATATATTATTCATCAGATCTATTGAAAAACAACCGATCACTCCAAAAATTGTTACAAACTAACGTGGAAAAGACAAAATGCAAAAGCTCTTGTTTGTTGAGTCGTGTGAGATGGAGTTGAGAGAACAATACTTGTTATGGAAATGCAATAGAGAAGCAAAAAAAGTGTTGCAAAGAAGTTGTTGTCAAGCATCGAATATTTGCTGGTCATTAGCGGTGTTAAAGGAAAATATGTAGTGGAGTGAGGAGGTTATTACATAGTTGCCATATTGCTTACTTTAATAAAGAGGTTTGAGGTTAGGATTTTCATGCATTAGTATTTGACAGATCACGTGGGATTTCAGACATGGTGTCAAAGAGAAAGATGCTCAGTATGCTTTGACATTTCATCATGAATAGACTTACTAACGAGCAACGCTTGCAAATCATTGAATTTTATTATCAAAATGCGTGCTCTGTTAAGAAAGTTCAGAAAGAAAGAAATTGTGTTCAGCGACGAAGCTCATTTTTGGCTCAATGGGTACGTAAATAGGCAGAATTGTCGATTTTGGAGTGAATATCAGCCAGAAGCATTGCAAGAGCTACCAATGCATCCAGAAAAAGTCACAGTTTGGTGCGGTTTATGGGCTGGTGGCATCATTGGACCGTACTTCTTCAAAGATGATGCGAATCGTAACGTAACTGTGAATGGTGAGCGCTACCGTGAGATGATATCCAACTTTTTTTTGCCCAAAATGGAAGAACTGAACTTGGTTGACATGTGGTTTCAACAAGATGGCGCTACATGCCACACAGCTCGCGATTCTATGGCCATTTTGAGGGAAAACTTCGGAGAACAATTCATCTCAAGAAATGGACCGGTAAGTTGGCCACCAAGATCATGCGATTTGACGCCTTTAGTCTAAAGTCTACAGAAATAAGCCAGCAACTATTCCAGCTTTGGAAGACAACATTTCCGAAGAAATTCGGGCTATTCCGGCCGAAATGCTCGAAAAAGTTGCCCAAAATTGGACTTTCCGAATGGACCACCTAAGACGCAGCCGCGGTCAACATTTAAATGAAATTATCTTCAAAAAGTAAATGTCATGGACCAATCTAACGTTTCAAATAAAGAACCGATGAGATTTTGCAAATTTTATGCGTTTTTTTTTTAAAAAGTTATCAAGCTCTTAAAAAATCACCCTTTATTTCTCGAAATATTAGGGCTGTTTTTCTTTAAGCAGGGATAATAAGCTGCGATATCAAAAACGTTAATAAAAAGTTATTTTTTTATTCAAAACTAGCTGACCCGACAAAAATTTTCCTGTCCATATTTCAATAAGTTTGTTTCTGATCGTCGTGTGAATTTTTGAGAAGTTTTTTTCAAATGTCTAAGCAAACCTGGAATGGAAAAATGTTGTTCTCAGTGATTATTGTAACGTTTGCTGGCGTAGACATTCAATTTAATGACACGATCTAATTCAGATTACGCCAATGGAAGTGTCAGCACGTTCTCTTAAGTGGATTTCGAAAAAACTTAGGAACACCATTCGCATGAGTTTGATTTAATTGAACTGGAAAAATCGACGGGGAATATAATGCAGAAGGTAGATATTTCAACGACGATTTTGCCATTGACTTTCAAGCCAGTGTTTTGAATATAATTGTTCAGATTCGTCGTTCTCGAAACGCTTGATAGTACTTAATTTAAATGATGTTTTCCACAAAAAGGACATTTCGAGCATTCTAGAAGTGTTTGGTAAAAATGTCCAAAAAATCAGCGGATTTTTATGAAAAATATATTTTTTATTTTTATATTTTTAATCTATGCAAGATAATATTGGTTACATCGATTCTTTAATATTGAGATCATGGGAATCATTTGTGTGAAGTCGTCGTTCAATTATAATCATCCTCTCAAAATATACTTTTGCATAAAAATCTTCTGTCTAGTCATTATTCGGTCTAATGTTTCCAAAGACTTTATGTGGGACATCGTATATTCATTCCGAGCGATCAATTTACGTTACTGCACCACCATGATCACCGGCACATTTCTTCGACAGTTTGCACGTTAGGAATTTCTTTAATATGCGTATTCAACGGCAATTTGACTGCTGAATGAACTGTTCAACTTTTTCGAGCAACTTAGATGAAGCCGGTAAAATTAAATTCTGCGAGATAATCGTAGCCAAAATATACATGATCAAAATAGTCTTATAGTTCCAACGTGATCGTCCAGAGGATAATCACTCCATCCATCTTTCAAAACTTTCATGAGAGTCGTACGTTATTTTCCGATTTAACAGTGGAACGTGCTGTCAAAATGTCTTCGTCTTCGTGCTTTCCTTTAAGAAGCGTTTCTTCAATCGTTAATTACCCCACTTCCGAATGTCATTGCAAAAACTAGTCTGATATTAACTGAAGATTCTGAAGCGATAGTCTGAGGTTGTAAACATAATTTTCTCTAGAAACAGAATCCTCAAATTCAATGTTTTTCGCAGCCAATATAGCTTGTTCGCTCAACGACACACGATTTGGAGCAACGTATGAGAACTGAAAAAAATCTAAATATCAATATTCGCAATATCAACAGCATTTTTCCTATAGCGAATGTCTAGCAAAAGTTTTGAAAAACTCCAGATTGGCCATTTCACAACACACTCATGTTTGTCTGCTGAGATTGCCGTGGAATCGCCAGTAATATAAATCGAATATCACCTTCAAACAGAATCATTGAACCAACAGTGCGCTATCGCAACCTGAGTGCATTTCGGCAGTCTTCAAAGAACGCAGCTAAAATTCATGATAAAGCATTGCCGGCAATTACAATATAAATACATATTTGTATCAAAACAATTTAAAAAATATATATTTATGTTGACTTTTTGGTCTTAGCCTCGATAACCATAAATTTGAATTACACTGGATAATTCGCCAGGCTAAGTCCAAAATTTTTAACATAAAATAATTTTTGATTTGAACTAGGGTATTGTTCTGGGTCAAGAACATTTTGCATCTATATTTAATAGAATGCAAACTTATTTACAAATGGCATGGTGACATTTATTACTTGGCTGCAGACTGCGAAGTCACTTGACAAAACCTTTGGCAGGGTGGAAATCGCGATAAAGAAAAAATACAAATTTGCAAAATTTTCAATTTCGCTTGAAATGAGGCTAAATTGATTTGTATACATGGCATTTATGATTTGTACTTCTATCCATGATTACTGACTTCGTGGGGAATATTTGTGGCAGAACAGTTTTAGAGACCCAGTTAGGGAAATTTGAAATAAGTGCAATTGCAAACGCGTATTATGGATTTTTGCAGCAATTACAGTTCAAGGGTGGCAATTTGAAATGGCTGTTAATGCTAAACTGATACAGTTAGGATCATGAAGTTTTAACTATTTTTAACAGATATTCTCCCCTTTCATTTGATATTAATGCCGTGCCATAGTCTGGCTGCCAAAAGTGCGAAAATAAATTAATTAAAAAATATATGTATCTTTTGGAAAATGAAAGTCCTGTAAAAAGGACAAACTATCTCGAAATAAAAGACTGAGTATACAATTTTACTAAGGGTGGTATTTACTTTCATGTGTATATGGTCGTTTTCAAGTCCACAACGAGTCACTGTTTGGTGTGGATTTTGGGCTGGCGGCATCATTAGGCCATGTACTGAAAAATTGGGTTGATCGGATGAGGTACTGTCGAGCCAGTCGTAATAGCTTACAATTATGAGACTTGATAAGGTGGCAACGTTGCTACCCACTGTTTTTTCTTAAATGGATTAACAAGAAAAATCTGGCAACACAACTAAGAGAGTATTAAGCTACTTTCTTGTTAAACAAGAAAATTCCATACAAAAATTAAGCTAGTAAGCCCAATCGAACATGGAATTTACTCGCTTATCAAGAAAGTAGTTTACCACTCTCTTAGTAAGCTGATGTCAGATTTTTATCTCAGATTTATTTAAATAAAACCAATGGAAAAAAATGTTGCCAACTCTCTTAATTTTAATCTAGTAAGCCCAATCGAGCAGGCCTAAAGTTCGACTTTACCTATAAAACCAGAAATATGAAGAAACAATAGGTATTTTTTATAGTCTAGTCTAATTTAAAATTGCTCATCCTATACATTTGCATTTACATTTATTTTTAATACTTCTTTCACTAAATGTAATATAAATAAATATAACAAGTTGATTAGAAATGACGACAAGAAATCTAATGTTGCCGTTCTAAAGTAAAGTGTTTTACTAAGAATAATCCATAATCTGACTTAATAAAAGGTAATATGAAGTCACTTAAATATTGTAGTACAAAAAACTGATGAAAGCTTTCGTCCAACTCAGTATGTGTGTAAGATATTTTCACTGCTACCATTCTAATGTTGGTTTTATTGAAAACCAGCACTTACTTTTTAATTAAAAAAGTTATTTGGATTTCATATGGACACCTCCCAGTGACCCGATATTCGATATTCGCACGCCTTAAACTATGCCAAAAACAAGAATGAAACTGAAAAAGTCGATCAGCCTTTTTAGTGTCGAAAGCGCTTAAAGAGTTCTACATTTTAAAAATAATTCTTCAGGATTTGGTACAAATTATAAAACAATTAAACAAATTATAAACAATTTTACATTGAAAGCTCTAATAGAAATATACAAAGTTCAGCGATTTTTGGAGAACTTTGTTTTTCCATATATACATGTAAATGAAGGTCAGAGGATATATTTTGTTCGTAGATTTATGAAATATCAGAATTATCTCTTAGATTTGTATACAATCCACGAGAGTATTATGTCTTTCTGCATTTGTTTGTAACACCCAAAAGGAAGGGAGATAGACCCATTGTTAAGTAAACCGATCGACTTAGAATCACTTTCTGAGTCGATTTAGCACTGTCCGTCTGTCCATCTATTCTTGTAATCACGATACAGGTCGCAATTGTAGCCAGAACCAAAAATTGGCAAGACATCTTATATTTGCACTACAAACACCTGCGGTAAAAATCTGTTAGATCGGTTCAGATTTATATATTGCTCCCATAAAAATTTCGATCCCGATTTGATTTTTTCCGCTCTACAAACCACAAATTGTATCAGATTGTCTTCAGATTTGGCAAAACATCTTATATTTCGACTTGAAACGCCTGTGGTAAAAATGTGTTAGATCGGTTCAGATTTATATATAGCTCCCATACAAATTTCGGTCCCAATTCGACTTTTTACGCTCTAGAAACCACATATTTCAACAGATCTTCTTCAAATTTGGCAAAATATCTTATATTCCCACTAGAAACACCCGTGGTGAAAATGGGTCAGATCGGTTCAGTTTATATATAGCTCCCACACAAATTTCACTCCCGATTTGATTTTTTTTCCACTCTATAAACCACATATTTTAACAGATCTTCTTCAAATTTGGCAAAATATCTTATATTTCCACTAGAAACACCCATGGTGAAAATGGGTCAGATTGGTTCAGATTTATATATAGCTCCCACACAAATTTCACTCCCGATTTGATTTTTTTCCACTCTATAAACCACATATTTTAACAGATCTTCTTCAAATTTGGCAAAATATCTTATATTTCCACTAGAAACACCCATGGTGAAAATGGGTCAGATTGGTTCAGATTTATATATAGCTCCCACACAAATTTCACTCCCGATTTGATTTTTTTCCACTCTATAAACCACATATTTTAACAGATCTTCTTCAAATTTGGCAAAATATCTTATATTATAAGTAGAAACACCTATTTTGAAAATAGGTAAAATCGGTTCAGATTTATATATAGCTCCCATACAATTTTTTTCACCGAATTTCTTCACAATGAGCATAACACGTTTACTTGAACTGGAAAAACCTATTGTGCAAGTGGGTCACTTTACTCCATGTTTGGATATAGTCCCGATACAAATATTCTTCTTGATTTGAGAAAGTGGATCAGGTCATATAAGCCTATGATTAGGAAACATACAAAAATCTCGTTTTCACTTTTTTCACGAATTGAATTGTATTCGGATAGAAAGTGGAATGTATCACATAGACGGCCCCGCCCGACTTTAGCCTTTCTTACTTGTTTTAATTAGGTACAGCAGAAATACGGACGCGACAAAACATAATATTTCCACTCGCAGTAAAAAAATAGTAATTTTCGTTATAACACTTTAACTTTTAATAAAAATAAAAGAGAACAAGTTAACTTCAAGTTTCATAATAAAAAATTGTCGAAATAAAAAAAATAAAGTTAAAAGCTATTTTGGGAGATTAGTACATATGAACGAATTGAGATGACTTCATAAAATTCAAAGTTTGCAGTTTTTCTTGGAAGACAAATAAGTTAGTTCCGTCTACATACGTCTTCTTAATGCAACAAAAAGAAGCGTGAGAGTCCAATCTTTAAATTTATCAAAAAAATCCATCAACTTTGGCCAATCGCTGAACGAAGTTTTAAGACATTTGGACCAAAACGGACGGCACATGATGGGCGTGGCCCATGTTGATGGATCTTCATATTTATACCCTCCACCTCCAGAATGGGGGTATACTAACTTTGTCATTCCGTTTGTAACACCTTGAAATATCGACCTGCGACCCTATAAAGTATATATATTCTTGAACGTCATAAAATTCTAAGACGATCTAGCCATGTCCGTCTGTTGAAAGCACGCTAGCATCTAAACGAAAGGAGCTAGAACGTTCAAATTTTCCATAAATGCGTCTTATAGTCGTAGATCGGTTGGGATTGAAATGGGGCGAAATCGGCCCAAAGGGAAAAAATTTTCCCTCACAAGGACTAAAATACCCATAATAATCCCTAATATTTTAGCGTATTTATTTATGTCTGTTTATATTTGCTTGATATTTGGTATACGCATTCCCCTTATAGCAAAAGCGTGCACCATAAAGTGATTCTTATTTGTAGGAGGTGAAATGGGACAAAAAAGGGATAAAAATGGTACATATTAAACGACAACAGCTAGAAACACGAAATTCGGTCTGTACATTCCTCTAATTGAGTAGATACATAATATAAAAGTATTTTTTCCAAATTCGTACTTTTAAGGGGTAAAATGGGAATAGAGGGATACAAATGGTACCAACCAAACGGCTGTACCTAGAATAATGAAATTCGGTGTATACATTCCTCTGATTTCATAGATAAGTAAAATACACTGATTTTTTCAAAATTCGTACTTTTTGGGGTTAAAATGAAAAAAGGCGATAAAAATAGTACCAATCTAATGACCGCAGCTAGAGTCATGCAATTCGGAGTATACATTCCTCTGAGTGTGAAGACACGGAAAATAAACTAATGTTTCGAAATTCGTACTTTTTGGGGTTAAAATGAAAAAAGGGGATAAAAATAGTACCAATCAAATGACCGCAGCTAGAGTCATGAAATTCGGAGTATACATTCCTCTGACTGCGAAGACACGGAAAATAGACGAATTTTTCGAAATTAGTACTTTCAAGGGATACACTGGTACAGAGGGATAAAAATAGTACCAACTAAACGACTACAACTGGAATGACAAAATTTTAATTGCGTAGAAACGTCAAGGGGGTAAAAATGGTACCAACCAAATGGAATCATGGAATTCGGTGTATACATTCCTCTGACTGCATAGACACGCAAAATAAAAAGTTTTTTTCCAAATTCGTACTTTTTCTTTTACGACAAAAATTGGTTGAATCATGAAGTTAGGTTATTTTGCACTATGTACGTCTGATAATGGATTTTCAAAATTTGTACTTTTGAAATTCAAATAGAATGGAAATATAACCAACTGTAGCACCCACTATCTACCAATATTTATGGCTTTGAAAATATTTTTGAAAATATAAATAGAAGAATAATCATTTTTTGAATTGACGTATTGGTAGCCTTGCCTTATAAGCGTGGTTTGAAATAATTAAAATATTATATTTATTTATAAAATTAATTTTTCATTATTTGTATTTGTTTTGGTTTGGCTATATTAAAAAAATTATTTTTTCCTGTAATATTACTGCACTTCTACGAAAACAGACAACCTCTGTGGAATGCAATCCATGGTGGATGGTATAAAAAGTTCGGCCCGGCTGAACTTAACGCCGTTTTTACTTGTTTTCTTTTTCAATTTTTATCACAGTACGTCCTTTTATGTTTTGAATATATATATATATCAAGATGTATGAAGCCACTGTATATATATATATATATATATATATATATATCAAGATGTATGAAGCCACTGTGTGACGTAGTGCTAATAAAAAAAAAAACAAAAATAAAAACCAGAAAGAGAAATAGTAAATAACAATTTTACTATTATAAAGTATTTTTCAGCAGAAAATGAGTCAAATTCTAAAGTAAATACGTTGATAGTTAACGAATTTGCGATTACTTCAAAAAATCTACAATCTGGCAACTATGGAATAGTAATCAAGTCATTTTATTCCCTCACCACCCACAAAGAAAAATATTTAAAATTGCATTCTTCTTCATCATAATGGTCAACGAATACATACTTGTTCCTTTTCATTGCTTTAAATCATATTGTTTTTGCTTCTCTATTGTATTTTCGTCATTTCGTTATTGTTCTCTCAATTATAATCCACTCTGCTCACCAAAGGAAGAGCTTTTGCATTTTGCGTGTTCCACTTTAGTTTATGACAATTTTTGTAGTGATCGGTTGTTTTTCAATAGCTCTAAAGAAAAAATAGAAACTTTTGCCGAAATTTGTTTGTGTCATTATTATAAGAATACAATTGTTTATGAAGACGTAGTGAATAAGTGAGAAGTGAAATGTAATTGCAGTAGTGAGAATTTCGGTGGTTAAATATTGTTTTCGTAAAAATATTTTTTGCATTCATCGGCCATTCGGGACGATGAATAAGCATTGTGTATGTGTCCATTACTCTTTGAGTTGAATGAAGGAACTAAAGAGAACAGTGTGAAATTGATCATGTATGTGTGAAAGTTCGTGGTTGCAGTTGCCGTTCGTCATGATATTTCTGCGGCGAAATTGAAAGCTTTTAGATTTTCCTTGTGTTTGACATTGTTTCCGGCAAAAGCTAATTCAAAATGGTGGTAATAAACTACGTGGAAAAAAATATAGTTGGATACGAACATACAACTTGCCGCTTCAGACCTGTCGTAAGTTAAGGTAAGTTCTATGGAGTCTGTGCAACTGAGTTCGACTAAATGAATTGATTGGTTATTTTACGAAGCGTTGCTGTTCGTTCCTATTAGGGTTGGAGCATTCAAATATCGTTCCATGTTGGGAAAGACAGGTTAGACAAGTCACCAAAAAGAAGAGTATTGACCACCTAATTCTCTAAAACACAGGGTAACCCAAAGACCATCCATGTACAGGGCAATCTACAAATCTCGCTCTTTACATGTTAACTTGCAGAAAGGCGAGCGATACCACCGAAGTGGAATAACTAGCATTTGTTTCTACAAAGCCCTTTATTGTTATCTGACTATTTGCCACATATGGGCATCTCCCAGTGGCCTGGGCGCGACGATCGCACGCCTTAGGCCACGCCAAATACAAGAAAGAAACTGAACAAGTAAAAACGGCGTTAAGTTCGGCCGGGCCGAACTTTATATACCCTCCACCATGGATTGCATTCCACAGAGGTTGTCGGTTTTCGTAGAAGTGCAGCAATATTACAGGAAAATATAAATTTTGTCATATAGCCAAACTAAAACAAATACAAATATTGAAAAAATAATTATATAAATAAATATAATGTTTTAATTATATCAAACCATTATCTATTTCAAATCAAAAAATAAATATTCTTATATTTATATTTTCAAGAAGCTTAAATACCATAAATATTGGAAGATAGTGGGTGCTACAGTTGGTTGTACTTCAATTCTATTTTAATTCCAAAAGCACAAATTTTGAAAATCCATTATCAGACGTACATGTGCAAAGTACAAAATAACCTAACTTCATGATTCAACCAATTTTTGCCGTAAAAGAAAAACTACGAATTTGGAAAAAAACTTTTTATTTTCCGTGTCTATGCAGTCAGAATGTATACACCGAATTCCATTATTCCAGCTGCGCCCATTTGGTTGATACCATTTTACCCCCTTGACATTTCTACGCAACTAGAATTTCATCATTCTAGCTGTAGTCGTTTAGTTGGTACTTTTTTTATCCCCCTGTACCATTGTAATCTCTTGAAAATCCTTTTATTTTTCATGTCTACGTAGTCAAAGGAATGTATAGACCGAATTTCATGACTCTAGCTGCGGTCATTTGATTGGTACTATTTTTATCCCCTTTTTTCATTTTAACCCCAAACAGTACGAATTTTGAAAAATCCGCGTATTTTACTTGTCTATGCAATCAGAGGAATGTATACACCGAATTTCATTATTCTAGGTACAGCAGTTTGGTTGGTACCATTTTTATCCCTCTATTCCTATTTTATCCCCTAAAAGTACGAATTTGGAAAAAATACTTTTATATTATTTATCTACTCAATTAGAGGAATGTACACACCGAATTTCGTGTTTCTAGCTGTTGTCGTTTAATATGTACCATTTTTATCCCTTTTTTGCCCCATTTCACCCCCTACAAATAAGAATCACTTTATGGTGCACGTATTTGCTGTAGGGGAAATGCACATACCAAATATCAAGCAAATATAAACAGACATATTCAAAAAACATGCTTAAATACTCTAAAATATTAGGGATTATTATGGGTATTTTTAGTGCTTGTGAGGGAAAAAAATTTCCCTTTGGGCCGATCTCGCCCCATTTCAATCCCAACCGATCTACGACTATAAGACGCATTTATGGAAAATTTGAACGTTCTAGCTCCTTTCGTTTAGATGTTAGCGTGCTTTCAACAGACGGACAGACGGACGGACGGACATGGCTAGATCGTCTTAGAATTTTATGACGTTCAAGAATATTTATACTTTATAGGGTCGCAGGTCGATATTTCATGGTGTTACAAACGGAATGACAAAGTTAGTATACCCCCATCCTGGAGGTGGAGGGTATAAAAAGTCGATCAGCCTTTTTAATGATCTAAAGCGCTTAAAGAGTTCTACATTTTAAAAATATATCGTCAGGATTTAGTACAAATTAGTACAAAATTATAAAAAAATTGAAACGGACGCTACAAAAAACAGAAGTACTTTTGAATCTCTTATAGAAATATACAAAGTTTAGCGATTTTTTAAGAACTGTGTACATATATATCTGTAAATGAAGGACAGATGATACACTTTGTTGTTTGTACAGCAGGATTACGGACGCGACAAAACGGACGATAAAAATATTTCCACTCGTAGTAAAAAAACTACTAATTTTCGTTATAACACTCAGGTATAAAATAAAATATAGAATTTTTAAGGTCTTTTTAAAATAACTTGTCTGAAATGGTAATTTTGTAGTAAAATCATGAAAACACGAAAATTACATAAAAAATCGTGGACACTTTCTTGAATTTCGGACAAAGGTTATGAAAAAGACAAACAAACTAAACGAATTGTGCCAATTTCAAGATTGTGTAATGCTAATTTCGCTAATGGACACCAAATTGTTCGGAAAATTTTAATTTTTATTAACCGATACCACTACTTGACATTCGACTAGAGCAATATCTTATGAACTTTTAATTGTGTACTGGAATAAAAGTTTGGAAATTTAATAACAAACTCGTTTAGTAATTTTAAAAAAGTGTAGATAAGAATCACTTTCATAATGAAATCTAAAATATTCTTAATAAAAGCAAATAATTTTCTTGATGCTTGTAGTGCGCTAAGATGTAACATTTGAGATTGGACATTTTTCTGGAGCTGTATCTAAATCTGAACCGATGTGTCCTATTTCCATCACAAATGCAACAACAACGGTTTCTATTACTTCCAATGTTTTGGGAGTTTGCAATCCATTTCGACAAACGATGAAAACTGTTTGATATACATAAACTTATTTCTCTTTGTTCATTTACAACAACTGATGACATGTTTACCGCAAACAAGCTAATTTTTCTCACAAAAGAAACTAAAAAGCGATGTTCACGTGTTTGAAATTTCGTTTCTACGAAATGCATCTGCGTGTAGGTCTATATTTTAAAATCTACTTTAAAGTTGCGAAACAATAAGAAATGAGTTTTAACTTATTATATTTATCACTTAGGTCAAATATTTTTCAGAGTTAGTATTTTTTGTACATATGTAACAAGTATTATTCAAAAGAGAAACAACAAATTCAGTAACATGGATCTACGTAGGAAAACGAAACTCTAAAATATCAATTATATGGTTTTTTGGAATAAAAATTTCTAGTTGTTTCTTCTTGCATTTCATCGAATACAAAAAAACTGTATTTGTTATTCGAATTTATACATATTTAAGATTATAAAAATGAAGAAATATTTCCAAATATTTTTATTTAATCGGAATATGCGTATACAGATTTTGAGTAAACATCCTATTACTCATGTCCTATAAACCCCAAAACTCTTTAGACATCCTATTTAGACCCATACTTTCTTAAAAAGATTATCCAAATTTCTGCATTTATCATAGAAAATTATGCGGCTATGAACCATTTTCTCGAAAATGAGTTTTTGATGCCAAACTATTCCCAGATTTGGATGTCATCTGTCATATACATTTGGCGGAGAATTTCTTTCTAAAGCCATTTTTTAAAATTTTTCTGATTTGGCTATCCACTCACACGTTCGTTTTTGGCTACATAAGTGGCTATGAACATAAAAATAATAGAAATAAAATAGTTCAACAATGGAGCAGCATAAAACCGAAGGTTATAATTCGGTACAATGATTTTGTTTAAAACATTTTTCTAGAATTAGGGCTATCGTACTATCAAATTCCATCATTTAATAGCATTTTGATGCCCCAGTTATCAGGCTAAAATAGGAAAAATGGTGGCTGTAAAGTCAAAAATTGTGAAAAGTATATTTAGAAAAACCGGCGTAACTTTTTATTATATTGAGAATACCCAAATAATTCTATGGCATGTGATTACTGACTTCATGGGGAATATTTGTGTATGAAAAGTTTCAGAACTATGAATGAAGAAAGTTAAAATATAAAGAATTGCAACGGCGAATTTTGGATTTTTCATCAATTGCAGCGATTTTCGTGACTGGTGACAAGCGACCAATCTGATGGATGAAGCTGGAATCTTTAAATTCGCTGTGTACATCGCGTTTTCTATACAACATTAAGGAGATAATCAGTTTTTCGCTCTCCTGAAAAATTATGTTTTTGTTCATAGCCACTTATGAATATAAGACCTCTATATGTATGTATGTAATTTCAAGCAACTATTTAAAAAAAGTTCTACACTTAGGGAACAAGTCTGTTAATAAAAGCAGCGATTGTCTTTTTTTCTTTTCTTTTTTTTGCTATTACAGCTGTTTTTTGGCTTAACAGCAGTTTTCTGCAATCATACATCACCATTCACACTGCTAAAGAGTTTGCAGTCTGCTAAAATTGGATGTTGTTAATTAAAATATAAAAATAGGTAAACGTTCATAAGCGAGTTTAGCTCGAATTTCCTTTTTTATTAGCTTGGGGCAATATGCGTCTCATATATATTGCTAAAAACAGCAGTTTACCATCTCAGCATATACAAATCTGCTGTCTCTTTTTTAACAGCAGAAAATGTGCTCTTTCGGCAGACTTTGGAAAATTAGTTGGAAAATTAACTATTTATGAATAAAGATTCCATCTTTCAAAGCCATAGTAAATAGTTCATTTACTAGAAAAAAAGGGTAGTAGATTTACTTAAAATCATTTCTTTGGATCTAATAAAAAACTCTTACAATTGAGTAAATTCAAACTTATGTGGAAGAATATTTACAAGGTTTTAAGTGAGAAAAAAATCTGAAATTTTTTGTATGGAAACATTTTTAAATTAAAAATGTGTTTTTTTTCCTATAAGTAAGTTAATATGTTTACAGAAATTTATGCCAAGTTCTTCATACATTTAGGTATTAATGAACTTATAAAAAACATTTGAAATTGTTTAAAAAATTCTTGAATATTAATCTAAGAAGCAGTTCTCGTTCGTTTGCAGAGACTTATTTCTTAAATACTTTATGAATTATTCTAAACAACCACTGCGAAGGCGCCTATCTTGCCTTCGCAACAATCATGGAGTAATAGCTCAACTCCTTATGGCAGAGGTAACATGAAACTCTTGAGAAATATATCATGTTGTCATTTTTTGTATCAGTTTTGCATACTCTGAAGCAAAACTATTTGTTTGATTTTTTAGTTAAATTGAATTTATTTTAATTTCACCTTTTTTCCTTGTATAAAATAAAATTTTCCTCAGTTTAAGTAAAAATTTCCTCGTTTTGAGGAAAAAAATCAGCAAAATTGTCCTCAGTTTGAGTAAATATTAACTTGATTTAGTAAAAATTTACTTAGTTTTAGGAAAATTTCATAAACATTTTACTTACATTTAGTAAAAACGTACTTGGTTTTCTAAATTTTAGTTAATTTTAACTCATTATAGGGTTAATTTTTTATGAGTGTAGATGAAAACCAACCCCAGGGGAAAATCCTGCGCACGGGCCTGATGGGAACTATTTATAAATCTGAACCGATCTAATACATTTTTAAAACAGATGTTTCTAGTTGAAAAATAAGATGTTTTGCCAAATCTGAAGACAATCTGATACAATTTGTGGTTTCTAGAGCGGAAAAAATCAAATCGGGAGCGAAATTTGTATGGGAGCTATATATAAATCTGAACCGATCTGACCCATTTTTAATACAGGTGTTTCTTGTTGAAATATAAGATGTTTTGCCAATTTTGAAGAAAATCTGTTGTAATATGTGGTATCTAGAGTGAAAAGAGTCAAATCGGGAGTGAAATTTGTATGGGGGCTATATATAAATCTGAACAGATTTTCTTCAAATTAAATACCGTTCGTTCTTATCCCGAAAAACTTCGTTGTGCA
The DNA here is from genome assembly GCA_947397865.1 of Polietes domitor. Taxonomy (NCBI): domain Eukaryota; kingdom Metazoa; phylum Arthropoda; class Insecta; order Diptera; family Muscidae; genus Polietes; species Polietes domitor. The sequence continues at coordinate 34,041,938 of OX377618.1, forward strand.
AAGTTTCATTTGGTTCTGTCTACAATTGCGACTTGTATCGTGATTACAAGAATAGATGGACAGACAGACGGACATTGCCAAATCGATTCAAAAAGTGATTCTAAGTCGATCGGTATAATTAACAATGGGTCTATCTCTTTTCCTTTTGGGTGTTACAAACAAATGCACAAAGACATAATACTCTCGTGGAGTGTATAAAAACTGTCAACCAACTTGAAAACACCGATGTCCCCGGTTTGTCGAAATTAGCATTTTTTCAGAATCTCCGTTAAAAAATCTACAGGAAATTTTAAAAATATCCAAGTATTTAAGGATTGGAATGATATCGTTCTTTTGGTATTCGTTGACATGCATATTAACAATCTCATAAGAATTTCAAGTTTATTGATCCAAATCCCAGTTTTATTTTACATGTTTAATAATTGCAAAAAATGAGATATTTAAAATGATGAGTAATTTTTTTGTAAAAGAACATGTAAAGTTTTTTTTTTAATTTTCATCTAATTGTAGTTAAAATTGATTGTACGTGATTAATTACAATCTAACAAAATATATAGAGAAAAGTATTGGTTATTAGGAAGTAATAGCTTTGTCATTAAAATTCTAATAAGGTAAATCCATTGGCGTAGGACGGGTGGTCCTGGGGAGCTAAGCCACCCCCAGCACAATTTTAGACACCCCCCTCGGATTTTAAATAAGTAATTTGTATTATTTGTTAATTTGTATTATTTGTCTGCGTCACACAAAAATCTTATTTTTAAGTACTTATTTTTTCAGTGTTGGAAAAAGTAAAAATCATTATCAACACAAAAAGAAAAAATATGAGATTTCAAATTCTACGTGAAAAAAGGATTGGATTTATTTAAAGCTGTTTCATCAGTTTTTATAATTTCGCAAATATGGGCTACTGCCGCTGCCAAGTTATTTTTGTATTGTTTTTTATTTACCAAAATTTTATTGAAAAATAAATTATCAAACAGCTGTGTGTGAATAAATAAATATAAAACATATTCATGTGTAAACACTACTAATGTTTAAAATCATTCTTTAACCGTAGTATTTACACAAACAAATTAAAACCGTTTTCAGTGTACTGAACAGAACAGGGGTACAGTGTTATATTAGGACTGTTTTTCTTTAATCCCGGCGATAACAAACTGCGATAATAAAAGTTTAATTTTTTCCTAAAACTAAAAAAAAATATTTTTTCACATTGTCGCCAATATAAATATTTGTATGAAAACAAATTGTCAAAGAGAGCACCGGTAGTCGAGTTGGTAGCGTGCTCGGCTATCAACGAGGGGGGTTGTGGGTTCGATTCCCACAGGCTCCCGATTCCCAGGTTCTGGTCTGTAGCTGCAATAACTAGCTACAATGGTCTTAGTCACCCCGGCTCAATCACTGGACCTAAAATTAGAATACATTACTTTGTATTGTAATTCATAATAAATAAAATAAATAAATAAACAAATTTTCAAAAAAAATATTTTGTGTTGACTTTTTGGAATTATAGCCTTGTCACACTGCGTGCGATACCTATTTTAAATGACATTCGGTCGATTATCAAATGTCAGACGCCATACAAATTTGGCAAAAAAATATTTTTTAAAAACTTTGTTTTCATACACACATTGGCGGAAATTTTGAAAATATTTTTTTGAGTGAAATTTTAAAATTTTGTTTAGATTTTTGTTATCGCAGTTTAGTTATCCAGTCTTAAAGAAAAACAGCACTATTATCCGTGCGGCTATAAATATTTTTCTGACTTTTTAACAAAAAAGAAATTCCCTCCTACGCCAATGAGTAAATCTAGACTTTCGCGAATTTAGAGGTTGCAACTTTTCTGAAATAATTGTCATTTTCTGATAAGAGCCGGCATCCAGTTTATTCATGAATTTGTGAAGTGGGAATCACCAGGTTTCGTTTTAATCATCTTAAGACATTTATTTTGAATCACTTGCAGTTTTTTCAAATGAGCGCTATGCCAAATAGGAGATTCGTAGGATAATATGGATCTTATTACACATTTATTCAAAACAGCCATAATGCCGTGGATGTTTTCATTGCTTGTTGGCTAATGCGCCTAGATAAGTTACATTAGTTGCCGATTTGGAACTCTCTTAGGTGAATTTTTAAGGAGGATAATAATGACCTGCCCTTAATACTGTTTATTTTAATTTTCCACTTTTTGTACTATTAAGGCTGATTTCCATTTTCTTCTCTCTACATTTTGTTATGAATTGTTTTGTTTTTAATACGGCTAATTTGGTGAACTGTATTGTACTCTTTTTGAAGCCGAACTCGTTTTTAAAAATTACCTAAGTTTCTGGTGTGAAGTTTTGAATTCTGGCGAGAATTAATTTTTTCCCAGGTTGTTAAGAAGATTGACCTATAGGATGAGTCGTTAGGTGATTTGTTTCGTTTGTCAATGGCGACGACTTTTGACTTTCTAAAAGTCTTGGAAAATATGTTGAGCTGAATACAGCTATTAAATAATAGAACCAGCAGTTGAATCTCATTTTCCGTGAATAAGTTTTCCGTGAAAGTGTGAAATAGATTTATTGGGCAGTAATGAGATCGACTTCCTTATCTATAGATATGGATGTTCTGTAACTTTCTACTGAGAAACCCATGCATCATTTAATATATTCACGAAATAGATTCCATATTGTAAGTATGTACGAATATTGATCTGTGTATTCCATTTGTAATCGAGATTATATGCATATATATAATGTAGAACAGCTAATAGGCCGGTGATCTGATGGAAGTTCGTAATCCTATGCTGTAACACTCATTTGAAATGACACGTTACTTATAATTATATCCACGGTTGAGGGAATTCTGAATTGTTGGTATGGGATTTTTCGGGTAAAATATAAAAAAATTCGTGGGCGATGCAGTAAGGCTGTTTCTGACTATGTTATTAGTTCAAAAGGTCCAGGAAGTATGCTATGCATTGAGAACGCTCAGTAGTATGAGGTCAATATTGTCGGGAGTGAGCTTGTGAGCTTTCAATAAATTTTATATTGGTAATATGAAGAAGTCTGTGTCTGCTTCCTTTGCACCTGGCTTTTCGTTCCGGTAGAGTGTGTTGTTATCAAATTATTTATGGTATTCTATAAATATACCATAAACTACAACCTCACGATTTATTGCACATCGTGGCTGTCTTCAGTCAATATCGGACAACAGCACTAGTTTCCTTTCGTGAGTTCGAAGGGGAGTTTAAGTGTTTCATTTGTGAGAGTCGTGGTAGAGTTTGTTCCACATATGGGAGGCTTAATGCTTCATTTTTGTAAGTAGGCTCAGTCTCAAATATACTTTTGAGGAATTGACCACTTTTTCGGCCAAATAAAATGGTTGAAATATTTTACGTGCAAAGGTGCGTTTGAAAGGTATTTTCTTATGGATTTATAACAAGTAAGGAAAGCTAAAGTCGGGCGGGGCCGACTATATGATACACTCCACTTTCTATCCGAATACAATCCAACTCGGTAAAAAAAGTGAAAACGGGAAGAATTTTTGTATGTTTCCTAATCATAGGCTAATATGACCTGGCCCGATTTGCCAAATCGATAAGAATATTTGTATCGGGGCTATATCCAAACATGGAATAAAGTGACTAACTTTCACAATAAGTTCTTCCAGTTCAAATATAACGTGTTATGCTAACTTTGAAGATATTCTGTGAAATTTCGTGGTTTCTGGGGCGGAAAAAGTATAGCCGGAAGCGAAAATTGTATGGGAGCTATATGTAAATCTGAACCGATCTGACCTACTTTCACCAAAGGTGTTCCTAGTTTAAATATAAGATGTTTTGCCAAATCTAAAGACAAACTAATACAATATGTGTTTTATAGAGTGGAAAAAGTGAAATAGGGATTGAAATTTGTGTATATATAAATTTGAACCGATCTGACCCATTTGCACCATGGCTGTTTATAGGACAAATATAATATATTTCGCCTAATTTGAGGTGGATATTTGAAAATATGTGGTTTCTAGAGCAGAAAAAGTCAAATCGGGAGCGAAATTTTAATGGGAGCTATATAAATCTGAACCGATCTGACCCATTTTCACCATTGGTGTTCCTACGTTTAAATATATGATGTTTTGCCAAATCTGAAGAGCGGAAAAAATCAAGTCGGGAGCGAAATTTGTATGGGATAAATAAATCTGAACCGATCTAACACATATTTACCACAGGTGTTTCTATTTGAAATATAAGATGTTTTGCCGATTTTGAAGAAAATCTGCTAAAATACGTGGTATCTAGAGTGAAAAGAGTCAAATCGGGAGTGAAATTCGTATGGGGCTATATCTAAATCTGAACCGATTTTCTTCAAATTAAATAGCGTTCGTCCTTATCTCGAAAAACTTCGATGTGCACAGGTTCATCTGGTTCTGGCTACAATTCGACCTGTATCGTGATTACAAGAATAGATGGACAGACAGACGGACATTGCTAAATCGATTCAAAAAGTGATTCTAAGTCGATAGGTATAATTAACAATGGGTCTATCTCCCTTCCTTTTGGGTGTTACAAACAAATGCACAAAGACATAATACTCTCGTGGAGTGTATAAAAATGTAATATATACAATATACCACGATGTCACTTGTGTGATGTTTTCAATGGAGTAGCCCATTGTTCCATACCTACGTAATACCATACCTGGTAATTTAAAAACAATCTGATTGAAAATATCCAACAAACTGAATAAAAATATGTTGTACTAAACACGAAATAAACGGAAAAACTAATAAATATTTGAGACTCAAAAATCACTTGACTCACACAGAAATTTTACTTTTTGTTATTCCTCACGTCCTCGTGAGTAAAATAAATGATCACGCCCATCTTTGGTTTGCAGGCACTTGTGTAAATGCATGTCTGGGGGCGTATATCTGTGGCCATATTAGCTTGACCGGAAGCTACTTTCTGTCTAATTTAAGGTATTTTAGACGTAGTGGGCATCTAACGTCCTTAGCAGAGTGGTCTGTTCTAACCTCACCAGCTTGTTTGCATTTAAAACAAGTGAAAATGAACAATAAAGATTTTATGCTAAAATCTACAAATCTTTGATAAAGTATTGAAAATGGTACCAATGCTAAGACAACAGCTAGAAACACGAAATTCCGCGTGTACATCCGAAAATGCGTAGATACGCATTTCCAGTTCAACTGGTCTGAAGTTCTTTTTTTGCCGTCTATATGTTTTTGGAAGTTATGCCAAATTTGTGTACAATAAATTAAAATATGTGGTTGGCAGAGCGGAAAAAGCCGAATGTCCGAATAAGTCTTAATCGACATATACTTTGATTACAAGAATAATCAGAACAAGTATAAAGACGTTAAGTTCAAAAGTCTGTTTTTAACAGCAGCAATTGTCTGCTGCTGCTGCTGTCCTATCAGCAGACACTTTTCTGCTATTATATATGTTTTCGCATTAGCATTTACAGTGCTAAAGAGTTTGCAGTCTGCTAAAAATGTCTGCAGTTAATTCCTTTTATATCAATTTGGGACAATATGCATATCATTAAAAAGACAATCGAAATTTCGGTGGTATAACCTTTATACTTAAAGATTCAAGATTGCTAACAACAACTGTTTGCTATTTCAGCAGATACAAATCTACAGTTTCTTTTTCAACTGACTTTCTGCTTTCTCTTACTGACAAATTCCTTTGAGTGCTCCATAATGGACTATTACCGGCGTATTAGAAGCTGTCGATATTACATAGAAGTGAACTACCATTTTAGGAAAATTGTGATGCTTCATTAAGGCTGTTTTTCTTTAAGCCGGGATAACAAGCTGCGATAACAAAAACTTTAATAAAAATTTAATTTTTCGTTAAAAATAAAAAAATATTTTTTCACATTGTCATTTTTTTCATTGTCAACTACAATATAAATATATGTATCAAAAGAAATTTTCAAAAAAATATTTTGTGTCGACTTTATTGGACTTAGCCTCGATATCCATGATTTTGACTTACACTGGATAATTAGCCAGGCTAAGCCAAACATTTTGAACAAAAAATTATTTTTTCAATATTTGTTTTCACACACATTGACATTGCTTTTGGCGACAATTTTAAAAAATATTTTTTTATTTGAAGTGAAATTTTAACATTTTATTTAGATTTTTGTTATCGCAGCTTAGTTATCCAGTCTTAAAGGAAAAAAAACAGCCATATTATTATAATATCAATAGTGCTCTAATACATATAAATATGAAACTTCAAGTATAATCGGAAAGTGAACAATAGGTAGCAATCTTCAAAAATGTGCCCTAAATATTATTAGGTAGAAACAATTTCCCTCAAGCTAGAAATTCCCTATTTGCAATTTCTTGATTACAGCTGCAGCCCAATTTCATGATTTTAGCTACATCCGTTTCCATCTTGACCCTAAAAGTACGCTTTTAGACAAATTATTTTCCGTGTCGTCACAGTCAGACGAGCATATCATGATTCTAGCTATAGCCGCTTGATTGGTGTCAACTGTAATCCCAGTTATATCCTGAAGGTATGAATATTGAAAGATGCGAATTTTACATATATACACAATTAGAGGGATGTACTTTCCAAATTTAATGTTTCTAGCTGTTGTCGTATCATTGGTATCATTTGTATCGCTTTTTGTCCCATTTCGCCCGCTAAAACATTTATTTACTTTTTGGTGCATTTATGTTACAATAGGAATGTATGCAACAAATTTCAAATGCGTTTAAAAAAAATTGTTTAAATAGTCTAAATATTAGGAGAAAATTTTCCCTCTGGGCCGATTTCGCCCACTTTCTATCCCAATCGATCGTCAACCATAAGACACATTTAGGCAACATTTGAACCTACTAGTTCATTTCGTTCAGCGGCTATCGCGTTTTCAACAGACAGGCGGACATGGCTAAATCCAAGCCAGGATACAGAATATATATACTTAATGGGGTCTCCGATGAATATTTCAAGGTGTTACAAACGGAATGGCAAAGTGAATATACCCCCATCCATAGGTGGAGGGCATAAAAACAGACGGACATGGATGAAAATATAATACCGTGATCGAGGATATAAAGTTATATTGACATTGTTATTAATGGACGCAGATGTTTAAAATATCGAATATGTATTCAATCTATATACAAACTACTAATAACTGGATTTACGCAGTGTCTGATTAAAAGTGGCAATATTTTATGAACGATCTTTAATACTATTAAAACTGCAATAGTGACTCGAATTTGGATTTTCACTGTAGATCCAATTTAAGACGTACAATGATATTTACTTGTAACATATGTACATTTTAATACTCGACGCATGAAGGCGAGAAGCCGTTACTTTTCGTAGCTGACTTTTCACTATACCGTAGGAAAAAATCCTTAAAGTTGGCCGAATATCGTAATGCAGGAACTTTACCTAGTAAATACTTCTGACAATTAAGTACTTATGCGAAAGAAAATTTACTAGCTTTTATGAAAGAAAATAATGAAGAAAATGTTTGTATGGAAAAAATCCATTTAGGAAGTTTTTACTTAAAAATATGTTTACTACTTCAAATAAAGTAAATATATGTACTTAAATTTATGACATGTTCCTCATACACTCAAGTAAAGAGTGATTTTTTTGAGGTTAGGATTTTCATGCATTAGTATTTGACAGATCACGTGGGATTTCAGACATGGTGTCAAAGAGAAAGATGCTCAGTATGCTTTGACATTTCATCATGAATCGTCTTACAAACGAACAACGCTTGCAAATTATTGAATTTTATTATCAAAATGCGTGCTCTGTTAAGAAAGTTCATTGCGCGCTTCCATTTTATGGTCAGTTTAATCGACCCACTGAAGCGGCTATTCGGGCTATTGTGACTAAATTTCGCACCAAATTTACATTGTTGGACATTAAACCACCAACACGCTTACGTAGAGTGCGAACTGAAGAAAATATCGCAGCTGTATCGGCCAGTGTTAATGATGACCACCAATTTTCGATTCGTCGCCGTTCGCACCAATTGGGTCTCTGTTACTCAAAAACGTGGAAATGCCAAAATTGGACTAAGCGGATGGACCACCTAAGACGCAGCCGCGGTCAACATTTAAATGAAATTATCCTCAAAAAGTAAATGTCATGGACCAATCTAACGTTTCAAATAAAGAACCGATGAGATTTTGCAAATTTTATGCGTTTTTTTTTAAAAAAAGTTATCAAGCTCTTAAAAAATCACCCTTTATAAATGAACTTATAAAAAATACTTCAGTTTGTTAAGAAAAATACATGAATAGTAGTCTAAGAAGCAATTCTCGTACGTTAGCAAAGACTTTCTTCATAAGTACTTCACATATTACTCTAAACAATCACTGCGAAGGCGCCTACCTAGCCTCCGCAGCAGTCACGGTGAAATAGCTCAACTCTTTATGGTATATGTAAGATGAAACGTTTGAGAACTATTCCATGTTGTCATTTTTCATATGAGTGTTGCATACTTTGAAGCAAAATAATTAATTTCAATTATCAAGTAAAGTCGTAGTCCGGCTGAGTACAAATTTACTTAGTTTAAGGAAAATTTACCGAAAATTTTCCTCAGATTGAGTATAAATTTACTTGGTATGACTACAAATTTACTTAGTTTGAGTAACAATTTACTAGGATTGAGGAAAAAAATCTGAATATTTTCCTCAGTTTGAGTATAAATTTACTTGATTTGAGTACATTTTCTTAAAATTTTTCCTCAGATTAACTTGATTTGAAGAAAAAGTTTCCTCAGTTTGAGTAAATTTTACTTGCTTTAAGGAAAAGTTGAACTGGAATCAAGTTCAAAGCATGTCCTATTTTCAAGGAAAAGTTTGTACTTGATGTGAGCAATTATTGCCTTAGCGCTATAGGAAGTTCATTTTTCCTCAGTTTTAGTACATATTTACTTAATCTGTGGCATAGTTTTTTCTGAGTGTAAGGGCGTCAACACCGTATTCCTTTACTTTGCGTATCCAGTTTTGGACACACCCCAGAGGAGAAAATATTTAAGTCCAGCCGAAAGCCATCACGACAGAAACCCTTTACTAGATAAATATTACACCAAAAAATAATCAAAGATACTCTAGGCTTTATTTCATTGAGAGAATTGACGAGAATTGGTAGCAGTTAATTTTGTTGGACATTTTATTTTGAGGCATTCTAATGTACATATATATAATAGCCGAGATACGCGTGTGTAATAGTTTATATCTACATTTGAGTGTCTATGTTTCGCTGTAACATATGTAACATATATATGTAACAGACTGGTTCAGCAATATGAAATGCACAATCTTCAAAGTCATACCATTTTAATAATATCATACCATTTAAATATAAATAAGCGTACAAATCTTCTCAAACAAACTACCACTAATATTTTCGATGGATATCAAAATTGAACAAACACCCAAAGTTATAAGGAACTAATTTAGTGCAAGTTACTCTGTTTCTAACAATGAGAATATTTTTTGTCTGTATTTTTTTGGTCTGTAATCAATATTTTATTTGAACTGGAATATTGTATATATTGAAAATTTAAAAAATAACATCTTGAAGACGCGATGTCTAACCAGCTTAAATCGTATATAAAAAATCAGGAACAAGAACAACATTTTGATTAAATATTTTCAAGGTTCTCCATTCTCTTTAAGTTTTTCAACATTTTGTCTTCCTAACGATTTGGGCCAGTCTAATGTATCGCTCTTACTACCCCAAAAATACATTGTTATTGTTGGCAACTGCGTTTGATGATCAAGGATGTACATATGTAAATTTTATCTAAATTACATCGTTTACCCCAACGCTCAAACACATCGGTTTGATGGATGTAAGTGTGTGGTAAAGTACTTTAGAGTATATCTGTATGTGTATATAGCCTTGCACTCAGAAAAATTTTATTTGTAATACATTTTTTGAATGCGGTAAAACGTTGTAAATTCAATGCGGTAAAACTGTGTAAATTCATACTGTCATTGAAGAAAATTTTAAAAACTTAAGAAAGTTATTGTTTGCAAAAATCCTTTTAATTTAAATATAATTTGTTTCATATGCAAGAATTGAGTTAAACTGTTACATTAAATTTATATCAAATTTTGGCGGTAATTATTAAAATACTAGTATATCTAATCACTAATCCAATCCTTAAGAAAAACAGCCATATTATTATAATATTAATAGTGCTCTAATACATAAATATAAATATGAAACTTTATGTATAATCGGAAAGTGAACAATCTTCAAAAGTGTGCCCTAGCTAGAAATTTCCTATTTGCAATTTCTTGATTCATGATTTTAGCTACATCCGTTTCCTTTTAATTAAAATATAATTTAATTTGTTTCATATGCAAAAATTGAGTTAAACTGTTACATTAAATTTATATCAAATTTTGGGGGTAATTATTAAAATACTAGTATATCTAATCACTAAAAGGAAGAAAGAAGAAGCTTTGCTATTAATTTTGTCATTGAAAGCCTGCCAAATTTGGCGTTCGCGGCTGCATCGCTAAGCTGAAAAGTTTCGTTGCTGTTTATAAACATCATTTAGTGAAACTTGTTTTGCAGCTGCTAGAACATTGTTCCGTTGATACATTAAAATAAATTCGTTACAGCAAGTGGTTATAAACTTTTTCATTTTCCTTTATTCATTTATTTTGCATAATCCAAAAGCCACATATGGCCAAGTTAATTATGTAGAACAACATTAGAGACATTATGTAATACACTAAGTGTGATTTAATTTACATCTAAATTCTAACACTATTTTTAAATATAATTAAAAATCTTCTAACACGAATATGGACAAAGATATAATATGAATATTCTAGGACCATAACAACTGCGAAACAGGTAAACAACTCATAAGCATGGTAACACCAATTCCCTAAATTTACTACAAGGCCATGAAAAGCGCCTAATATCATATGGAATACGATTATTACATATCCTTACCGCGCGAACTACAAACGAATTCTGCATCATTAATGTCTGAAATCGTGGAATTAATAGCGATTGTGTTTTACCTGAAATACCGAACATAAATTTGGAAACCAAATAAATGGGATTTCTGAACTTCATGATTCGGTAAAAGAGAAGAATGATCCTCATATCAACAAAATTTTCAAAAGTGCACCCCAAAATTCCACTGCATACGGTGTTACGTGGTCATAATATTTTAAATTATGTACATGCCTAACAATACGGTTGAAACAAATTTTTAACCTATTAAGGCTACCTCTTCGTGTGCCAGAAAACACTTCCAACCCATAAATTATATAGGGCATCAACAAAGATTTTGCTATGAGCATGCGTACACTAAGAGGAAGAGAAAATGAAATTATTCTATTTATATGAGTATCAAAACGAAGGCGATCATCTACATAAAATCCTAAAATCTTTAATGAGCTTACATTCTCAATAATGGAATCATTTAGGTTGAAATTAAGAATTCTACCAGGCGCGGTGTTGAACACAATCGACTTCGACTTTGCTATATTTATTTCTATAAAATTATCCTTGCACCAATTATGTATCCGCAGTAGTTCCGCGTTTACGCTATCCTGAAAATGTGATAAGGAACCTTCAGACCCATGACCAACCAACTGTAGATCATCCGCGTAGAGATGACCCTTCGTAATTGAAATACGCTCAAATATATCATTTATAAAGGGTGTCCCAAGAAGAGCGCAATTTTTTAATTTTAAATAAAACACAGATATTTAAGAAAAAATCGTGAAACTTTATTATATCGTAAAGTAGACAGAATGAGGTTATGTATGGAACAATATATCGTGCAGATGGCCGCCGCGGCTTTGCTGGCATGCACGCGATCTTTTAATGAAATTTTCGATGACCGTTTTGCATGAATGCTGCGGTATTTCATTAATGCAGCGTCCAATTTCGTCTTTTAAGGCTTGAGTCGTCGTCGGCTTATTCGCGTAAACCATCGACTTCAAAAAACCCCAAAGAAAAAAATCTAATGGTGATAAATCGCACGATCTAGGCGGCCAATTCTGATCTCCAAAGCGCGAAATAACACGACCGGGAAATGACTGATGCAGCAATTGAATTGTTTCTCTGGCTGTATGACATGTGGCGCCGTCTTGTTGGAACCACATGCCCTCCACATTCATTTCTTCAATTCTAGGCAAGAAAAAAGTGGTTATCATTTCACGATACCGAACACCATTGACTTGACCTGCCTCATTTTCATAAAAAAAGGTCCAATGATTCCTCCAGCCCAAAAACCACACCACACAGTGACACGTTGAGGATGCATTTGCTTCTCGTGAATCACTCGAGGATTTTCCGCACCCCAAATGCGACAATTCTGCCTATTGACGAAGCCATCAAGATGAAAATGGGCCTCGTCACTGAAGATGATTTTATCGGCAAAATCAGCATTTTCATGTTGTCTCTCCAATACCCAATTAACGAACTCCCTTCGCTGTCCATGGTCAGTTGGCTTCAGTTCCTGAGTCAATTGAACTTTGTGTGCATGAAGATGCAAATCTTTCGTCAAAATTCGCTGCAAAGTGGATTTGGAGACACCAATTTGCTGAGCTCGGTGTCGAATTGAGGTGGATGGAGTTTGAGCGACATCATCACGTACAGCTGCGACATTTTCGGTCGATCGACCTGGTCGATGGCGCGTTGTTGTCTTTACATCACTAACAGACCCAGTTTCGGCAAATTTATCCATTAATCTCTTTACAGTTGACTCTTTTGCAGCATTATTGTGACCTCAAATTGATCGCAATTTGCGAACTGTAGCCGAAAAACTTTCACCATTTTGGTAAAACAATTTCACAATGAGAATGCGTTGTTCATTCGTGTAGCGCTCCATTTTTACTAACCTCGTACCTTCTACTAACAAACAATAACAATTGTTCAAATGTCAAACAATGACACTTCGAATGTTGCCAGATTTAAAAATTGCGTTCTTCTTGGGACACCCTTTATAAATTGAAAATAACAAAGGCCCCAAAATTGACCCTTGTGGAACACCACGAAATATAGTACGCAATGGGGATCTGTCGCTATTTTTTTTTTTTGGTGAATTGGTATGATAACAAACAAAACTGCCTTCATTTTTTTGCTTATAAATGAATTATTAATGACATACATATGTGGCAAATTTGAATTTTATGTTTTCAAAAGTATAATTATACATTTTCAGTTATGACTAACCTCCTTTCTAATATAAACCGTTTTGTATAACTTCCACATTTATCCGCAAATATTTTTCCGATAGGCATTATTTTCTTCTACAGAAGGCTAGCTATTAAAAATTAAAAGAAAATATTTGATTCTGTTTTTATTGGCTTTCGTGCTAAAAAGGCGGAATGTGATTCTGTAAATGGTACATTATCTTAAGGTGTTGCTTTCATGTTGGACAAACGTGGACATTTTTAAAAGTCTAATTTAATTATTTTAACACGTCGTCCTAGCTCAAGAGAATTTTTCATCTATATTTTATAGAGTGCAAATTTATTTACATATGGGAATCGCCCAAAAAAGGTCTACCAAAAAAATGAGATCAGACCAAATTAATAGCTTTTAACTTTATTTTTTCCTTGAAGTTAACTTATTCTCTTTTATTTTTATTAAAAGTTGATGTGTTATAACGAAAATTACTACTTTTTTGCTACTAAAGGGTGTTTTTTATTGAGGTATAGAATTTCGAATTGAAATAAAACACAAGAAAATCGTTTTAATGTCCATCAATTTGGCTTTATTGGAAGGATCATTTTATGTCATTAATGTTTAAATATGATTTCGGGCATGTGGCCGCCGCGGCTGGCTCGAATATAGCCAATTCTACAGGTCCAATTTTCAACCACTTTTTCGAGCAATAACGCCACGAATGTTGGCTTCCAAGTCCCGTAACGTTTCTGGTTTGTTGGCGTAGACGAGCGACTTCACATATCCCCAAAGAAAATAATCCAATGGTGTCAAATCACACGATCTTGGTGTCCAATTGACAGGTCCATCCCGCGAAATTATGCGCTCATCGAATGTTTCCTTCAATAATTCGATTGTGACGTGCGCTGTGTGGCATGTAGCGCCGTCTTGTTGGAACCACAACTCATCCACATTCATGCCATCCAATTCGGGAACAAAATAGTTGGTTATCATGGCTCTATACCGGTCTCCATTAACGGTAACTGACTCTCCAGCATTATTTCGGAAGAAGTATGGCCCAATGACTCCACCAGCCCATAGAGCACACCAAACAGTCAGTTTTTGTGGATGTAATGGCGTCTCAAGGGTCTCATGTGGATTCTCTTCACTCCAAATGCGGCAATTTTGCTTGTTGACGTAGCCATTCAACCAAAAATGAGCCTCATCACTGAACAAAATTTTGTGATGAAAATCAGCATCGAGATGAATCTCATTTTCGGCCCATACACCAAAATCACGACGCATTGCATGGTCTCGCGGCTTTAATTCTTGCACAAGCTGGATCTTGTAAGGTCGCAAGCCAAGATCTTTGCGCAAAATCTTCCATAAAGTTGATGGACAAAGCTTCAATTGCTGTGCACGGTGGCGAATCGATTCATTCGGGTCCTTCAACACTTTGCTCTACAGCGGCAATTGTTTCTTCGGTGCGCACTGTTCGACGTCTCTGCGGATGCGTATTATCACATAGAGTAAACGTAGTGCGAAAACGATCCATGGTTAACCGAATTAATTGCTCTGATGGACGATTATGTCGACCATAAAATGGACGGATCTTGCGGTGAAATACGCGAACTGAACCATTACTTTCGAAATAAATTTGCACGATTTGCAAGCGTTGTTCTTTTGTCAACCTGTTCATGATGAAATGGCAAACCAAACTAAATATTAATCACTTGACAGCTGACAAAATGGCCGCAAGTTAAAAAAGTGATGCCAACTTAAAGTTCTATACCCCAATAAAAAACACCCTTTAGTGGAAATATTTGTAGCGTCCGTATTTCTACTGTACCTAATTAAAAAATCTAAGAGATAATTCTCATATTTCATAAATCTAAAAACAAACAAACTTTGTATATTTCTATAAGACCTTCAAAAATACTTCTGTTTTTTGTAGCGTCCGTTTCAATGTAAAATTGTTTATAATTTTGTACTAACTTGTACTAAATCC
This sequence comes from Polietes domitor, assembly GCA_947397865.1. Classification (NCBI taxonomy): domain Eukaryota; kingdom Metazoa; phylum Arthropoda; class Insecta; order Diptera; family Muscidae; genus Polietes; species Polietes domitor. The sequence goes on from OX377618.1 coordinate 34,057,087, forward strand.
TGACAATATATTTTTAAAATGCAGTACTCTTTAAGCGCTTTAGAACACTAAAAAGGCTGATAGACTTTTTCAGTTTCTTTCTTGTTTTTTTGCGTGCGAGTGTCGCGTCCGGGCCACTGGGAGATGCCCATATGGCATGGTGGCATTTATTACTTGGCTGGACACAACCATTATCATTATTTCCGGAAATCGTGATCTTGAGCCAGGACAATATTCCAGGTCAAATCAAATGTTGGTTACAGACCAAACGAAAAATTAAACTAAATTACTTTAAAATATAAAAAATAAAAAGTCGTTATGTTTGGCCTCGCTTATGATGTTTCGGTCGGTTAACCCTTTCCCCACTACGAATGTCATAAGATATCGATGGGCACACCGAATTTCTATATTCTAGCAACAGCCGTTTAGGTTGGTACCACTTTATCCCTCTTTTCCCATTGTATCCCTTGAATTTACCAATTTTGTTGGTACCATTTGTATCACTATTTTCCATTTTACTCCTTATTTGAGTATATTTCGAAATTAGAACTTTTTTTACAAATCTTCTTGATTCGTATTCACGCCATAAGAGAAATGTTCGTACAAAATTATAAGTAATTGTAAGGCGGACATTAAAAAGATTGCTTAAATGCTAAAAATGTGAGGGGTATTTTCAATCTTTGTTATGAATTTTTTTCCTTCTAGATCACTTTCCCAAGTGTTCTACAATGATTAGACGAATATGGGCATCTATCTCCCAGTGACATTCGCACGCTTTAAACTACGTCAAAAACAACAAAAACAAAGAAACAGATAAAGTAATCAGCATTTTTTGTGTTCTAAAGCGCTGAAAGAATACTTTATTTTATATAATAAAATAAAATATGAATATATTGTCAGGATTTAGTACAAAATTATAAGCAATTATACATTGAAACGAACACTGGTTTAATTTGTTGGGGGCCATTTTTGGGAGATGCCCATTTGTAGAAAATGTTAACCACCTAGATCATTTCGTTGGCAAAATAGCGTGCTTCTAACAAGCAGACGGACGAACATGACAAGATCGTCTCAGAAATACACTCTACGACCAAATAGTTAAATTGTACCGCACTCAACAGCTTTCACACATGTGCCAGTTAAAATGACATTGGTCTAAGTCACACTTTATCCGTTCTGAGATTATTTTCTTAGAATATCCCACTACTATATCGACATTTTACAAAAAATATACAACATTGGTACTCTAAGGAAACCACTACTTTCAGAGGACGCACTAACTTAGACCACTTTCATTCTTTTCAAAATTTAAAAAAAAATTAACAAACAAAATTTTAATTTTTTGTTCGCAAAAGTAATATTTCCTTAACAAAAATGAAAGAAAACACAAAATATTTTAATTAAAAAATATATAAATATTTACAGGTTGTTCGTCTAGAAAATTTATATTGAAATAATTTTTTACTTTTCACATAATTTAATTTTTTATGTTATTCAAATTGTCTGAATCATCTAAAATGGACATTATCAAAAAAATGTTTGTTGACATCACCAAACATCAATATTAGGGTATATAGTGTGACTTATACCACTTTCAAACTAACACTAAGAACAAAATAAAATGAGAAATGTCATTGTAAGGGTAATTTTTTTTTTTATAAATGTTAGAAATACAACTTCTTAAATTAGAGATCTGATCAAACTGAAGAGAAAAATTGAAATATTTTATTTTTTAGACCAACTATACTAAAATCTTTTAAGTGTGTCACTTTGCTGACTAACAGTACCTAACGGTCTAAAAGTATAGAATTTTTTTTGTCGTATTGAAGCGTTTTCCATTCTTCTGTAATAATAGATATTTGGAAATCAAAAATTAAAAAATTAAATTTTGGCTAGGTATTTGGTAATTGAAACCAATGGTTAAGGACGTGGACGTGGTTAAGCCAATCACTGTCAATGGCTATACAGCTTTAAATTTAAATAAAAACAAGTAAGAAGGCTTTAAATTCGGCCGGGCCGAATCTTATATACCCTCCACCACGGAGTGCATTCCACAGTATTACCAGCAGATTAAAGGATATCCACGTTACATAGAAGTATAGTACCATATTACGAAAATTGTGATATTTTTATGTCCCATTTTTATCCCATTTTCAATTATATTCCTTAAAAGTACGAATTTCGAAAAATACCTCTATTTTACGTGTCTATGCAATTATCGGGATGTACACACCGAATTTCATGATTCTAGCTGTTATCGTATCATTGTTACCATATTTTATCTCTTTTAGTCCCATTTCGCTACAAGAGGAATGTCCGCAACAATTTTCAAATGTATGAAAATCAGAATTTTAATTAATAAGCCAAGGTTAACAATATTTTTATACTATGTATATATAATGGAAATAATACTTTAATTCATAAAGTAAATATAAGGGAGCAATCATAGAAACCCTAAATAATGGGGGAATAGAGAGTTTTTTTCAGCTACTGCCGTTTGGTTGGTTGTATTTCCATCCTATTTTAATTTCAAAAGTAAAAATGTTTTACGTGGCTATGCAGTCAGAGGAATTTATACACCGAATTCCATGATTCTATCTGCGGCGATTTTGTTGGTACCATTTTTATCCCACTTTTCGCATTTTACCCCTTAAAAGTACGACTTTCGAAAATCTATGTATTTAACGTTTCTATGCAATTAGAGGGATGTACACACCGAATTTCATCATTCTAGCTGTAGCCTTTTAGTTGGTACCATTTTTGTCCCTCTGCTGCCCTTGAATTCCTTGAAAGTACGAATTTGGAAAAACCTTTTATTTTTCGTGTCTATGCAGTCAGAGAAATGTATACTCCGAATTTCATGACTCTAGCTGCGGTCATTTGGTTAGTACTTTTTTATCCCCTTTTTCATTTTAACCCCAAAGAGTACGAATATCGAAAAATTCTTTTATTTTTTGTGTCTACGCAATCAGAGGAATATGTATACCGAATTTCATTATTCTAGGTGCAGCCGTTTGGTTGGTACTATTTTTATCCCTATATCCCCATTTAACCCCTTAAAAGTACAAATTTAGAAAAAATATTTTTATATTACGTATCTACTCTATTAGAGGAATGTACACGCCAAATTTCGTGTTTCTATCTGTTGTCGTTTGATAGGTACCATTTTTATCCCTTTTGTCCCATTTCGCCCTATAAAGGGAATGCACATTGCAAATATCAATTAATACAAGCTAATATGATCAAAAAACAGGCTAAAATACTCTAAGTATTAGGGGTATTTTCAGTCCTTATGAGGGAAATTTTTTTTCCCTCTGGGCCGATTTCGCCCACTTTCAATCCCAACCGATCTGCAACCATAAGACACATTTAGGAAAAATTTGAACCTCCTAGCTCATTTCGTTCGGCCGCTATCGTGCTTTCAGCAGACAGACAGACGGACATGGCTTTATCGTCTTAGAATTTTACCACGACCCAGAATATATATACTTTATGGGGTCTCAGACGAATATTTTAAGGTGTTACAAACGGAATGACAAAGTGAATATACCCCCATCCTGGAGGTGGAGGGTATAATAAAAATTAAATTTAAATATATAACTAACTAAATTTGAAGAAACAATTCTTGTATGAAAACATTTTAAGGAAATGTTTAAACGTTTCTCATTCATTGTAGGTTTAATTTTTTCTGAGTGTACGTACAGCCAGATTACACACATTTTGTAAATCTGTGTCCGTATATGGGTATATGTGCACATGTATGTATTTATTTGTTTAATGTCATCATTTGTATTGTATATTGTACCATTATATTGACGACATTACATACTGGGAAATTATTCATTTTGCAAATTTTGTATAGCGTGAACACACTACTTATATTCAGGGGTTGCAATATCAAATTGCCGCGGTCATAAGATGCAATCCGTGTACTTACTACATGTGCGCATGTATGTATGGGTATTTGCAGAAGTTACGATAATGTGGGTAATGTATTAATGATTTTAAGATGCTAATGATAATGTCAATATAAATTGCCCTGTGGCACTCGAAGTACAGTGATTTCAAATGAATAGTAATGACAAATAACGTAACTGTGACAAAAGGATGATGATTGATAAAATATTTATTATATTAGTTGCGTAAATGAATGAATTTGGAAATAAATATTTATGATCCACCAGGAAAATCTATGATATATATTTTTTTGATTCATAAGCGTATCGGCAATCTGAAATACGTATAGTGCGATCGAAGAACGAATTTATTCCGTAATGTGTAGTGCGGCCGGTGTATCTTTAACGAACGTTCTCATGGGCGTTATAAGATGACTAATATCCGAAGAACAAACGCCATGAAAGTATTAACACCACCGCCCTCATCTGGACACGGTCAAGTAGCTCCAGGAAAAATCATACGGGAGTTGTATTTCATATTTGGTCTGATGCAGGAAGTGTAGATATTGAGAAGTTCGGAGGGATTGAAGTATTTCTTACACCGCCTTAAAAAGCCAAGACACTTGACTACTTCTTTAGACACATAAAATACATGTTTTGTCCAAGCTATTGACTTCTTCGATTTATTTTTCATAACACCTTTTACAAAAATTTTCCAAGAGATATTAGTTTGTAGTTGTCACTATAACAGCAAACAAAGAAACTAGAAACGTCCAATAAGTTATTTAAAGGCAAGAATCAAAATTTATATTTAAAATGCTTTCAGAGGTCTATTAATGTAGAAAAAAAAAAAAACAAAAAGCAACACAAATTGCAGAAAAACGTAACTTGTAGAGCTGTTTTCAGGATCAGCATGCAGTGGCCAGCCCAGTCTAATATCGAGGGCTTATATTTTAAAGTAGCTATGAACAAAAACACAAATTTTGAGGAGAGCGAAAAAAACTGATTTTATTATTTAATTTTAAAAATAATTATTAATCATTCTTCTACAGTTTAATCTAAAGGTAATTACTAATTGCTACGATAAAAAAGTGTTCAAATTTCTCATTATGTTTCATAGCCACTTTTGCATTGAGCTCTATGAAGACATAGCCACTAATGTCCAAATATATAAATAAAATTTATACTGGGATATTGTCCTGGCTCAAGACCATTTTGCTTCTATATTTAATAGAATGCAAATTTATTTACAAATGACATGGTGACATTTATTACTTGGCTGCAGACTACCACGATCATGATTTCGACCATGCCAAAAGTCTTTTCAAGTGGCTTCGCAGCGACTTTTCAACATCAAACCCGGCCTCTATAAGGAGATGATTCTCACAAACGAACGAGAAGCACAACTCACTTGCCGAATTTGCGTTTAAAAAATCGCACCAAGTAATAAAGCACACATGCCATCTTACAAGCATCTCATTGGGTTGCATATGTAAGTATGTGTATATGCAGGTATAGTTACCCAGCAATACTTCTGCCGTGCCAACGCTCATTTGTTTTAGTTTTTTCGTTTGCATTTTTTTGGTCTGTAATCAATATTTGATTTGAACTGGGATATTGTCCTGGCTCAAGACCATTTTGCTTCTATATTTAATAGAATGCAAATTTATTTACAAATGGCATGGTGACATTGTTTGATCTAAGAAGGTGTAGATTATAGTTGAATAAATAAATAAGTAAATGTTAATTGTTTGCTTATATGGGGTTAGAGTGGCTTCTTTTGTGAGGAAGGAAAAAATGTTGTTGATGTTCCCGACTAAAATGAAAGATTGGTTTGTTTTATGTTTTCTCCCAAAATATTTCGCGTTTATCATTGTCTATTCGTGAGCTGGACGCGTTCAAAATAACCTCAATAAATCGGGTTTTTCTTGAATAAAACTCACCATGAGAATGGTATTGAGAAAAAAACCAAACCATATTAAAACTTGCAATATGACCAAGTAGAAGGGCAGATTTATACTATTTTAGTGCAATTTTTATGCATTTTTTATAAAAACCGCAATAACTACCACATTTTTCGTTCGATTTATGTTTTTAGGGGCTCGTTGGTGAGTAGGGTTTGCATTTTTCCGTACTTTTTATTTCCCGGGACACGGGAATTATTTTTTCAATTTCTCGGGATCCCGGGACAGCACGGGAAATCGTCAACATATTGTTTATCATGAGTTAAACTTATTTTTTCCGATGAAACATGCACATTTTGTTAAAGTAAAAAAAATATGTATTTCACAACGAACCTCCTACAGAATTTATATAATAAAGTGCAATGTGAGATCAATTCAAATGTATTTTCAAGTTTCAAAACTAATTAATTGTATGTACATATGCAAGCGTATATCTGAAATAAGAGCAGACAATGCATTTATGGCCTCATCAGATATTTCTCATGTTATTGGAAAATGTGGACGCGACGGAGAACGATCGATCACATTTAACGTCAGTAGAGCATTACATAAAATGTTAAAGTTGTCTGTTTGTCCTGTCGCTTCGAAAACTTTAAACTCTTTTTTCTTTTTCTTGACTTTTTAATACAATTGTTACTTGTGTATTTCATAGCATTGTTTAAAATATTTTCAAATGAATAACTTCATTTATTTTGGGCGTTCGGATACACGCCCAAAATCTACTTTTTCATATTGAGTTCGACAGGCAAAATCCGAAAAAGTGGATTTTGGGTGCATATCCGAACACAGCTTAAAAATAGTTTGTTATCCAACTGCAATATTTAACATACCTAATTAAAAGCGATATGAGCTTTATTGTGAAAATTATAGAAATATTTCTTATTTCTTTCAACTGAATTCCCGCGGGATCCCCGTGCGAATTTCCGGGATACGGGAAATGAAAAATATGCGAATTCCCGGGAATTTTCCTGCGGGAAATCCCGGGATGCAAACCCTATTGGTGAGGTATTGATAACAAATTGCAATTTCTAGAATTTGCTAACCCATTAGGGCCGCAAATTTTTTTCTTACTGTTAATACACAGTGGGTTAAATGTGAAGTAAAAACTGAAATATGGGGTTATTTGCATCGTAAACACATTATAGTCTTATATAAAGCTAATTTTTGGAAAGAAATTCAACCATTTCAAATTTTCTCCCTTAAAAATAAAACATTTATAATCTACATAAACTTTATAAAGGGGAAAAATTGAGATGGTTGTTAATGCTAAATTAACATAGATAGACGCATGAAATTAAAAGTGTATTTAGCAGATTTTCTTTTCTTTCATTTGATACCTATATCGCCATTGTCTGACACGCAAAAGTACGAAACTAAATTATTGAAACATTTACATCCTTTGAAAATTAAAAGTCCTGTAAAAAAGACAAACGACCACGAAATAAAAAACTGAGTATGAGTTTTCCTATTAGTGACCTATAGTTTCACTTCTATATAATCTCGCTCTTGAGAGGGAATTCATGTCGCACGGTTTTATTGTAACATCATATGTGAAGTTCTCCTCCCAATTTATGCATTGAAAGACCAAAATTTCAGATGTTAATTTTCAAAAATTAGCTTTTTGTAAGACTAAAATGTGTTTACGATGCAAATAATAATATTTCAGTTTTTACATCACATTTAACCCACTGAGAACCAACACTAAGAAAAAAATTGTCGGCCCTTAATGGGTGAGGAAGTTCTAAAAATTGGAATTGGTGATCAATACCTCTTCAACGATCCAACAAAAACACAAATCGAACTAAAAATATGGAAGTTATTGCGGTTTTTATAAAAAATGCAACAAAAATTGCACAAAAATGTTAAAATTCTACCCTCTATTCTTGATTAAAATGTAAGTTTTATATGGTTTGATAAGGCTCCGGCCAGATTTTAATTTCTAAATACAATTCTCACCATGAATTTTATTCAAGAAAAACCTGATTTATAGAGGTTATTTGAACGCGTCCAGCTCACGAACGGACAATGATAAAAGCGAAATATTTTGGGAGAACACATAAAACAAACTAATCTTTCATTTTAGTCGGGAACATCCACTACTTTAATTTTGAAGCCACTCTAATGTGGGGTATGGTATGGGTAAAATAAAACACACAAAACAAATTTCGTTTTATTATCGTTTAAAAGAACAATTTATGGCATTTATTGTTTGAAAATTATGTCATGTAAATTTCGATCACGACTACGCTGAGGTGGTAAATATTATTAAATATTATATATTGTAGATTTTTCTACCAATGGATAATTACATTACCGTTCTGCAATCTAACATTTAATTATGTTCTACAGACCTTGTAGACATTATCTTTTTCTTTAACCCTAAGGTTGAATGAAATATTCGTCGCAGAAAATAGGCGTTCGTCTCGAATTTTCGGTACATTTTCATTTTATACCCTCCATCTTAGGATGGGGGTATATTCACTTTGTCATTCCGTTTGTAACACCTTGAAATATTTGCATTTAACGGAGACCCCATAAATAATATATATATTTTTAATCCTGGTAAAATTATAAGACGATTTAGCAATGTCCGTCTGTCTGTTGAAAACACGCAAGTTTCCGAACAAAATGCGCTAGGACGTTCAAAATTTCCATAAATGTATCTAATGGTTGTAGATTGTTTGGATTGAAAGTGGGCGAAATCGGCCCCGAGAGAAAAAAATTTCCCTAACAAGGATTGAAAAAATTAGATTATTGAAGAAATTTTTGAACATTTCAGCTTGATATGTATGTGAAATTTTTTGGGTACATTTCTCTTGTAGCATGAGAACACCAGAAATTAAATAAAAGATTTAGCGGGTGACATGGGACAAAAGGGGATGAAAGTAGTACCAATGATACGACAATAGTTAGAAACATGAAATTTGAAATGTACATCCTCTAATCGCATAGACACTTAAAATAGAAGGATTTTTAAAAGTTCGTACTTTTAAGCGGTACTGCTTAAACCGCTGAAGTTGAAATCATGAAATTCGTTGTATGCGTTCATCTGACTGTGTAGACGCCAAGCATAAAAGAATTTTTCGAGATTTATTCCTTTGGCGAAAATGCGTCAAAAGGAGATAAAAATGATACCAACCAAACGGCTGCAGCAAGAATAGTGAAAATTAGTGTATAAATTGTACTGACTGTGTAAATGCAAAAAATAACGATATCTTTCTCTATTCGTACCTTTCGGATCAAAGCGGGATACAATTCGCACCAAACTGTAACTGGAATCATGAAATTCATAGTTTACACTCTAGTCTATCTGCGTATTATGAGCATTTTTCCAATTTTGTGTAAAAATGAAAAAAGAATAAAACTGGTACCAAACAAACGGCTGTAGTTATAATCATGAAATTAGATGTGTAAAGTCCAACGTGGACGCGAAACATAACGGATCTTAAAATATTTATACTTTTCATATTGAAATGGTACAGTCACTTGTTTTGTAGTTGAATCAAGTAATTTCAAATTGGGGAAATCGGCCCTGAGGGGAAATGTTACTCCCTAATGACGACTGACAATTCACATAACATTTAGGGCACTTTTGCTGCATCATGTTCACTTTTTATACCCTACACCACTTCGTGGTCTAGGGTATTATAAGTTAGTTTTCCGCCAAATGTTTGTAACACCAAGAAATAATTGAGCTAGACCCACCTTTAAGTATACGGATCGGCTTAGAATCGCCAGCTGAGTCGATTTAACGATGTCTGTCTGTCCGTCCGTCCGTCCGTCCGTCTGCTGTCCATCTAAGCTTGTTCGCACTCTACAGGTCGCAATTGTTGTCCGATTGTCATGAAACTTGGCAGAAGTTATTTTTTCTGGCCAAGGACCATTGGTATTGAATTTGGAGGAAATCGGTTCAGATTTAGATATAGCCCCCATACAAATGTCGGTCGCGATTTGGCATTTTCCGCTCTAGAAACCACATATTGTACCCGATTTTCTTTAAATTTGGTACAACATCTTATAATCTGACTAGAAACACCTATGCCGAAATTGGGTAAGATCGGTTCAGATTTAGATATAGTCCCCATACAAATGTCGCTCCCTATTTCACTTTTTCCGCTTTAGAAACCACATATTGTACCCGATTTTCTTTAAAATTGGCACAACATCTTATAATCCAACTAGAAACACGTATGCAAAAATTGGGTAAGATCGGTTCAGATTTAGATATAGCCCCCATACAAATGTCGCTCCCGATTTGACATTTTCTGCTCTAGAAAAGACATATTATACCCGATTTTCAATTTTTACCGAATTGAATTGCAATGAGAATTGTTTGGGTGATGCCCATATGTCCATACTATGGTATACTACTGTATAATTTGTATTTGTCTGTCGGACAATTGGATCAATTACCATATTATTTACCATATTCGTTAAATTTGACTAAAGATGAATTTATAGCATATAAAGGGTGATTTTTTAAGAGCTTGATAACTTTTTTTTTAAAAAAAACGCATAAAATTTGCAAAATCTCATCGGTTCTTTATTTGAAACGTTAGATTGGTCCATGACATTTACTTTTTGAAGATAATTTCATTTAAATGTTGACCGCGGCTGCGTCTTAGGTGGTCCATCCGCTTAGTCCAATTTTGGCATTTCCACGTTTTTGAGTAACAGAGACCCAATTGGTGCGAACGGCGACGAATCGAAAATTGGTGGTCATCATTAACACTGGCCGATACAGCTGCGATATTTTCTTCAGTTCGCACTCTACGTAAGCGTGTTGGTGGTTTAATGTCCAACAATGTAAATTTGGTGCGAAATTTAGTCACAATAGCCCGAATAGCCGCTTCAGTGGGTCGATTAAACTGACCATAAAATGGAAGCGCGCAATGAACTTTCTTAACAGAGCACGCATTTTGATAATAAAATTCAATAATTTGCAAGCGTTGTTCGTTTGTAAGACGATTCATGATGAAATGTCAAAGCATACTGAGCATCTTTCTCTTTGACACCATGTCTGAAATCCCACGTGATCTGTCAAATACTAATGCATGAAAATCCTAACCTCAAAAAAATCACTCTTTACATTATATTCATATAATTTATATAATTTGTATGAACTACATAAAATTGTTCCCATGAAATACCTGGGTTTAGTAATCAAAGTAAGGTACATACGCAGGGAGTGGTGTAGGGTATTATATAGTCGGCCCCGCCCGACTTTAGCCTTTCCTTACTTGTTTAATACAATTGAAGTATTATATTTATATATATCAGTTGACTATTAATATTATAATAATGAAGCAACAACGTGCATAAGCCTTTTAGTATTGAGCACAAAAAATATCAAAATTTTCCTAATATGGTTTTTATATGGGTATCATGAGCCGATGTGACCCACTTTCATCATGTATGTTCCTAATTGAAATATAACGTGTTCTGCTTAATTATATAAAATTTTGAAAATACATGTGACTTCTAGAGCGAAAAAGTGCAAAATGAAGGAGAATTGTATCGGGTCTATATCAAAACATGGAAGTGACCCACTTTCATCATAGGCGCTTCTAGTTTAAATATAACGTGTTTTGGAAAATTTAAAAAAAATCTGTTAAAATATGTAGCTTCTATGCAAAAGTCAAACGGGGAGCGACATTTATATGTGAGCTACATATAAAGGTGAATCTGCAGATGTCGTGCAAAATTTGAAGAAAATCCTTTAAAATACAGCAAAAAATATGTGTTGTAACTCATGTAAATGTTTGCTTTTGAATAATTTTATTAATTTAAACAATTTTGTTCAATAATATCTCCGGGTCATATAAAGTGCATATCTGTAATCAAGTTTTCTGGGGCTAAAATGTGGCATAAAATAAGTTCGTTCACCCTGACGAGAAAGGTACAAATGGGGGACCCCAAAACACCATTGTTGTACAGGAAGAAATATTGAAAATTACATTAGCTACAGCTTATATAAAGTACATTTCTGTAATCTATTCTTTAATAAGTTCGTTCAACCTGACCAGAAAAGTCAAAATGAGGGACCCCAAAATACCGTTCTTTTACACAAAGAAATTGTGAAAATACACAAACAAATTATGTACGCCTTAAATAGGGTGATTTTTTAAGAGCTTGATAACTTTTTTTTTTAAAATACGCATAAAATTTGCAAAATCTCATCGGTTCTTTATTTGAAACGTTAGATTGGTCCATGACATTTACTTTTTGAAGATAATTTCATTTAAATGTTGACCGCGGCTGCGTCTTAGGTGGTCCATCCGCTTAGTCCAATTTTGGCATTTCCACGTTTTTGAGTAACAGAGACCCAATTGGTGCGAACGGCGACGAATCGAAAATTGGTGGTCATCATTAACACTGGCCGATACAGCTGCGATATTTTCTTCAGTTCGCACTCTACGTAAGCGTGTTGGTGGTTTAATGTCAACAATGTAAATTTGGTGCGAAATTTAGTCACAATAGCCCGAATAGCCGCTTCAGTGGGTCGATTAAACTGACCATAAAATGGAAGCGCGCAATGAACTTTCTTAACAGAGCACGCATTTTGATAATAAAATTCAATAATTTGCAAGCGTTGTTCGTTTGTAAGACGATTCATGATGAAATGTCAAAGCATACTGAGCATCTTTCTCTTTGACACCATGTCTGAAATCCCACGTGATCTGTCAAATACTAATGCATGAAAATCCTAACCTCAAAAAAATCACTCTTTACTTCTCCTATTCGGTATGGTGGCGGGTCATAGAAAGCACATTTATGTAGTCTATGAAATCCAAGAAGTTCATTCACCCAGCCAGAAAGGTCCAAATGGGCGACCCCAAAAAACTATAGTTTTACACGAAGAAATAGTTGAATTTACTTTAGCTTTATATATCACCGATCATATTATCTGGATCTGTAATCTGCTCTCTTGGGGCTAAAATGTGGAAATTTGTTCTGTTCGTGAACAAAAGGGTCCAATGGTTGGCGAATTGCATGCAATTTTATACAATTAATAGTGCAAGTTCCGCACTCTTATCATGATATTATGTTGTTACACCGATCTCATCCACTTTTACCATAGATGTTTCTAGTGTAAATATAAGATGTCCTGCCGAATTTGAAGAAATGTATACAAAGGTAGCACACGACTTGACTTTTTCTGCTCTAGAAACCACATAATTCTACCGATTTTGATCATATTATGCTAAATGTATTATATTGCAATTAGAAACATCTATGTTGAAAGTGGGTTAAATCGTTTCAGATTTATATATAGCTCCTACATATATTTCGTACTCGACTTTACGTTTTCCGCTCTCGAAACCATACATTTTGACAGATTTTCATCAAATTTGGCACAACTCCTTATATTTGAACTAGAAACATTTATATGTGGCTCCCAAACAAATATCATTACCTGTTTGGCTTTTTCTGGTTCCATACAAATGTCACAGATTTTACTTTTTCTTCTCCAGAAAACGGATATTTTTGAAAGATTTTGATCAGAACAAGTTATATTTTAGCTGGAAACATCATCGGTCCATGATATAGGACACTTTCCAAAATACTCCCCTAATTGAATTGCAATGGCGCAGAAAGTGAAGGGTATCATATAGTCGACTCCGCCCGACTTTAGCCTTTCCTTACTTGTTTTGTGTATGTAGTGCAAAGTGGTCGGAAATGAAATTGATATTTTGTGTAATTGTGAAAATAATGTCTGAATATTTACTAATTGACAGACGAATTTTTATCAATACTGTTTGTACAGGTTCCCATCTTTTTATTACACGCTATATTTCGTTAATGCGAGAAACGACCTAGTGAAGTAGGTGGATACAGAATCGAACGCAGAAATCGAAATCGCTCACAAAAAACACCCACAATGTTTCCATACATATTTCACTTCAGAAGTTTTTCGCATCGCCTATTGTATTGATAAACATTTTTCTGTCACTTAGCAAAATTTGCTGTTTTTGATTGTGTGTGCAGCGATGCGAAGAAAAACGCAATAGTAAAATAGGTGGGTGCACGAAAAACGCAGAAATGTTGTACGTCCTATGCAAGACAAAAGTGTTACCACATGGAAATTAATTGATAACTTAGTATGTATCATATAGAATGATTTTGTTTGAAATAAGACGAGCTAAGCTGATTTGACTACTTCTAAATATCAAGTACAGTTTGTTAATTAAGTATTTTGCTTTTTCAGAATCCAATGAAATGTTAAATTGTTCAACTATCATTCTTTTTAATGAAGTAAATTTACTTCTTTTTTCATTACATACATTAATAAGAACTCATATGTCAATTAATATTATCCTGGTGAAATTAAAACTGTCAACCTATTTCACTGAGTTTATACTGTCAGCCGTATACTCAAACTGATCAACAATTGTTTGTACAAAGTGTTCGGACGTGAAATTGTTATTTACAACTTCACTTGGAATACGTGACAAAATACTGTAATTGTGAACAGAATGTCTGAACATAAAATGCTTTTTCTGAACAGTCGAGGACAGCAAATTTTGCTAAGTGACAGAAGAATTTTTATCAATACTGTTTGTACAGGTTCCCAACTTTTTATTGCATGTCATATTTCGAGCTGGAAAATATTTTGTGAAAATTGGTACTGCGAAAAAACAACCCACAAAAACCACCCACAATGTTTCCATACATATTTCAATTCAGAAGTTTTTCGCATCGACTATTTTCACTACATATGTTCAAATAAGAAATATGACGCGATGTGCACGAAAAAAATACAGAAATGTTGTACGTCCTATGCAAGACAAAAGTGTTACCACAAGGAAATTAATTGTATTGCATATAAGATTTTTATTTGATATAAGGCGAGCTAAGCTGGTTTGACCACTTCTAAATATCAAGTACAGTGGGTTGATTAAGTATTTTGCTTTTTCAGAATCCAATGAAATTTAAAATTTAAATTTATTTCTTACTAGCAAATACCCGCTACTTCGTACGCGGAAAAATGGTATGGTAAGACAGTAGTTTGTATCAGTATTCAAACTGTTTTGAAGGATAGCACTTTCTGCGTTTATACGTAGAAAATAGTTTAATTTATAGGCACAAAATGGAAACATTTTTTCTACAAAAAATCATATAAAGTAGAAAATTATTTGCATGTTTCATTCCTAAGCTGTGAAAATATCATTATGGATAGAATAAAAGTGTAACGCATTGAAGAAGAGATTTAAAACCATAAGTAGTCCCTTTCACGTCCGTCTGGCTAGCTGGTATACACGATGACTCTGGAAGGGACTTAAGGAATTTATTCAAACTCTGCACATAGTACTATTTTCCCAAACATAGTTTAAATTCGAAAATGGGGGAAATTGATATACACGTATAGTCCATATTCAAAAAAAAAGACCCGTACGTAAAATTAAACCTAATATAACTTCTATACTTTCCACGCAAATTGACATAAGCTTTGGTCAAAATAAAAAAAGATAATGACTATAATGTTCACACATAACTTTTTCTGTGCCGTTTGTGCCCTTAAACACACAAATTTCGAAACATTAATTTATGTACTCGGAGAAATGTACACACCGAATTCCTTTTCATATCTAGCTGAAAACTTTGGTTGGCACTATCTTTATCCCAAATCCCCAATTTTGGTTGGTATCATTTGCATCACTTTTGATCCGCTTCCCCCTTTAAAGTACATATACAAAAGTATAAATATTGAAAATCAGTTAATGTTTCGCGTCTACACTGTCAGAGGAATATACACACCGAATTTCACGATTCTAGTTTCAGCCGTGTTGTTGTTACCATAGGGATATAAAACGGTACGAATTTCGAAAAATATATTAATTTTGTGTTTCTATGCATGTACAAACCAAATTTCATGATTGGTACCGCTGTTATCCGTTTTTACCCAATTTCACACCTAAAAGTTTAAATTAATGAAGAATATTTTCGAGTTATAAGAGTAATATGCGTTCCAAATTTCAAGATTCTAGGCACAGTATTTTGGTACAATTTGGCGGTGGTACAATTTTTAACCCATTTAATCCCTTAAAAGTACAAATATCGGAAAAATCCTTGTTATTACTGATCTACACTGCAAGACGAATATGCGTACCGAATTTAATTATTATAGCGTCATCTGTGTTGTTGGTACCTTTTTTATCCCCTTTTCCCCGTTTAACTACTAAAAGTATGAATTTAAAAAGATTCGGTCATTTTGCATTTCTAACGGTTTTGAGGTATGTACACATAGAATTTTATTATTCCAGCTCCATTGATTGGTACCATTTTTATCCCTTTTTACCCGATATCACCCACAAAAAGTACGAATTTAAAAATATTTTCTTGGTCGCATTCGTGCTATAAAAGTAATACCTGTTCCAAATTTCAAGATTCTAGGCACTGCCGTTTGGTCAGGATGGTGGTACAATTTTTATCCCATTTAATCCCTTAGAAGTACAAATTTCGAAAAATGCTTTCTTATTAGTGATCTGCGCTGTAAAACGAACATACATACCGAATTTAATTATCGTAGCGTCATCCGTGTTGTTAGTACCTTTTTTATCCCCTTTTCCCTTTAAAAGTACAAATTTCGAAAAATTCCTTAATTTGCGATTCTAAACATTTTGAGGGATGTACACACCGAATTTTATGGTTTCAGCTCCATCCATTTTATTGGCACTATTTTTATCCCTTTTTACCCCATTTCACCCCCAAAAAGTACGAATTTTTAAAAATATTTTCTTGGACGCGTTGAAGCTATAAGAGAAGTTTTTGTACCAAATTTCAAGATTCTAGTCCCAGCCGTTTGGTCATTGCGGTGGTACAATTTGTATCCCTCTTTAACCCATTTTACTCCTTAAAAGTACTTTTTGGGATTTCATCATGCCGCTAGAGGAATATCCATACCATATTTCAAGATTCTAGTCCCAGCCGTTTGGTCATTGCGGTGGTACCATTTTTATCCCTTCTTACCCCATTTTACCCCTTAAAAGTACGAATTTCGAAAAACTCACTTCATATCTGATCTCTACGCTGTAAGAGAAATGTACACACCAAATTTCATGATTATAGCTTCAGTCGTGTTATTTGTACCAAAAAAAGTAAAGTAAAGAATTTAGCTTTTTACATTATTTTTGATGAATATCCATTCCATAAGCCATACGTTAGTATTTTGTATTGTTATCCATTACATTATTTAAACATTTGCCACAAATTTGTGACACGTTTTCCGCATTATGCCTTTAATCGTTTGTGATGAAAAATTTTTTTAAAATTTCCCACCAAAGATATTCTATGGAATTAAAGTCTGCTCTCTAGTGGGATATGTTTGGTGTTATATAAAAGTTATATAACGTTATTGTACATCTAAATCAGTATTAATATTTAAGCCCATTTTTGCACACTTACATGTAATTATTCTCCAAAAATAACAAATAAACATGGCCATCTATAATTCAAACTTTAAATGTAAGTTTTCCTGGACTAAGACCCGACATGCATGTCCATACCATCACTGAGCCAACCACATGGTTTGCAGTGCGTTTGATAATTATACCCTCCACCTCCAGGATGGGGGTATACTAACTTTGTCATTCCGTTTGTAACACCTTGAAATATCGACCTGAGACCGTATAAAGTATATATATTCTTGATCGTCATAAAATTCTAAGACGATCTAGCTATGTCCGTCCGTCCGTCTGTTGAAAGCACGCTAGCATCTAAACGAAAGGATCTAGAACGTTCAAAATTTCCATAGTCGTAGATCGGTTGGGATTGAAACGGGGCGAAATCGGCCCAAAGGGAAAAATTTTTCCCTCACAAGGACTAAAATACCCATAATAATACCTAATATTTTAGCGTATTTAAGCATGTTTTTTTGAATATGTCTATTTATATTTGCTTGATATTTGGTATGCGAATTTCCCTTATATTAAACGACAACAGCTAGAAAAACGAAATTCGGTGTGTACATTCCTCTAATTGAGTAGATACATAATAAAAAAGTACTTTTTCCAAATTCTTACTTTTAAGGGGTAAAATGGGAATAGAGGGATACAAATGGTACCAACCAAACGGCTGTACCTAGAATAATGAAATTCGGTGTACACACTCCTCTGATTGCATCGACAAGTAAAATACACGGATTTTTCAAAATTCGTACTGTTTGGGTCAGAGAGAGTCATGTAATTCGGAGTATACATTCCTCTGACTGCGTAGACACGGAAAATAAACGGATTTTACGAAATTCGTACTTTCAAGGGATACAATGGTACCGAGGGATAAAAATAGTACCAACTAAACGACGAAAAATTGGTTGAATCATGAAGTTAAGTTATTTTGCACTATGTACAAATAATGGATTTTCAAAATTTTTACTTTTGAATTAAAATAGAATGGAAATACAACAACTGTAGCGCACACTATCTACCAATATGTATGGCATTTAAGCTTATTGAAAATATAAATATAAGAATACTTATTTTTTGATTTGAAATAACTAATGGTTTGAAATAATTAAAATATTATATTTATTTATAAAATTATTTTTTCAACATTTGTTTTGGTTTGGCTATATTAAAAAATGTATATTTTCCTGTAATATTGCTGCACTTCTACGAAAACCGACAACCTCTGTGGAATGCAATCCATGGTGGAGGATATATAAAGTTCGGCCCGGCCGAACTTAACGCCGTTTTTACTTGTTTTATGTTAAGATCTTCATTGGACTTCTCCAATATTTTTTACAAATAAAATATTTTTTTGACAAGTTCAAACTTTTCCTTGAAAGTAGTACATGATTTGAACTTGATTCTAGTTCAATTTTCCTCAAACCAAGTAAATATTTACTCAAACTGAGGAAAAATCCAATACGTTTTTCCTCAAACCAAGTATATTTTTACTAATTCTAAGTAAAATTCTGCTGAAATTGTCCAAATGTAAGCCAATTTTTTCCTACACCCAAGTAAATTTTTACTAAATTTAAGTACAATTTTCCTAAAACTAACTAAATTTTAACTCAAACCAAGTAAATTTTTACTAAATCTAAGTAGAATTTTACCAAAATTGTCCTAAAACTAAGTTAATTTTTACTCAAATCAAGTACATATTTACTTGAACTGAGGACAATTTTGCTGACATTTTCCTGAAAACAAGTAAATTTTTACTTAAAGTGAGGAAATTTCTACTTGATACCTTGTATGAAAGTGAACTTAAAATAAGTTCAACAATTTAACTAAAAAATTCAAACAAATGATTTTGCTTCAGAGTATGCAAAACTAGTACAAACAAGTAAAAACGGCGTTAAGTTCGGCCGGGCCGAACTTTATATACCCTCCACCATGGATTGCATTCCACAGAGTTTGTCGGTTTTCGTAGAAGTGCAGTAATATTACAAGAAAATATTATTTTTTTAATATAGGCAAACCAAAACAAATACAAATATTGAAAAAATAATTTTATAAATAAATATAATATTTGAATTATTTCAAACCATTATTTATTTCAAATCAAAAAATAAATATTCTTATATTTATATTTTCAAAAAGCTTAAATACCATAAATATTGGTAGATAGTGGGTGCTACAGTTGGTTGTATTTCCATTCAATTTAAATCCAAAAGTACCAAAAAATCCATTATCAGACGAACATAGTGCAAAATAACCTAACTTCATGATTCAACCAATTTTTGCCATAATAGAAAAGGTACAAATATGAAAAAAAAAAACTTTTTATTTTGCGTGTCTATGCAGGCAGAGGAATGTATACACCGAATTCCATAATTCCACCTGCGACCATGTGGTTGGTACTATTTTTACCCCCTCGACGTTTCTACGCAATTAGAATTTCATCATTCAAGCTGTAGTCATTTAGTTGGTACTATTTTTATCCCTTGAAAGTACGAATTTCGAAAAATTCGTTTATTTTCAGATTCCTACTCAATCAGAGGAATGTATACTCCGAATTGCATTACTCTAGCTGTGGTCATTTGGTTGGTACTATTTGTATCCCCTTTTTCAATTTTAACCCCAAAATGTACGAATTTCGAAAAATTCGTCTATTTTCAGTGTCTACGCAGTCAGAGGAATGTATACTCAGAATTTCATGACTCTAGCTGTGGTCATTTAATTGGTACTATTTTTATCCCTTTTTTTCATTTTAACCCCAAAAAGTACGAATTTCGAAAAACCTGTTTATTTTAAGTGTCTACGCAATCAGAGGAATGCATATTCGAATTTCATTATTCCAGGTGTAGCCGTTTGGTTGGTACCATTTTTATCCCTCCGTACCCATTGTATCCCTTGAAAGTACGAATTTGGAAAAAACCTTTTATTTTTCATGTCTACGTAGTCAAAGGAATGTATACTCCTAATTTCATGACTCTAGCTGCGGTCATTTGGTTGGTACTATTTTTATCCCCTTTTTCTATTTTGTCCCCAAAAAATACGAATTTCGAAAAATCGGTTTATTTTCCGTGTGTACACAGTCAGAGGAATGTATATTCCGAATTTCATCACTCTAGCTGCAGTTATTTGATTGGTACTATTTTTATCCCCTTTTCTCATATTAACCCCAAAAAGTACGAATTTTAAAAAATCCGTGTATTTTACTTGTCTATGCAATCAGAGGAATGTATACACCTAATTTCATTATTCTAGGTACAGCCGTTATGTTGGTACCATTTTTATCCCTCTTTTCCCATTTTACCCCTTAAAAGTACGAATTTGAAAAAATACTTTTATATCATGTATCTACTAAATTAGAGGAATGTACACGCCGAATTTCGTGTTTCTAGCTGTTGTCGTTTAATGTGTACCATTTTTATCCCTTTTTTGTCCCATTTCACCCCCTACAAATAAGAATCACTTTATGGTGCAGTTTTTTGCTATAAGGGTAATACGCATACCAAATATCAAGCAAATATAAACAGACATATTCAAAAAACATGCTTAAATACGCTAAAATATTAGGGATTATTATGGGTATTTTTAGTCCTTGTGAGGGAAAAATTTTTCCCTTTGGGCCGATTTCGCCCCATTTCAATCCCAACCGATCTACGACTATAAGACGCATTTATGGAAAATTTGGACGTCCTAGCTCCTTTCGTTTAGATGCTAGCGTGCTTTCAACAGACGGACAGACGGACAGACGGACGGACGGACGGACGGACGGACATGGCTAGATCGTCTTAGAATTTTATGACGATCAAGAATATATATACTTTATAGGGTCTCAGGTCAATATTTCAAGGTGTTACAAACGGAATGACAAAGTTAGTATACCCCCATCCTGGAGGTGGAGGGTATAAAAATGGCAACATGAAATATTTCTCAAAAGTTTCATGATACCTCTGCCATAAGCACATGAGGTATTACACCATGATAGCTGCGAAGGCAAGATACGTACCTTTGCAGTGGTTGCTTAGGAAAATATTTGAATTATTTAAGAATTAAGTCTCTGCAAACGACCGAGAATTGCTTCTTAGATTAATATTCAAGAATTTTCTAAACAATTTCAAGTGATTTTTTATAAGTTCATTAATGTATGAAGAACTCGGCATAAATTTCAGTATACGCATTAACTTAATTTTAAGAAAAAGCACATTTTTTAGTTAAAATTTCCTAAATGGATTTTTTTCCATGCAAAAAAATGCATAATATTTTTCTTACTTAAAACCTTGGAAATTGTAATCCACACATCTATAAATTTACTCAATTGTAAGCATTTTTTAATTCTTATGACTTTGAAATAAGGAAAATTTACTCATACTTAGTTAATTTTCCTACTTTTAAGGAAATTTTTACTGAACTGAAGTAAAATTGTTGAACTAAATTGGAGTATGGATTTTACTCAAATTTAGGAATGCTATTTTATTGAGTGTAGAGTCGATTTAGCAATGTCCGTCTGTCTGTCCGCTTGTAATCAAAGTACAGGTCGCCAATATTGTCCGATCCTTACAAAAACTGTCATAAGTTTTTTGGCCAAGGACGGACGCAACTTAATTTGAAGCTAACCAGTTCAGATTTAGATATAGCCCCATTCAAATGTCGCTCCCGATTTCACTTTTGGCACTCTAAAAGTCACACCTTTTGCTCGATTTGCTTCAAATTTGGCACAGTATCTTATAATTTTAGAAACAACTATGGTGAAAGTGAATCAGATTGGTTCAGATTAAGATGTAGCTCCGATACAGATTTCTTTCTCGAGTTGACTCTTTCCTTCCCGGAGACCATATATTATAACCGATTTTATTCAAATTTGGCACAACTCTTATATTTCAACTAGAAACATCTATGGCGAAAGTGAGTCAGATCGATTCGGATTTAGATATAGCTCCGATTTGACTTTGTTCCGTTGCAGAGACCATCAACACATTATATTTCAACTAGAAACTATTATGGTGAAAGTGGACCACATCTTTTCCCGTTCATACATATTTCGCTCCATGTCTTTCTTTTTCCTCTCTGGAAACCACATATTTGAAGCGATTTTCTTCAAATTTGACAAAACTCCAACTAGAAGTCCACATGGCGAATGTGGGTAGCATCATCCTATGTTTTGATGTAGCCCCGATATAAATATCCTTATCCATTTCATTTTTATCGGTCTAGAAATATATCACAAATCTTTTGGTTAAACTTGAGACAAAGTGTACACACAAATAGCGCGTACCTGGTTTTAGCTTTAGTCTAATTTGGCGGAACATGTTATATTTTACATGGAAATACACATATACAAAGAGGGTCACATCGGTCCATGACTAGGACACATCCTTTACACTTCGACACAAACAAAAATAAAATCAACTATTGAGTTAACACAGCATTCGGTTATCATTTCAGATAACAATTATCCGTAGTGTTGCCTTACTCCCACATTAATCTGGGAACATTTTATCCATTGAATGAGAAAACAAAAATGTTTAACTTACACTTTGTCGCTTCGAAAAACCAAACTTCCTGTTAGTTAATTGGCATTTTAATCGCACTATGAGAAAATGGCCCATATTATTATTTTGTTATTACGGAATTTTTCTTTAGCTGACCAATTCGAAGGCGGAATTTCTTGTAGCTACTACGGCACACTAACCGCCTCAGCTATCCTCCGTTGTGGGTGGTGAATATCTAAAGCGAATCACTTTAGGAAACTTAACAACATATATGGTTAATGAACTAATATATATTAAATTAGTATTAAATTAATTAATACTAAAGGGTGATTTTTTAAGAGCTTGATAACTTTTTTAAAAAAAAAAAACGCATAAAATTTGCAAAATCTCATCGGTTCTTTATTTGAAACGTTAGATTGGTCCATGACATTTACTTTTTGAAGATAATTTCATTTAAATGTTGACCGCGGCTGCGTCTTAGGTGGTCCATCCGCTTAGTCCAATTTTGGCATTTCCACGTTTTTGAGTAACAGAGACCCAATTGGTGCGAACGGCGACGAATCGAAAATTGGTGGTCATCATTAACACTGGCCGATACAGCTGCGATATTTTCTTCAGTTCGCACTCTACGTAAGCGTGTTGGTGGTTTAATGTCCAACAATGTAAATTTGGTGCGAAATTTAGTCACAATAGCCCGAATAGCCGCTTCAGTGGGTCGATTAAACTGACCATAAAATGGAAGCGCGCAATGAACTTTCTTAACAGAGCACGCATTTTGATAATAAAATTCAATAATTTGCAAGCGTTGTTCGTTTGTAAGACGATTCATGATGAAATGTCAAAGCATACTGAGCATCTTTCTCTTTGACACCATGTCTGAAATCCCACGTGATCTGTCAAATACTAATGCATGAAAATCCTAACCTCAAAAAAATCACTCTTTATTTAAAGGTATTATGAAGTACTAATAATTAATAAAAAATACTTTTTGAAGTACTTTAGTAAAACTATAAATATAAAAAATTGCTAAACATAATTGTATAAATTAATACAATTATACAAAAACAGTAAGAAAGACTAAAGTCGGGCGGTCCTGACTATATGATACTATACACCACTACATATGAAGAGCGCCATTCCACCGACTGATCAATTATGATTCTGAACGTGTTAGCTTGGTCCTCCGATCATCATCGTACTATAGATGATCGGAGGAGGGACGTGGCAATTTTCTGTTCTGATCCTAGAGACATGAAACTTGGTCCAACTTTTCACGAGAAACACCTCTCCAAAGTCAACTTTTTTATTTCAGTCTGTCGGCGGAGTGGTATAGCAAAATCTTTTTTTATTCATAGAAAGCACACAAAAAATATGTGCTTTCTTTCGCAATGTACGTTGCACAGTGCATTATCAGCGGCAAAAATTCCCAAATTCCATGAGCCCAAAATCTGGACTTTACTGATTGAATTTTGCAAAGAATATTTTTATTAAGCATATTCTAAAAGATTTTTGCAATATCGCGGTTAGAAATAATTCAAATTTCCATCATAATAGAGGTTATTTTATTTATGTATCTCGGAAACGTTATATCGTATTGGAATTTCGTTCGTATAAAACATGAGCTGTTCTTTTACATTTAAAACGGTGTAATTATGTTTTTTCCTTTTCGGACAGAGTGTCTTAAGTTATTTGTAATGTTATAACATATATAATAGTCGTTTGTCATCGATTAAAAAATAAAATAATTTTTATCGAAAATTTCGAAAATCGTAAAAAAGTAAAATTTTTGTTTGGGCGTTGGGCGTGGCACTGACAATTTTCATTTAATTGTGGACTCAAGTGAATGTACTGGTGCTGATTTGTATTAACATATATATTAAACTAAGAAATTTATGACGTTTTTATACCCTCCACCTCCAGGATGGGGGTATACTAACTTTGTCATTCCGTTTGTAACACCTTGTAATATCGACCTGAGACCCTATAAAGTATATATATTCTTGATCGTCATAAAATTCTAAGACGATCTAGCCATGTCCGTCCGTCCGTCTGTCCGTCTGTTGAAAGCACGCTAGCACGAAAGGAGCTAAAACGTTCAAATTTTCCATAAATGCGTCTTATATGTAGTCGTAGATCGGTTGGGATTGAAATGGGGCGAAATCGGCCCAAAGGGAAAATTTTATCCCTCACAAGGACTAAAAATACCCATAATAATCCCTAATATTTTAGCGTATTTAAGCACGTTTTTTGAATATGTCTGTTTATATTTTCTTGATATTTGGTATGCGCATTTCCCTTATAGCAAAAACGTGCATCATAAAGTGATTCTTATTTGTGGGGGTGAAATGGGGCAAAAAAGGGATAAAAATGGTACATATTAAACGACAATAGCTAGAAACACGAAATTCGGTGTGTACATTCCTCTAATTGAGTAGATACATAATATAAAAGTATTTTTTCCAAATTCGTACTTTTAAGGGGTAAAATAGGAATAGAGGGATAAAAATGGTACCAACCAAACGGCTGTACCTAGAATAATGAAATTCGGTGTATGCATTCCTCTGATTGCATAGACAAGTAAAATACACGGATTTTTCAAAATTCGTACTTTTTGGGGTTAAAATGAAAAAAGGGGATAAAAATAGTACCAATCTAATAACCGCAGCTAGAGTCATGAAATTCGGAGTATACATTCCTCTGAGTGTGTAGACACGGAAAATAAACTGATTTTTCGAAACTCGTACTTTTTGGGGTTGGAGAATGGAAATACAACCAACTGTAGCACCCACTATCTACCAATATTTATGGCTTTGAAAATATTTTTGAAAATATAAATATAAGAATATTTATTTTTTGAATTGACGTATTGGTATTACCTTATAAGCGTGGTTTGAAATAATTAAAATATTATATTTATTTATAAAATTAATTTTTCAATATTTGTATTTATTTTGGTTTGGCTATTTTAAAAAAATATATTTTCCTGTAATATTACTGCACTTCTACGAAAACCGACAATCTCTGTGGAATGCAATCCATGGTGGAGGGTATATAAAGTTCGGCCAGGCCGAACTTAACGCCGTTTTTACTTGTTTTCATTTTAACTTATATGGGAGGTAAGCGTGGTTATGGGCGGATTTAAACAAAAATTATTTTTTGATACGAGATTTCAAGGTCCTAGCTATATTCCTTCTAGTTTTTGCCGCAGCTTGTGTGAAAATATTCCACTGCGCGTCGGTAGGTAGTCAAATTTCAATAAATATACTACTAAATGGGCGAGACATCCATATTTGGGCTTATTTATTGCGTTATAAATCGTTCAATATATTTTTAGTGAAAATGTTAAAGAAATTAAAGAAACCATTACGTTCACTACGATCAAATTGTTAGTTTCCATACCACACTTCTATCGCAGTAAATTAACACTTCAAAAAATTTTTTCTCTTCATCAAACAAATTAATGCATGTGTTGCATTAATAAACCGAATCAATTTCTTTCAGAGCATACTATAGTAACTCAGTACTATAACACCGTACGACAATTTTTAAAAAAAGTCGTTACACTTGAACCGGAGTTACTTGGCATTTTTAGTTTTTTATTTCCTCATCCTGTTGCCCCTTCACTGGACTACAAAGTTCCAAAGGATAAAATTTTTCAAAAAATTATTTAATATACTTGTTCGCTCCCTATGATAAAAGTGTTAGTGTCAAATTAAACAGGAGAGTATTTTTTTAAATATACTTCAAATATTATGATTCTATCTGTATTAGCACAGCATTAACATATGTTTCAAGTTTACGCTTAGTGTTTTAAGTGACAAAACTTTAAATGATTTTAATACTAAACTAATACAAATAGAAGCTTGAAATTTAAAGCATGTTTAGCACAAATTATCTTCTTTGGTTTAGAATTTATACCGGTGTCATAGGGTGGGAATAATTATTAAAAATAATTGATTTGAACTGGGAATGGCATTTGTAAATAAATTTGCATTCTATTAAATATAGAAGCAAAATGGTCTTGAGCCAGGACAATGTCCCAGTTCAAATCAAATATTGATTACAGACCAAAAAAACGCAAACGAAAAAACTAAAACTAATGAGCGTTGGCACGGCAGAAGTATTGCTGGGTAACTATACCTGCATATACACATACTTACATATGCAACTCAATGAGATGCTTGTAAGATGGCATGTGTGCTTTATTACTTGGTGCGATTTTTTAAACGCAAATTCGGCAAGTGAGTTGTGCTTCTCGTTCGTTTGTGAGAATCATCTCCTTATAGAGGCCGGGTTTGATGTTGAAAAGTCGCTGCGAAGCCACTTGAAAAGACTTTTGACATGGTCGAAATCATGATCGTGGTAGTCGGCAGCCAAGTAATAAATGTCACCATGCCATTTGTAAATAAATTTGCATTCTATTAAATATAGAAGGAAAATGGTCTTGAGCCAGGACAATATCCCAGTTCAAATCAAATATTGATTACAGACCAAAAAAAATGCAAACGAAAAAACTAAATTAAAAATAATTTTTGAAAAATTGTATCCTTTAGAACTTTAAGGGGCAAAAGGGTGAACAAATGAAAAACTAAAAACGCCAATTAACTCTATTTCACCTATAGTTTCAGATGTATATCACCTGGTTCAAGTGTAATATGGACTGTCGGACAGTGTAATAACTCAGTAATATTCAAAATTTAAATAAATTTATTACCATTTTACTCAAAATTGGCCGCACTAATAGAAAATGTTTTTAGCACAAACTTGTTTCTCACGAAAAGTTAGCAAAAAAGTGGCGTAGTTCAATAGCATAAGTACGAAAACATTTAAAACCCAACGTTGAAACTTCAATTTTCAATCTAGTTGTACTTTTGCCTTAACTCCTAAATAACGCCACAGCTATTCCATTCCACTCCCATTTGATTTAGAAATAAGAAATCAAATTTTTGAAAAATCATTATGCTGGCTGGGCGTCCTTTTTCCATTTTCACTTTTGGCAATATTACAATGCATGCAAGTTTTAGTGTAGATATTCTTCTCATACAACAACAATGTGTTGTTTTTGCGCCTTTTCTATGCCATTATAATATTTTCCACGCAGACACTCGGTACTCGTACAACTCAAAAGTACAATAAAACCAACGACATTATGAATGACAATGCCCAGAGCGACGACAATGGAGACTGTAAGGGACGTTTATGCCGGCGATGCAGGGCTGCTTCTACAAAACACAAAGCCAAACTAGACATTTTCATGGCAGTGAAAGAACAGAGGGGCGTCGGTAATTTTTTACTGGCCTGTGCCTTTTAAGTGTTTTTGCCACTTTTAAACAAACCCCATTTCACTAACAGATTTTTTCCAAGAATTTTATTGAGTAAAAGTAGCTGTGGGCAAATATACTGTGAAATAAGTAAAATGTTCAGCCGGTCAAATCTTACTTACACTACTCTATTGAGTGTATTCTAGAGTATTACCCTACACCACTCCCTGCGTATACAACCGGGGTTCGCTTACTAAACCCAGGAGTATTACGGGGGCGGTTTTAAATGAATCTTTAGTCAAATTTAACGAAAATGCAAAATTAATGAACATCTCATACATGTGATGGGCCTGGTCTATACACAAACAAAATGGTTGTGATTCAATCTTATTGTAGCTACACCTAGGGAAAATATAACGATTATTTTCAGCATGATTGGATGAAATAAGTTGAATCTAGAGTCAGAATCAAATTGATTTGATCAAGATCCGATGTAAGATGTAGGTTATACAACGGCAGTAGTGCAAACAAACGGGGCTTTCATAGTTGGTATTCTTAGTTTAATTATAATATGATCTGAAATATTTGATAAAATGTGGGTTCTAGAGGGGTTATAGTAAAAATGGGGGCCCGACAGTCTAAAAACTATGGAAAGTGATAGCATTTTTCTGGTAGGTATTCTCGAGTAAAACAGGAATCTGTATTTGAAATTTGCCAGACACCCCCAAAATCTTGGGTTACGGGTAAAAGACCAGTTTTTCGTACCTTTGCACACTTATAATCCTGTAACACAGTTTGTTACCAACCGATTTTAACTTTCTTGTCGGATTTGATAAGAAGAAACATGGATTTTATATCTTATAAAAGAAAACTCAAGAAATCTGTGTGCTTTTGTCAAGCAAACACACTTTTTTAAGTAATTTTTAACGATTTTTCATTTTTACACATTAGTTTGTTTGGTAACCGTATAATAAGAAATTTAGTAAGGAGTAAAACGCCGCCTAGTTTTTTTTAAAAACAAGTTTGTATTAATTCTAATTTTTTTCAAAAATACAAGTTTTAGGGCCATTTTCTCATAGTCCTGTTAAACTTTATCGTATCTGTTTAGAGGTTAAACGCTAACCGGCACTTCTCCGCCAGTCGAAAAACTTGAACAGCTGACGGTATTTTGCTGTAATTAAAAATGCTATCCATCAGTTTGTATTTAGCTTCAATTTATCAATATATTTCCTAACACAGACTTGCGCTACGCATAAGCCTAGGAAGTAGGTGTTTCACCTCCTGTTAAGCATGTTTCAACCATTGGTTTTTGGATCATTTTCGATGTAGTATTATAACTTTTTTCCACTTCAACACAAAAATAAACAACAGAGGTAGCACAGCATTGCCATTTGATTCTCATTTCACTTCATAATTATCAGTGGTATTGCCATACTCACACATTTATCTGAGAATTATTTAACGGTTGAATGAGAAACCTAAAATGTTTAACCGGGACTTTATCGCTTCGAAAATCTAATGTACCTGTTAGTTATTTGGTACTTTAATCGGCCCCGCCCGACTTTAGCCTTTCCTTACTTGTTCCGCTTTAGAAACCACATATTGTACCAGATTTTCTTTAAATTTGGCACCACATCTTATAATCCAACTAGAAACATCTATGCAGAAATTGGGTAAGATCGGTTCAGATTTAGATATAGCCCCCATACAAATGTCGCTCCCGATTTATTTTTTCCGCCCTATAAAGCACATATAGTACCCGATTTTCTTCAAAATTGGCTTAACACCTTATAATCAAACTAGAAATATCTGTGGCGAAAGCGGGTTAGATCGGTTCAGATTTAGATATAGCCCCTATACAAATGTCGCTCCGATTTCACTTTTTCCGCTTTAGAAACCACATATTGTACCCGATTTTTTTAAATTGGCACAACATTTTATATTCGAACTAGAAACACATATGCTGAAAATGGGTAAGATCGGTTCAGATTTAGATACAGTCCCCATACAAATGTAGCTCCCGATTTCTCTTTTTCCGCTTTAGAAACCACATATTGTACCATATTTTCTTTCAATTTGGCACAACATTTTCTAATCGAACTAGAAACACCTATGCTGAAAGTGGGTAAGTTCGGTTCACATTTAGATATATATACAAATGTCGCTCCCGATTTGACGTTTTCCGCTCTATAAACCACATCTTGTAACAGATTTTCTTTAAATTTGGCACAACATCTCATAATCCAACTGGAAACATCTATGCAGAAATTGGGTAAGATCGGTTCAGATTTAGATATAGCCCCCATACAAATGTCGCTCCCGATTTATTTTTTTCCGCCCTATAAAGCACATATAGTACCCGATTTTCTTCAAAATTGGCTTAAAACCTTATAATCAAACTAGAAATACCTGTGGCGAAAGCGGGTTTGATTTAGATATAGCCCCTATACAAATGTCGCTCCCAATTTCACCTTTTCCGCTTTAGAAACCACATATTGTACCCGATTTTCTTTAAAATTGGCACAACATTTTATAATCGAACTAGAAACTCCTATGCTGAGAGTGGGTAAGATCGGTTCAGATTTAGATATAGCACCCATACAAATGTCGCTCCCGATTTGACATTTTCCGCTCTAGAAACCACGTCTTGTACCCGATTTTCTTTAAATTTGGCACGACATCTTATATAAGATAAAATCTTATAATTGGGTAAGATCGGTTCAGATTTAGATATAGCCCTCATACAAATGTTGCTCCCGAATGTTTAACCGATTTTGGCCAAACTATACATATTATATTTCACATATTTCGTTCAATATACCCCCATACAAATGTCCTTTCCGATTTAAGATTTTTTGTCAAACACATACATTTACAGGATCCAAAAATCCTTCCCGATTTCACTTTTTTTTACCGAATTGAATTGTAAGGAGAATTGTTTGGGAGATGCCCATATGTCCATACTTTGGTATAACCCAAATGGGGCCCCATTCTGATCTATTACAGCTCTAGAAACTACATCTTATATCGGATCCTCATCAGATCATGATATTTTTCAACTAGGAATACCTACAGTGAATGAGAAATATATAGGCCCATGTATAATTTATATGAACTACATAAAATTGCTCCCATGAAATACCTGGGTTTAGTACTCATAGCGAGGTACATACGCATGGAGTGGTGTAGGGTATAATATAGTCGGCCCCGCCCGACTTTAGCCTTTCCTTACTTGTTAGTAATGGCGTAGTTTCCACTTGTCAAATGCCAAAGAATAAAAGCTTCAAAAGTGACAGCTACCGAAATACCGGGTGATTCAACATAACACCTCTTGTTGGAAAACCCTGAACATTTATAAAACAATAAAATCATGATCAAATATCAAGCAATAGTAGATTCCATGCACCAGTACAGAAGTTGTGAAGGATTTAATATTACCTAGGATAGAAGGAATATTACCAATATAGAAGTTATGAAGGATTGAATTTTACCAAGGATAGGACAATTGTATGGGATGCACAAGAAGGGGCGTGCGATAAAGCGTAAATATTTTCTAAGGTTTAAAGTGATTATAAAAACACTTTCAAATATCAAATTTCAAATAATTTTGACTAACAGTATGAATCGATTTTATTTTAAACAAATCTTATGTCACTTTGTGTGGGAGGTACCAGAAGGGGTGTTACAATATACCCAAATTGCAGGTGAATGGAATGGAGAATATATTTTTTCGAAAGTCTTTTTTTCAAATATTTCTAATGCCAAAGTGGCTATGAACTTAAAAATTAAATATATAAAATAGTTCAAAAACTGGGCCGCTTAAAACCGAATGTTGTAATTCTCTACAACGATTATGGTTAAACATTTTTCTATATTTAGGGTATATCGTACTATCAAATTCCATCATTTCGCCGTTGATAGCATTTTGTTCCACAAGTTATAGGACTAAAATTGGATAAATGTTGTCTGTAAAATAAAATTGCAAAAAATATCTTTAGAAAAACCCGAATATCTTTAGAAAAAAAACCAAAAAATTCAGCCGGATACGTTGGCTAGATCGCGAGAAAATCATAAAACAAGAATGTCACATATCTCCCAGTGGCCCGGACGCGACATTCGCACGACTTAAACTAAGCCAAAGCCAAGAAAGAAACTGAAAAAGTCGATCAGCCTTTTTAGTGTTCTAAAGCGCTTAAAGAGTACTACATTTTAAAAATAAATCGTCAGAATTTAGTACAAATTAGTACAAAATTATAAACAATTTTACATCGAAACGGACGCGACAAAAAAACAGAAGTACTTTTAAAGATCTTATAGAAATATACAAAGTTCTGTGATTTTTTGAGAACATTGTTTTTCCATATATACATGTAAATGAACGTCAGAGGATATATTCTGTTCGTACATTTATGAAATATGAGAATTATCTCTTAACTTTTTAATTAAGTACAACAGAAATACGGACGCGACAAAATGGACGGGACAAAAATTTCCACTCGTAGTAAAAAAGTATAGTAATATTCGTTATAACACTTCAACTTTTAATAAAAATAAACGAGAACAAGTTAACTTCAAGTTTCATAATAAAAAAGTTGTCGCAATAAGGAAACAATAAACTTAAAAGCTATTAGTGTGGTCTGATTTATTTTTTTTTTGGTAGACCTTTTTGGGAGATGCCCATCTGTGAAAATCATTTTAGCCGTATTTGACGCGAAAGTGAAAATTTCCCAAAAATATTCAATTTGTATTTTTGTTTACCATGACCTACCACAATATACACTTTTTGGTAAAAATTTGGAAAAAGTGATAAAAATGGTACGCTTTTGTTCATAGCCACTTTTGAATATATGCCCTCGATATAATCTATTTTTATACCCTACACCACTTCGTGGTCTAGGGTATTATAAGTTAGTTTCGGGCCAAATGTTTGTAACACCAAGAAATAATCGAGCTAGGCCCAACTTTAAGTATACGGATCGGCTTAGAATCACCAGCTGAGTCGATTTAACGATGTCTGTCTGTCCGTCCGTCCGTCCGTCTGCTAAGCTTGTTCGCACTCTACAGGTCGCAATTGTTGTCCGATTGTCATGAAACTTGGCAGAAGTTATTTTTTCTGGCCAAGGACCATCGGTATTGAATTTGGAGGAAATCGGTTCAGATTTAGATATAGCTCCCATACAAATGTCGCTCCCGATTTGACATTTACACTTTAGAAACCACATATTGTACCCGATTTTCTTTACATTTGGTACAACGTCTTATAATCCAACTAGAAACACCAATGCTGAAATTGGGTAAGATCGGTTCAGATTTAGATATAGCCCCCATACAAATGTCGCTCCCTATTTCACTTTTTCCGCTTTAGAAATCACATATTGTACCCGATTTTCTTTAAAATTGGCACAACATCTTATAATCTAACTAGAAATACCTATGCAAAAATTGGGTAAGATCGGTTCAGATTTAGATATTGCCCCCATACAAATGTCGCTCCCGATTTGACATTTTCCTCTCTAGAAACGACATATTGTACCCGATTTTCTTTAAATTTTGCAGAACATCTTATAATCGAACTAGAAACACGTATGCACAAATTGGGTAAGATCGGTTCAGATTTAGATATAGCCCCCATACAAATGTCGCCCCCGATTTGACATTTTCCGCTCTAGAAACGACATATTGTACCCGATTTTCTTTAAATTTTGCAGAACATCTTATAATCCAACTAGAAACACGTATGCAAAAATTGGGTAAGATCGGTTCAGATTTATATATAGCCCCCATACAAATGTCGCTCCCGGTTTGACATTTTCCGCTCTAGAAACGACATATTGTACCCGATTTTCTTTAAATTTTGCAGAACATCTTATAATCGAACTAGAAACACGTATGCAAAAATTGGGTAATATCGGCTCAGATTTAGATATAGCCCCCATACAAATGTCGCTCCCGATTTAACATTTTCCGCCCTAAAAACCATATATTGTACCCGATTTTCTTTAAATTTTGCAGAACATCTTATAATTGAACTAGAAACACATATGCAAAAATTGGGTAAGATCGGTTCAGATTTAGATATAGCCCCCATACAAATGTCGCCCCCGATTTGACATTTTCCGCTCTAGAAACGACATATTGTACCCGATTTTCTTTAAATTTTGCAGAACATCTTATAATCCAACTAGAAACACGTATGCAAAAATTGGGTGAGATCGGTTCAGATTTATATATAGCCCCCATACAAATGTCGCTCCCGGTTTGACATTTTCCGCTCTAGAAACGACATATTGTACCCGATTTTCTTTAAATTTTGCAGAACATCTTATAATCGAACTAGAAACACGTATGCAAAAATTGGGTAATATCGGCTCAGATTTAGATATAGCCCCCATACAAATGTCGCTCCCGATTTAACATTTTCCGCCCTAAAAACCATATATTGTACCCGATTTTCTTTAAATTTTGCAGAACATCTTATAATCGAACTAGAAACACATATGCAAAAATTGGGTAAGATCGGTTCAGATTTAGATATAGCCACCATACAAATGTCGCTCCCGATTTCACTTTTTCCGCTTTAGAAACCACATATTGTACCCGTATAATAATCAAAGCGAGGTACATACGCAGGGAGTGGTGTTATATAGTCGGCCCCGCCCGACTTTAGCCTTTCCTTACTTGTTGTAATTCTAAATGTTTATCGTGTAAAATTAAACACAATTTGTTCATTTTGTACAATTTGTACATCATTGTTTTTTTGCTTGACCGGCCTCATTTTGGAAAAAATACGGGATACGAATCCACTGAGGTGAAAATGTGTGATTAAATTCACCGAAGAAATCACGAAGTGCACAATATGCATTTTGATTTGAACGCCCATTTTCATAATAAGCTTGAATAACTTTAACGCTTTGCTCGATTGTATATCTTTCCATGGTTCGAATTGAGTTAGTCTGAAATTGAGAAATGTCAAATGAAATGCAGAAAAAATCTTAACGTTTAGGTGTGGTTCACATTCAACATCGGCCCTTACAATTTAACCACCCTTTATATCAAGGGCGCCACACTTTTTAGGCGGCAGATAATGTAGTGCGGGCCCTGGCAGGTTGTGTGACTTTCTGTATATATGTGTTGTCTGTGACAAACTAGTGGAAAAGAAAAGAGTTGACAATACTTTTGGCAAATTAAATTATTGCGGGTTTTATGAGATGTATGGAAGTAATAAAATAATAAAAATGTGTGTGTATGTGGTATGTCTAAAGGTTATAGTTTACGCTGGCCCAAATTGAAATATAAAATAAAACCAAAGATATACCAAGTAACCCTTTTGTCTGTTGTGTTGAAAAGGAGTAATCTTTGGGATGTACACTTTTTATTGGATGACAATTTCTTCCGGAAAAATATCCCGAAGTTTGATTAAATTTTAAAAGCTTGCCCTTTTTGAAAACATTGAGGGTGCACAGTGAGCGATATTTGTTGCTGGCAGCAGCAACCAGCATAAACTTTGTCGTGTGCCTTACCTGCCGCAGGACATAACAAGAGTTTTTCTAATTTAATTATTTGAAGAAATGATACGTTGCTTATATGTATATTAAAATACTCTTTGCAGCGGTAGTTGTGTTTACCGTATCATGAGAGAATATGAACTTTTCGTAGTTTATTTATAAATTGGCTGCCTCAGGCGGGGACTTTTTTATTAAATATGAAATCGGCTCTAATCAGACTATAAGCAAGTAGATACCAATTGAAACGAAATGCGATGCAGACATATCCCCTCTGGAGGCATTGTTTTTGTGTCGGAACACTACACTGTGGATGGAAACTCAAAATTAGCACGAAAAAAAATAAAAATATATATTTACACCAGAGTAATCAAAAAATGTTTTTTTCTCTTCAGCCCAAAACCGATTGACTATTTATTCTGCCGAGAAAACCCGGTTAAATTGGTTGCACCTGTTTTTTTTTTTCATAATGAAAACAAAATGTATTTACTTACGATTTTGGAGTGGTTATATTTTTCATCTATATTTTATAGGATGCAAATTTATTTACAAATGCCATGGTGACATATATTACTTGGCTGCATACTACCAGTATCATGATTTCCGGCCCATGAGGGATTCGCGACGACTTTTTAACCAAATACCCTGACTCTTTCAGTAAATTATTCATCCAAACGAATGAGAACCACAACTCACTCTCCAAATACCTTTACCATTGGCACCAAGTTACAAACCTCTCAATGAATTGCATATTGCCATCTCCCAGTGGCCGGATGCGGCATTCGCACGCTTTAAACTACACCAAAACAAGAAAGAAACGGAAAAAATCGATCAGCTTCTTTTATGGTCCTAAAGCGCTTAAAGAGTACTACGTTTTAAAAATACATTGTCAGGATTTAGTACACAATTATACATCGGTCCCGAATTTCGCCGGTCCCCTGAATGTCGCTATAAGCGCTTTCTACAATTTTAACACCAAGATTCTCATTCGATTCGTCACAACAACGATCGACTAAAGAAGTGTATCAAATTTTCGCACTTTGGCGCATATCCCTGAAATAAAGAGTGATTTTTTTGAGGTTAGGATTTTCATGCATTAGTATTTGACAGATCACGTGGGATTTCAGACATGGTGTCAAAGAGAAAGATGCTCAGTATGCTTTGACATTTCATCATGAATCGTCTTACAAACGAACAACGCTTGCAAATTATTGAATTTTATTATCAAAATGCGTGCTCTGTTAAGAAAGTTCATTGCGCGCTTCCATTTTATGGTCAGTTTAATCGACCCACTGAAGCGGCTATTCGGGCTATTGTGACTAAATTTCGCACCAAATTTACATTGTTGGACATTAAACCACCAACACGCTTACGTAGAGTGCGAACTGAAGAAAATATCGCAGCTGCATCGGCCAGTGTTAATGATGACCACCAATTTTCGATTCGTCGCCGTTCGCACCAATTGGGTCTCTGTTACTCAAAAACGTGGAAATGCCAAAATTGGACTAAGCGGATGGACCACCTAAGACGCAGCCGCGGTCAACATTTAAATGAAATTATCTTCAAAAAGTAAATGTCATGGACCAATCTAACGTTTCAAATAAAGAACCGATGAGATTTTGCAAATTTTATGCGTTTTTTTTTAAAAAAAAGTTATCAAGCTCTTAAAAAATCACCCTGTATAAGTGCCAAATTTTGTTAACGTCGAAGCAGTGTCCAGTCGAAATCTCTTATTACGACCGAATATAGTTAAAAGAAATTCTATCCTATTGAATATCAAATTTTAATTTAATGTGCAACCTTTCGCATTTTATTAAAATTAGGTGACTTAGATCAAACGTAAATATTTTTTAATTCCCAATTAAATTGTTATTTATTATTCAATTATTTAAAATAGTCTGTCTCGAAAATTGATTTTGTTTTAAATAAAATAATTTACAATTAATTAATTTTTGAGATCTGCTGAACAAACGTTTTTAACACTTCTACGGATAATCAGTATAGTTTGCATTCCGGGATCAGTTTTGTACCATATTTTCACTATAAGGTACCCATAATGTGGGGTGTAGAGTGGAAGTGGAAAAATATAAGGTGCTGCGGCAAATTTAAAGAAAATCGGTTGAACTATCTGATTTCTAGAGCGAAAAAAGTCAAATCCGGAGCGAAATTTGTATTAGAGCTATATATAAATCTGAAACGATCTGACTCACTTTCACGATAAATGTTTCTAGTTGAAATATAAGGAGCTGTGGCAAATTTGAAGAAAATCGGTCAACATGTATAGTTTCTAGAAC
This sequence comes from Polietes domitor, assembly GCA_947397865.1. NCBI lineage: Eukaryota > Metazoa > Arthropoda > Insecta > Diptera > Muscidae > Polietes > Polietes domitor. Next base: position 34,094,868 of record OX377618.1, read on the forward strand.
GGAAAAAGTCAAATCCGGACTCACTTTCACGATAGATGTTTCTGATTGAAATATAAGATGTTGTCACAAATTTGAAAAGGATCGGTTATAATATGTGCTCTCTAGAACGAAAGAAGTCATATCGTGAACAAAATTCTTTTGGGAGCTATATATAAATCTGAACCGACCTAACCCATTTTTACCACAGATATTTCTAATTCAATTATAATGTACTGTGTCAAATTTGAAGCAAATATCGGGTTATTATTATTCGGGCGAAACTTAGTTGTGCCAATATTTGTTAGGATCGGACAATAATGGCGACCTGTACTTTGATTACAAGAATAGATGGGCGGACAGGCAGGTAGGACATTGCTAAATGAACTCAGAAAGTGATTCTAAGCCTATCTGTATAATAAACGTTGAGTATATCTCGTTTCATTTTGGGTGTTACAAAAAAAATGCACAACGTCATAATACTCTAGTGGAGGGTATAATTACAGGGGAAAACATAATTTTTAGAGGTGTTTTCAGGAGCAATTTATTCTATTATCTATTATTTGGAGATGAAATGAGACAGGATTGGATAAAAATGGGACAACTCAAAGAGCAACAGCTGAAAACATGAAATTCGGTGAGTGGACGCGAAAAGCTGGAATCATGATAAGCGGTATGTACATTAGGATGGGTCAAGAAAATAAATTGCAGCGGTAACGCGCCACAATTGGATTGTTGAAGGAAGATTGGATTGTTTAATGTTAATATGCAAAATATTTCGTCACTGGGTCAAGCCATCTGTGAGCTAAACGCTCCTGAAAACACCTCTAAAATTCACGTTTTTCCTGTGTATTTTTTTTTCATGCTGCATTTTTAACCAAATTTTTTTCTGAATTAATAGCGCCTTGGAAGAACTTTAAATAAAAATGTTTATTATTGTCTTAGAATAACTCATTGGTCGTTTAGATTGATTTTTTGGGGTTTTTCCATGTGACAGCAAAAAACTCATATTTCTTACAAACATTTAAATACCTTTTGACGTCACTGACTCCATATTTGTGAAATAATTTAATATGGCTTGTCAGAGCCAAAATGTTCAAACTCTTTTTACAAAAATGAGTGCTGCGACGTCAATTTCCTTCCGATGTATAGGCATCATTCGAAAGGCATTGACTGCAGCTATTTATTTTTTAAACCAGTAAGGAAAGGCTAAAGTCGGGCGGGGCCGACTCTATGATACACTCCACTTTCAATCCGAATACAATTCAATTCGGTGAAAAAGTGAAAACGGAAAGGTTTTTTGTATCCTGTAAATGTATGTGTTTGTATGGGGGCTATATCTAAATCTGAACCGATCTTACCCAATTTCTGCATAGTGTTTCTAGTTGGATTATAAGATGTTGTCCCAAATTTAAAGAAAATCGGGTACAATATATGGTTTTTAGAGCGCAAAAATCGGGAGCGACATTTGTATGGGGCCTATATCTAAATCTGAACCGATCTAGCCCGCTTTAGCCACAGGTGTTTCTAGTTAGATTATAAGATGTTGTGCCAAATTTAAAGAAAATCGATTAGAATATGTGGCATTTAAAGCGGAAAAAGTCAAATCGGGAGCGACATTTATATGGGGGCTATATCTAAATCTGAACCGATCTTACCCAATTTCTGCATAGGTGTTTCTAGTAAGATTATGAGATGTTGTGCCAAATTTAAAGAAAATCGAGTACAATATGTGGTTTCTAGAGCGGAAAAAGTCAAATCGGGAGCGAAATTTGTATGGGAGCTATATATAAATCTGAACCGATCTGACCGATATTCACCATGGGTGTTTCTAGTGGAAATATAAGATGTTTTATCAAATCTGAAGACAATCTGATACATTATGTGGTTTCTAGAGCGGAATAAGTCAAATCGGGAGCGAAATTTGTATGGGAGCTATATATAAATCTGAACCGATCTGACCGATATTCACCATGGGTGTTTCTAGTGGAAATATAAGATGTTTTACCAAACCTGAAGACAATCTGATACATTATGTGGTTTCTAGAGCGGAATAAGTCAAATCGGGAGCGAAATTTGTATGGGAGCTATATATAAATCTGAACCGATCTGACCGATATTCACCATGGGTGTTTCTAGTGGAAATATAAGATGTTTTACCAAATCTGAAGACAATCTGATACATTATGTGGTCTCTAGAGCGGAAAAAGTCAAATCGGGAGAGAAATTTGTATGGGAGCTATATATAAATCTGAACCGATCTAACACATTTTTACCACAGGTGTTTCTAGTTACAATATAAGATGTTTTGCCAATTTTAAAGAAAATCTGTTGTAATATGTGGTATCTAGAGTGAAAAGAGTCAAATCGGGAGTGAAATTCGTATGGGGGCTATAGCTAAATCTGAACCAATTTTCTTAAAATTAAATAGCGTTCGTCCTTATCCCGAAAAACATTGTTGTGCAAAGTTTCATTTGGTTCTGTCTACAATTGCGACCTGTATCGTGATTACAAGAATAGATGGACGGACGGACGGACAGACAGACAGACGGACATTGCTAAATCGACTCAGAAAGTGATTCTAAGACGATCGGTATAATTAACAATGGGTCTATCTCGTTTTTTTGGGTGTTACAAACAAATGCACAAAGACATAATACTCTCGTGGAGTGTATAAAAATACTGGAATCAAATACTACTACTATGAAAAAACGAAAAAATGCTATAAACTCAAATGGCTATTTAATCAAAATTTACATTTAAACTGCTTACGAGGTTCTATTACTTAAGAAAAAATTGTGGGCAAAAATGTAACGTAAAAAAATTAAACGGGAAAAGCATGTTTTTTTGAGGTGTTTTCAGGAGCGTTTAGCTCACAGATGGCGTGACCCAGTGACGAACTACATATTTCAACAAATAACTTTTTTTGAAAATGCTTTAAAAAAAACTACTGAATATTTTCTCAAATTTCTTTTTTTATTTGAAAGTACAATCCCTCCGGTTAATAATGGAAAATAATTTCATTCAAATGGCTGCTGAGGGCACCGCACAAAGTCCAATGGTTGAATAGTTGAAAAAAAAAAACGTTAGATGGCGGACCCTATATTTTGCAGATCATCATTAAACAATCCAAACATTATTTTCGTGGGGTGACTGAAAATTATTTTTCCATTTGTATGGCCCGCGACCCAGCCTAATGTACATACCTCTAATTCGTTATTGCATCGTTAGACATGAAATTCGGAATAAGTAGACGAACATAATAATAACAAAGAGGATTTTCCAAATTCGTACTTATAGGGCAACGGACAGAAAGGGATACAGATTCACAAACTGTTGTAGGTAGATTTATAAATTTCGAAAATTCGCACATGCAAAATGGGATAAAAATGAAACACATGAAACAAAAACCAATTATGTAGACGCACGACTTAAAGCGATTTTTTGACGTTGTACTTTTAAGGGAAAATGGGGTAGGGAGTAAAAATTGGTAGAAAGATTAACTTGAGGGAATAAGGGCAAAATGTGATCAAAACAAAAATAATATTTACGGATGTAGTGGTTGTTCATAAAATAAATAAATGGTTTACAAATCTGAACAGGGGATTAGAGGGATGGTGAAATTATTCTGCGTACGAAGTAGCGGTTACTTGCACGAAATATTTTCAAATTTGAATTCGCCCGTTTTGTAGCACACATACAGCTGCGGTCAAAAAATAGCAGCGACGTGATAAAAAATGTCGACAAAGAAAAATATCAATTTTACTTCGAAAATCCTAAAAGTTTTTACGGCGATTGAATGGAGGTATTCTGCCTTTCTTAATATGACTTTAAATGAAAAATTAAGTTTTTGTAATTTTGAGATTAAGCCATTAGAACCATTTATGTCAAAAATGAGACCAGTCAAAAAAAAGCAGCGCTAATAAAAACTAAAAATATTTTGTTTCGATTCATTTTAATTGAAAACTTTTTTGAATAGCTACTTAAATAGCGATATTTTCTTGAATTTAACACTTAGTTGTACTGTCTTTATTGCTTAATATTGCTACATATAGTCGTTTCTTGGAGTCAACTAGTATTTTGCACCTTTCATACGGTATTTCTGACCATGCCTCTATAATTTCGTGTCAAATATCTTTCATTGCTAGTGAGATCTCATTTTAGTCATCACACTAAAATTTTTTGATTATATTGAAATGTGGTGTCTGCCCGAACCATTCCATAATATTGATGTTATTGACTTCAAACCAAATTTAAGTGGCATTTCATATTCTGCATACGTAAGCATAATATTAGGCAGTATTTTGATGTACTGGACAGAGTCCATAGTAGTTGTGGGCCAATTTATTGACCTAACTCCATAATATGAATGAAAAACAAGCCCAAGCCATTATGCTTGACAGTTTTGGTACTATACCTGGAGATGTATTCCGTGTTCTGTGGACGTCTTACAAACTGTCGTGGGACTGTCCACCATATAAAACAATTTTTCATTCAATTGACCATAAAACGTGCACCCACTTTTTGGTTGGCTACTACAGGTTTGTTTTTGCGACTTGCAATTTTTTTTTGACATGTCTTTTATTTTCTCGGACTTCTGGCTTAAAGATTTTAAACTCTCAAAGATGGACGGACATTATTTTTTATTTTTGTACTAGACGTTGCTATTCGCGAATGGTTGCAGGTGATATAAACTGATTTTTTTTGACGTGTTTTTGTTTTTCTTCTTATAATATCGAATTTCTGATCATTTTAATGGAACACTGGCAAAAAATCGAATTTCACTATATGATTTACCCTCAGATTTCAAACTTTTTATATGAACTCGATTTTGTTCTCCACAATGCTCTCCTCGCCCTACAGAAATAAAACAATAACATTTCAGAAATAGTGTACATTTCATAATATCGTATTTATAAAATCAAATCGAATTGAAAAAATTAGATAAAATTCCCTTTTCTTGAGATTTTTTGAATGCTGCTATTATTTTGACCGGCCCAAAATGTCGAATAGTCCAAAAAATGTGAAATTTCCACAACAATTAAAATCATATCACCAAATAAACAAATATTTTGTGTTTGTAACCTCATTACACAGCATTTAATGCAGTAGTAGCAATAAGAAAACTATCACACAAATAAATATATGAAAATGTATGCTAAGCTGTGGTGCGCTACTATTATTTTGACCGCAACTGTAACTAGACTCTGTAACAAAGCGAGTCTTAAACCCGCTGAATAAATAGAGTGCGGTAAAGCAAAAGATGACGAGATCAAAAAAGTCCACGTTTGATTAGGGATCAGCGCGACTCACGTGAATTTTCGTGCGTGAATCTAATTTTTGCGTGAGTCACGTAATTCTTGCGTGAGTCGCTCTTGTTTATTATTTTCATTTCGTGTTTACCACAACATATACTCCATCAGATTGTTGGGTATTTTCAATTGGATTGTTTTCAATATAACATTACTACTGCGCGCGAACAAAGTCAAATTAAATACTTTTTCGATGAATGGAAACCTTTTTATTATACCCTCCACGAGAGTATTATGTGATTTATTATGTGCATTTGTTTGTAACACCCAAAAGGGTGTTAGAATCACTTTTTGAGTCGATTTAGCAATGTCCGTCCGTCCGTCCGTCTGTCCATCTATTCTTGTAATCACGATACAGGTCGCAATTGTAGACATAACTAAATGAAACTTTGCACAATGAAGTTTGTCGGGACAAGGACGAATGCTATTTAATTTGAAGAAAATCGGTTTAGATTTAGATATCGCCCCCATACAAATTTCGCTCCGGATTTGACTTTTTCCGCTCTAGAAACCACATATTGTATCAGATTGTCTTCAGATTTGGCAAAACATCTTATATTTAAACTAGGAACATCTATGGTGAAAATAGGTCAAATCGGTTCAGATTTAGATATAGCCCCCATACAAATGTAGCTCCCGATTTGACATTTTCCGCTCTAGAAACCACATATTGTACTCGATTTTCTTTAAATTTGGCACATCATCTTATAATCCAACTAGAAACACCTATGCAGAAATTGGGTAAGAACGGTTCAGATTTAGATATATGCCCCATACAAATGTCGCTCACGATTTGAATTTTGCGCTCTAGAAACCACATATTGTACTCGATTTTCTTTAAATTTGGCACAACATCTTATAATCCAACTAGAAACACCTATGCAGAAATTGGGTAAGAACGGTTCAGATTTAGATATAGCCCCCAAACAGTCGACGCCCCCGTTTTGACTTTTGTTTTGACCCGATTTGACCCGCTTTAAAACCCACATATTGTGCTCGATTTTCTTTAAATTTGGCACAACATCTTATAATCTAACTAAACAAAACTATGGTGAAAGTGTGTAAGATCGGTTCAGATTTAAATATAGCCCAAATACAAATGTTGCTCCCAAAAGTTTAACCGATTTTGGCCAAACTATACATTTTATATTTCACCTATTTCGTTCCAGGTTTCAATATATCCTCATACAAATGTCCTTTCCGATTTGACATTTTTGTCAAACACATACATTTACAAGATGCAAAAAACCTTCCCGTTTTCACTTTTTCACCGAATTGAATTGTATTCGGATAGAAAGTGGAGCCTTAGCCTTTCCTTACTTGTTTTAATTGCCGTTAACATTTGAATTCCATCTATTCGAACATTTTTTTTGTTAATGGATGAAAGGAGATCCACACTCAACCATACATACATCCCTTTTATTAATATTATAAAACCTTAGTGCTGGTCTGTCGGTTTGCTTGTTCCGCAATCACGCCTAAAAAGCTGAACCGATGTTTTTAAAATTTTCAGTACAGATCTGGAATAGGCTATAGACTTATTTTTATAAAATATGTTCTGTGGGTGGAGAGGGCTTGACAAAAGTGTTTTTTTAGAGCTAGAAGGCTGACAATATATATATATATATATATATAAGACTGCTTAGAACTAGATGGTAAAAAGTGTTTGATGAATAATACTGATTATCTTTGGTTTTTATATAATGATGTATGTATGTTGTAAAACATTATTTGTTCATTCAATGTTAATAAAATATCACTGATTTTCTGCATATAAATGTGTTCAATTTCATAATATATATATTTTAACTTTAACCAAAAATTGCGAAAAATGAATATCTTCATTTGTCGTTTGTTTTAAAGGGTGGTTAAATTTTAAGGGCCGATGTTGATTTTGAATAGTAAATTATTGTCATTCCTTTCTATTGTGATAATATTGGTATGGTTCAATTATGTATGGAACAAAATATCAGCCAAATGGCCGCCGCGACATCGGCGACACACCTCCATCCGATTGTCCAAATTTTCGATGACTCTGAGCCATAATTGAGGTTCTATGCCGTTAATGTGCCAAATTATCTCATCCTTTAGCTCTTGAATTGTTGCTGGCTTATCGACGTACACCTTTTCTTTCAAATAATCCCAACGGTTCAAATCACATGATCTTGGCGGCCAACTGACATCACCACCACGTGAGATAACACGGCCCTTGAATTTGTCGTGCGAAAGAGCCATTGTTTCGATAGCTGTGTGGCAAGTGGAAACCACATATCGTCCACATCCATATCTTCCAATTCCAAAATGTGCCTCATAACTGAAGATGATTTTCTTCGAAAATTGAACATCCACTGTTGCGATTTCTTGCCACCATTCTGACCATTGACGACGTTTGGAATGGTCAAGAGACTTTAGTTCTTGAGTCAATTGCAGCGTGTAAGCGTGTAAATGCATGTCTTTATGTATAATGTTCATGAACGACGAGCGTGAGAGGTGTAATTGTTGGGCACGACGACGAGTTGAGGCGGACGGCTCTTCAGCACATCTCCTACAGACCCGGTTTGATCAAAAGTTTGCACGATTTTTCCGATTGTACGCACATTTGGACGATTAAATTGACCGAAAAAATCACGAAGTGCACGATATGCATTTTGATTTGAGCGCCCATTTTCATAATAAGCCTGAATAACTTTAACACGTTGCTTGCTTGTGTATCTTTCCATGAAATGAAATGCAGAAAAAAATTTGAGGTTTACGTGTGGTTCACATTCATCTATAATTTTTAGAATGCAAATTTATTTACAAATGGCATGTAAATCTTAGAATTGGAAAGTAATTGGATGTTGAGGAGTGATACGAAATAATTTTTCATCGGGACCTGATCAGCGCCGGGTATAAAAAGTTGACCATATACGGGTTTCAATATCCTGTGTAGGAACAAATCCTCAGTGATCCTTCTGTATATAGTGGTTGCGTTATCTTGTTGTTGTCAGTTGTGCATATACATATTTACATTTTCTGAAAATTCGCATATGCGCATTGTATCCTAATTATCTCATATTCCTTTATATGTGTACGCTTGTCGAAGTCAACATGATTCATTGCCTCAGTTGTTGTGGCTGTAATTTCTGTTGGTTACATAATAACATACTCCGTTACAGTTGATATTTCTGCTGGCATTTTGTGGCATTTTGGTTGATTGCTGTCGTACTTGCTGCCATATTGCAGCGGCTGTAAATATCGCTATCTATGCTTGATTGCTGTTTTTCATACATATATACACATATTGTTACGTATATATGTATGTACATTAGGGCGTACCTCAAAAAAAAGTTCGCCGTACACCTTCGAATATGAAGTATTATTGAAAGGTAGTTTCAAAAAATTTTTTATTTTTTTATGCCTAACGTAGGGGTCGCGCTTTTACATTTTTCTATATAACTTCTGCATTTATAAAAGGATTTTAAAGTGTGATACATCGATGTTTTTGTCTCGACGAGGCCGATTTTTTTGTCTTTGAAGTCATTGAGCTCAAGCACCCCCTTCTGGTACTTACCCATCATATCTCAGTTGCTACTACCCTAATGTACCACTCTAATATCAGAAAATTAAAGCTCGCATAAAATCATGAATCATGATTGAGCTCAATGACTTCAAAGACAAAAAAATCGGCCTCGTCGAGACAAAAACATAGATGTATCACACTTTAAAATCCGTTTATAAATGCAGAAGTTATATAGAAAAATGTAAAAGCGCGACCCCTACGTTCGACATAAAAAAATAAAAAAAAAAATTTTGAAACTACCTTTCAATAATACTTCATATTCGAAGGTGTACGGCGAACTTTTTTTTTTATACCCTACACCACTTCGTGGTCTAGGGTATTATAAGTTAGTTTCGCGCCAAATGTTTGTAACACCAAGAAATAATCGAGCTAGACCCACCTATAAGTATACCGATCGGCTTAGAATCACCAGCTGAGTCGATTTAACGATGTCTGTCTGTCCGTCCGTCCGTCCGTCCGTCCGTCCGTCCGTCCGTCCGTCTGCTGTCCATCTAAGCTTGTTCGCACTCTACAGGTCGCAGTTGTAGTCCGATTGTCATGAAACTTGGCAGAATTTATTTTTTCTGGACAAGGACCATCGGTATTGAATTTGGAGGAAATCGGTTCAGATTTATATATAGCCCCCATACAAATGTCGCTCCCGATTTGACATTTTCCGCTCTAGAAACGACCCGATTTTGTTTAAATTTGGCAGAACATCTTATAATCGAACTAGAAACACGTAAGCAAAAATTGGGCAAGATCGGTTCAGATTCAGATATAGCCCCCATACAAATGTCGCTCCCGATTTGACATTTTCCGCTCTAGAAACGACATATTGTACCCGATTTTCTTTAAATTTGGCAGAACTTCTTATAATCGAACTAGAAACACGTATGCAAAAATTGGGCAAGATCGGTTCAGATTCAGATATAGCCCCCATACAAATGTCGCTCCCGATTTGACATTTTCCGCTCTAGAAACGACATATTGTACCCGATTTTCTTTAAATTTTGCAGAACATCTTATAATCCAACTAGAAACACGTATGCAAAAATTGGGCAAGATCGGTTCAGATTCAGATATAGCCCCCATACAAATGTCGCTCCCGATGTAGCATTTTCCGCTCTAGAAACGACATATTGTACCCGATTTTCTTTAAATTTGGCAGAACATCTTATAATCGAACTAGAAACACGTATACAAAAAATTGGGCAAGATCGGTTCAGATTCAGATATAGCCCCCATACAAATGTCGCTCCCGATTTGACGTTTTCCGCTCTAAAATCCACATATTGTACCCGATTTTCTTTAAAATTGGCACAACATTTTATAATCGAACTAGAAACACCTATGCTGAAAGTGGGTAAGATCGGTTCAGATTTAGATATAGCTCTCATACAAATGTCGCTCCCGATTTGACTTTTTCCGCTCTAGAAACCACACATTGTACCCGATTTTCTTCAAAATTGGCACAACATTTTATAATCGAAATAGAAACATATATGGTGAAAGTGTGTAAGATCGGTTCAGATTTAGATATAGCCCCCATACAAATGTCGCTCCCGATTTGACTTTTTCCGCTCTAAAATCCACATATTGTACCCGATTTTCTTTAAAATTGGCACAACATTTTATAATCGAACTAGAAACACCTATGCCGAAAGTGGGTAAGATCGGTTCAGATTTAGATATAGCTCCAATACAAATGTTGCTCCCGAATGTTTAGTCGATTTTGGCCAAACTTTACATATTATATTTCACCAATAAACATACATGGTGAAAGCGGGTCACATCGTTACAGGTATCAATATACCCCCATACAAATATCCTTTCCGATTTAACATTTTTGCCAAACACATACATTTACATGATTCAAAAATCCTCCCCGATTTCACTTTTTCACCGAATTGAATTGTAATGAGATAGAAAGTGGGTGTAGTGGCTCCGTCCGTCTTTAGCCTTTCCTTACATGTTTGGGAGATGCATATATGTCCATACTTTGCTATAACCCATTCTGCTCTATTACAGCTCTAGAAACTACATCTTACATCGGATCTTCATCAAATTTTGCAGATCATTATATGTTTCAACTAGGAATACCTACCGTGAATGAGAAATATATAGGCGCATGTTCTGGCACAGGCCTCAAGTGTTGTTATAGGCCCCCTTCAAATGTCCATCCGATTCATCCATTTACCGCTGTATAATCTGTATTTATTATTCGATGTTGATCAATTTTTCCATATCATGTTATATTTACTTTACTCGGAATATCTGCTGGTAAATTGGGTCAATTACTTTATTATTTACCATACTCATTAAATTTGACTAAAGATGAATTTAAAGTATACTGTATAATTTATATGAACTACATTAAAGGGAGTGGTGTAGGGTATTATATAGTCGGCCCCGCCCGACTTTAGCCTTTCCTTACTTGTTTACTTGTAACCTGGTACGCTCTAATGTACATAGTTGTCACTCAGCCACACAGCTAAATTGCTTAATGCAATTTCCTATAATCTGGCAACACTAGCTAGTACGTTAGTAGTACAAATAGTTAAGTATTTCCGCATTGCTATTCCAGCAGCAGCAATAACAGCAAAGCAATTACTATCAATACATTTTTAAGCCATCAAACCCATGCTCTTGCTCCGTTGTTGATACACGACAACAACGGCCACAGCAAAGGACCGTGCATCAACGGCTATGGCAGTGGCAGCAGCAACACCACCAACCAACGGCAACAGCAATTTTATTAAACCTTTGGGATCAGTTTTGCCACTCAGTTGTGCTTCGTGTTTTAAATCTTGCACTTGACAGTAATGTGTTCATTTTTATGACTGTATGTGTGTATGAAGTGCATGTGTGTGACAATATTACCCCAAAAGTGATTTTCATCAGTACTTTAGTCGCTCTTACAATTGGTGTCGTCTGTGGAATCACCATCACCATCGACATCGCCATCGCCATCTCCATCCCATCATCACCATTGACATCAACAGCAGAATCATCCCATATTGACATGCATGTCAATATGAGTTTTATCCATTAAACTTCTGCCATGGCAGGCGAAACTGAGTGTTTCTGTCGGTGGTTAATAACGTAACGTGCAACACTTACATCGCACTCAACCATATATTATTTTTATTTCGTTATTTTCTGTACTCTGGTAATACTAAAATTGATGTACACAATATTATTGAGGTTAATAAAGTTGTGCGATTTAATGATGCATAATGAATTCGGGGCCAAAGTAAAGGAAAGGGTTCGCTTGGTGCGATAAATTTGCCATAAACCATTAAAAAATACGTGTGCGGCATTTATGGGTGACTCAGAAGAAATGTCGATTATATCCAACTTTTTTTAATTTTATCGCTTGCAAATTGTGGGAATAATCGTGCTGTAGTTGGAAATCGTAAAATCGCAATACTATGTTCTGTGATGAGGCTCATTTTTGGCTCAATGGTCAGGCCTACATGCAAAATTTACGCAGAGAATCCATGAGAGATGCTCGAGGAACCGTTTTATGGCCGGTTGAGTCGTTAGTTCTTATTTAAAACTGGGAACCATCGAGCGCTACAGAGTCATGATTGTTAATTATTTTGTGACAAGAGAACAGCACTCATGACATACAGCGTGTCGAATTCGAATTATTGGATGAAACATCGGAATAATTCAATCAATTGGCAAGCAAGTTCAATTTAAAGCTGTACAACTTCTACAATATCTAGGGTAAAAGAGCCGGTTAATATGAATACATCACGTTAGATACACAACACTACCGGAAACCTCTGCTGATAATCAGTGAAATTGATTGTGAAATGTCCCGTATTTGCAACTCGATGCCCGCATTTCCTATTGCACACAAATCACGAGTTGTATTGTAATATTTGTATTTCTATGCATTTGGTCGCATTTATGTGATTACTGCTGATGTTTTCTCTGCAACCCAGCCCACAGTGCGTCGCACAGTGGTCAATTTCGCGAGATAGCGGTCAAAACTCTATAACTTTTGGCCGGATTGGTATTTTTTTACGCAAATTGTTTTGTTCAATAGGAGGGACTTTAAGCTTCAATTTGCGTGTTCAAACGTAAAAATCGACTGATAGGAACGTAAGTAATGTGGAGTTAAAAATGCATTTTAATTTTTTGTTGAGTTTCCATGTAAAAGTTGAATATTTTGACATTTTAAATAGGTATATTTTTTATAATTTCTTATTTTCTTCAATCGTATTTTACAACCAATACTTATTTATTATTCCTAAACTTAATTTTGGTCAGAAAATGCCAACATTTGGCCCCTGACATTTATTTAGTCTCAATATTCACAGGGGCCAAAGGTTGGTTTTTGTGGAAGAAAGCTAATTCTTGTGAGGATTAAACTGAAAAATAACACTGAAATTCCCAACAATATCAATACCATTTGGATATATTATATACAGAACACAACATCGATAAAATTTTAAGTAAACTTTTACTATTGATTTAAAGTGCACATATATTTTATTTAAATGTATTAATAAAAATTTATACTAAAATTAGAAACAAATTATAATTTTTAAACTAGTGTTAATTAAACAATATTAGTAAAAATTTCTTCCAAATAGCTTTGATTTTCATTTTGCAGTAGTTGTTTAGCTTCTTCATCTAACTCTAATGAGGTTGATTTCCATTTTTGTCGAATACTGGACATATATGGGTCTGATGTGCACAACAAAATATTAATCTTCATTAGTACAATATCTGGAAATTTTTCTTGTATTGTGCTCGCGAAAGAATCTGTAGTCTTTGTTCCTTTTTTCTTGGGCTTCTTCTGAGAGATCTCCAATTGGAAGCATATTGTGCTGAATTATTTGTTCCCCATGGAACAAAATTTTGTGAACTGTGGTTGGCATATGTCTCCAAGAATATTTTTGGTTATAAAGGTTGCTGTCTCATTAGCATACTGACCAAATTTTTTTGCATCTATCTTTTTGCTACATGCTATAACTTCTAATATGATTTGGAATCGTCGTATTAAAGCATAATCTACTCCAGTTATAGAAGCTGCAGTTTCTGGATCGGAAAAAAATCTCCTTGCTGTGTTTCCATCATTAGAATTTCCTTCTCCTTGCTTTGGCTGGTCAATTATAAGGCCTATCTCACGGTATTTTTCTTGAATATCTTTTTTTTTTGCTTTCTTTTTTCCAAATTTTCTTTGTTGTTTCTCACTGTTTCGCCTAACGGGCCAAATTCCAAATCGTATCCTAATTTAAGAATATGCTCCATAAAACGAATTCTAGCATGAAGAGGTGACATTCCAAATTCATATGCTTCATTAAAACTATTGTCTTGTGTTGGTGGTTGGCTCAATTGACTTGATGTTTTTTGGCATATGGTGCAGCTTGACGAAGACTTTGTTTCGGTTAAAGCTTGTGCAACTTTTCCATCGATCATTGTAAGTGAAATTTTAAAGTTAACTTCGATGCATTGGTCATTAAATTCAAATATCACTGGTTGAAGTTCCTTAATTTCATCTCTTATTTTGCCAACTTCTTCAGTTATGACATCTTTAGTTTCTTTTTTGTAAGCAAACTTTATTGGTCTACAAAATTTTGTTGACGAGGGAATTTCATTCTTCCATACATCTATCTCTGCAGCTCTACTAGGGGACGGCTCTGAACCAATATAAGTTTTTGTTAAACGTAATGGAACGAAAGAAATCATGAATAAATTGGCATCTGATGAATTTTCCGCATTACATTGTTTGTATTGTTTCTGGCCAGAGGACCCATCACATCCCCATTTAGAAATTAAAGTCATGCTGCAATTTTTAAACTTCTTTAAATAGTCAGCATCAAATGTCTTTAATAATCGTTCTGCAGTGTGTTCAAGAAGATCCTGCAATTTTATTTCTGCTGAACTTGAAGTTACACTAATAGCAGTTGGTGAAGGTAAGCAATCTTTTTTGGCAGAAACTAAATCTCGATATGATGGAAAAATTCCACAATTTTTTTCATTGGTTCGCTTCCGCAATTCTGTATATTGGTTTTTAGTCATTTTCAAATCCAAAAATAGTGCAAGTGCTTCTTCTGGAGTAAATTTATTTTCTTCAGTTGGTGTCGGCATACTTTCTAAAATCCTTTTTGTGCGTCTGGGGCTTGCTTCCACTATTTTTTCAATGATAGCAATTTTACTCTTTTTAGTTTTCGATGGTTGAATTTGATGCAGAAATGAATCCTTTAAGATGCTACAACAAACTTCTTCATTGATATGTTTAAGCTTGCGTCTTCGTGATCTTTCACTACAATTATCAATTGGCTTTGCTGGTCGACCACCTTTTCCAGTTTCCGTGGTAGTTACTGATGGCTTTTCAAAAATAAGTTTATTTCTTAGCCATTCTTGGTTGCGTGAGTAAAACAATTTCTTGTTTCTGGAACATTGATTGTACCGTTTTCTTAAAGTATTTAAAAAGTTTTTTATTTTTAACTTATGAATTTTAATTTCTTGTTTGTCGGATATTTTGAAGAATGGATTATTCATTATATGTAAAATAATGTCGTTTTCATCTTTCCGTTCAAAATATATATCAGATAGAACACTATAACTGAATTTAGCCATTGTTTAAACAATAATTATATATAATTATATAATTCACTATTAAAAACTGCACTTTCAAAATATTGACTTGTACTTTTCGCGTTCGTCGACACTTGTTGAATGAGTAAAATCGATCAATGCACACCTATTTATACTGTGTATTGTTCACTATTTTACTGACAGGTACTTGTAAATGGGTGCATATTTTTTTACCGTCGCTATATACCTGTTTCACCATGTCTGAGGTTTAAATTTTCCGAATAATGACCACCCCTAAATGTGAAAAACCCAAATAATTAAAAGTTACTTTGCTTACTATGGGTTTTTCAGTTGGCTACCTGTTTTTTACAGAAATTCAACGCACATTTAGGGGTCGTCATTATTCGCAAATATATTTAAAACAGGTATTCTGAACGGACCTGATATTCGGAAATTGATCAAAAGTGATTCTTTCATGAACAACCTACGAAGAAAACAAGATCATCAGAACCACAAGCGTCAACTTCTGCAAGCATGGATATCGCCAATAATTGAAAAAATGTTCTGAATTTGGTTTTTATGCATATTATTATTGCGTATTAATTGCATATTATTTTATTTTCATAAAGTTTTTATAAATATTTTTTTTTTGCATGATAATTTTTTAATTTTTATTTTTATTTTATTTTTTGAAATTGCGAATTAAAGCGAAACGCGTGCATCGATTTTCATGATCTTTGTCTCATTTTGCTCATAGGTTATGTGACTTTGCGAAAAAGTAACTACACTTGAAACTTATTTCCGTTTTGTATTTTTTATGAATTTAAAAAAAATTTTTCTTCATTTTTTATTGGAAACTTATTTTTAACTTGTAAACTGTTGCTTGTATAGGAAAATAATATATGAACAGATTAAGGGAATTGTAATTCTTAATTTTTTAAAATTTATTTCAACTAAATCGGGCTAGTGGCTGTCGAGCTATGTCAAACAACAGGGCCTAAAACGTGATAAATTCCCCTATACGATAGTACTAACTTCAAATCGATATTAAAAATATTTCGGCAGGTAAGAAGACAAAACGAATGATGCAGAAATTTCACATACTGTTCTCAGAATTGAGTTGGCAAATCATGTGTTGTACTGTGTAATGAATAATAATGACTTTGGATGATATGTACGTCAATCGTTTCGTTTGTTTTCGTGCACTGGATAGCACTAAGTTGTGACAGTGCTGTTGTCTCTTTCATTTTTGTGATTCATTCTCGTTTCTAATGTTCTCTTCGTTGTGTTCTGTCGTTAATGTTGGTAAAAATTGAATTTAATGTTCTATTTGGTTTGTAAGCAAAGCGAATGTTGTCAGATTCTATTGTCATTTTTGTCAAAATTTTGATACACCCTTCTATGTGGACTAGGTCCAAATATGGGCCAAATTCTCCTAATTTCAACAGAATTATTTTTTGGGTCAATAAGAACTCTTGTACAAAATTTCATCAAAATATATGCATAATAGCCACTTTCACATACAAATAACTTCTCAAAAAATATGACGTGCATTTGTACCGAATATCTTACCTTGGCTCAGAAAAATTGCTGTAGCTCAAAAAGGTGCAGTCCCGATGCATGGACATGTATATATAGGAATGTAGGGGAGGGTTAGGACTACAAAATAGTAAATTTGTGTTTTGACTCAGCTTGACTCACAGGAGTTGTGCTCTATGAAGTAGGAAATTTCCGATAAATTAGACCTTTTTTAAAAAAAATATTTAAATTGTTCTGCAAACAGTAGAGCTTCAATTTTTTCTACCAGTGATAGGAAATAAGTTAAGTTACAACACAAAATTTATTTCGTCCAAAAATCTTGAAAAACAAAAAAGTTATGATCATTTCAACTTTAAAAATTAACTAAAAATATCATAAATATCATAAATTCTGAAAAAGCCCATTTTGGACCACCCTGTTCTCAGTGAAATAGTTAAAATAGAGTTCTAATTTTTTGGCACCCGAGGTTTACTACTGTCTACTTTCATATAAGTCTAATAACTTTAAAATCGGAGAACAAAAACCAAAAGGAGTCGGTTGCATACACTGCATTATTTGCAAACAGTCATTCAGTTACAATCTTTGTGGCTGGTGCAATGGAATAACAAATTTAGCATAAGTACCGCTCTTTTACATATAACACCATGACATGATAATTTTGCACGTAAACTGCATTCAATTTTTTGGAATAGCCGAATCTCTAATACCGACATCTAATGCAGTCGGTGGAGCACACAGTTATAATGTAAAGGATATATATCCAGATCCAGACAGAGTTATTTTATTATTACACAAGACATGCTTGAATAATTGCTCTAAATCGAGAAATCTCCCACAAAAGTTTGTAGCCGCTAAGTAAAGGGTGCTTTTTTAGATATTATCTTTTTGGCAATACTGGTTTAAACAGCTGACGCACGTTTCGTGTTTTGTTTCACTGTCAAACATCTTCAGTTTGGTCTATAATTTAACCATGAATCGTCTTACAAACGAACAACGCTTGCAAATTATTGAATTTTATTATCAAAATGCGGGCTCTGTTAAGAAAGTTCATCGCGCGCTTCCATTTTATGGTCAGTTTAATCGACCCACTGAAGCGGCTATTAGGGCTATTGTGACTAAATTTCGCACCAAATTTACATTGTTGGACATTATACCACCAACACTCTTACGTAGAGTGCGAACTGAAGAAAATATTGCAGCTGTATCGGCCAGTGTTAATGATGACCATCAATTATCGATTCATCGCCGTTCGCAGCAATTGGGCCTCTGTTAATCAAAAACGTGGAAATGCCAAAATTGGACTAAGCGGATGGACCATTTGAGGCGCAGTCAAGGTCAACTTTTGCATGAAATAATCTTCAAAAATTAAATTATATGGACCGTACTATCGATTCAAATAAAGATTTCATGCATTTTTCTGATTTTTTTCTGTTTATACACTCCACGAGAGTATTATGTCTCTGTGCATTTGTTTGTAACACCCAAAAGGAAGCGAGATAGACCCATTGTTAAGTATACCGATCGACTTAGCATCACTTTCTGAGTCGATTTAGCAATGTCCGTCTGTCTGTCCGTCTGTCCATCTATTGTTGTAATCAAATTACAGGTCGTAATTATAGTCCGATCTTAACAAAAATTGGCACAAATAAGTTTTGTGGATCAAGGACGTACGCTATTTAATTTGAGGCAAATCGGTTCAGATTTAGATATAGCCCCCATACAAATGTCGCTCCCGACTTGACATTTTCCGCTCTAGAAACCACATATTGTACCCGATTTTTCCTTAAATTTAGCACAACATCTTATAATCCAACTAGAAACACCTATGCAAAAATTGGGTAAGATCGGTTCCGTTTTAGATATAGCTCCCATATAAATATCGCTCTCGATTTGACATTTTCCGCTCTAGAAACCACATATTGTACCCAATTTTCCTTAAATTTAGCACAACATCTTATTATCCAACTAGAAACACATATGCAGAAATTAGGTAAGATCGGTTCAGATTTTGATATAGCCCCCATACAAATGTCTCTCCCGATTTGACTTTTGCTGCTTTAGAAACCACATATTGTACTTGATTTTCTTTAAATTTGGCACAACATCTTATAATCCAACTAGGAACACATATGCAAAAATTAGGTAAGATCGGTTCAGATTTAGATATAGTCCGATCTTAACAAAAATTGGCACAAATAAGTTTTGTGGATCAAGGACGAACGCTATTTAATTTGAGGCAAATCGGGTTAGATTTAGATATAGCCCCCATACAAATGTCACTCCCGACTTGACATTTTCCGCTCTAGAAACCACATATTATACCCAATTTTCCTTAAATTTAGCACAACATCTTATAATCCAACTAGAAACACCTATGCAAAAATTGGATAAGATCGGTTCAGATTTAGATATAGCTCCCATATAAATGTCGCTCCCGACTTGACATTTTCCGCTCTAGAAACCACATATTGTACCCAATTTTCCTTAAATTTAGCACAACATCTTATTATCCAACTAGAAACACATATGCAAAAATTAGGTAAGATCGGTTCAGATTTATATATAGCTCCCATACAAATGTCGCTCCCGATTTGACATTTTCCGCTCTAGAGACCACGTATTGTACCCAATTTTCTTTAAATTTGGCACAACATCTTATAATCCAACTAGAGACACCTATGCAAAAATTGGGTAAGATCGGTTCAGTTTTAGATATAGCACCCATATAAATGTCGCTCCCGATTTGACATTTTCCGCTCTAGAAACCGTATATTGTACTCGATTTTCTTTACATGTGGCACAACATCTTATTATCGAACTAGAAACACCTGTGCAGATATTGGGTAAGATCGGTTCAGATTTAGATATAGCCCCCATACAAATGTCGCTCCCGATTTAACATTTTTCGCTGTAGAAGCGACATATTGTGCCCGATTTTCTTTAAATTTGGCACAACATCTTATAATCCAACTAGAAACACCTATGCAGAAATTGGGTAAGATCGGTTCAGATTTAGATATAGCCCCCATACAAATGTCTCTCCCGATTTGACTTTTGCCGCTTTAGAAACCACATATTGTACTTGATTTTCTTTAAATTTGGCACAACAGCTTATAATCCAAGTACAAAACCTATGGTGAAAGTGGGTAAGATCGGTTCAGATTTAGATATAGCCCAAATACAAATGTTGCTCCCAAATGTTTAACCGAGTTGGCCACACTGCACATATTATATTTCACCTATTTCGTTCCAGATTTCAATATACCCCTATACATATGTCCATTCTGATTTAACATTTTTTGTCAAACACATACATTTACAGGTTACAAAAATCCTTCCCGTTTTCACTTTTTCACCGAAATAAATTGTATACGGATATATAGTGGAGTGTATCATAGAGTCGGCCTCGCCCGACTTTAGCCTTTCCTTACTTGTTTTTTTTTTTGAAAAACTTTCCTATAGCTTTTAAAAATCACCCTTTATAAGTATATCTCGGCTAAAAATATTTAATAATTTATAGTTATAATTTATTTTAGTTGTGAAAGGAAAGGATGGATGTCCCCACACTTTTGGAAACAATTTGGCACCATTGACTTAAACTACTCGAGCACAATGTTACATAAGTATATACTTTTTAAAAATAATAAAATGAATAATTATTCCTTCAGTTGAAAACAACTATTGAGTTCTAAATAAAGGGTGATATTTTAAGAGCTTGATAACTTTTTTTTTTTAAAAAACGCATAAAATTTGCAAAATCTCATCGGTTCTTTATTTGAAACGTTAGATTGGTCCATGACATTTACTTTTTGAAGATAATTTCATTTAAATGTTGACCGCGGCTGCGTCTTAGGTGGTCCATCCGCTTAGTCCAATTTTGGCATTTCCACGTTTTTGAGTAACAGAGACCCAATTGGTGCGAACGGCGACGAATCGAAAATTGGTGGTCATCATTAACACTGGCCGATACAGCTGCGATATTTTCTTCAGTTCGCACTCTACGTAAGCGTGTTGGTGGTTTAATGTCCAACAATGTAAATTTGGTGCGAAATTTAGTCACAATAGCCCGAATAGCCGCTTCAGTGGGTCGATTAAACTGACCATAAAATGGAAGCGCGCAATGAACTTTCTTAACAGAGCACGCATTTTGATAATAAAATTCAATAATTTGCAAGCGTTGTTCGTTTGTAAGACGATTCATGATGAAATGTCAAAGCATACTGAGCATCTTTCTCTTTGACACCATGTCTGAAATCCCACGTGATCTGTCAAATACTAATGCATGAAAATCCTAACCTCAAAAAAATCACTCTTTACAAGTCAGGTTACGACGATATTCCAATAAAGTGACAGAAATAACAAAAAAAAAGTTTTTACTTTGAGTTATTTATTACAATTAGGTGAAATATATAAGCACGTTGTATTTAAGAAAATCTAGCTAGTCCTCTGCTATAAACAAGATGTCGTCACAATATATTTTTATCCCGTTTCAGTGCTGGGAACACATAACAACGCCACGATTAGAGGATGCTGTGAGGAAAATGATAATTGCGTCGCGTTGGAATCTGGGAAATGAAGTAAATACCAATATCTGAAATTTGGACATGTCATTTTTTAATCGTGGATACCAGATGATTTTGGCATTTGCATTTTTTTCTATTCGAGCTTCCTTCCAGTGGAAATACTCGCCCTTAGAAATGCATCGTCTAATGTTGTCTTCTTGAAATTTCCTATATGTGGAATTCTCTGTAGTTTTTATAGAGAGCCTTAGCAGCCAGAAAGCATCTGACTCACTTAGACCAGAAGAGGTCCATTGTGATACCACGGGCTTTTACACCCCTGATCGCGATTCTGCACGTATATAGGGCTGTCCAACTGCTGTTTGCCAGTACTAGTACATTCTGCATGAAGCTTGCATGCCTACAGGGGTGTACCTGTAAAAGCAAGTTCCGGTGGAACTTGTAAGGTCGTTCCTAATCTGACAAACTCGTCATCCTTACAATTCCATGGGATATCCCTATCCCCTGGCATGAACCGTCCATAGAGACGCGTGGCAGTCTTGAACTGTTCTTGAATTTAGGGTCACCAAATCCAAGGATCTGATGACAGCGTGACTCTCCTAGTAGATGTTGAAGCCAGTGTTGGTCACAACAATAGTCATATCTTTGGCTTGGTATACTCTGCAGGTATCGGGTAGCCTACGAGCCGGGTTAACTTCAAGTTTGGAGCTCTTTGTGTAAAATTTGAGATAACGACAACTACCAGGAATTCCACCCACCCAGTCATCTCTAACAGGGACGTGCATGACGTAGCTTTTGTCCAACAGTGTCATCATGCCGGTGTAGTCCACCCTATGTGACAGCGACGGCCATTGACGAGAAATTCTCATATGACCAATTAGTTAAGTCTTATTGCCGCTCTAGCTGCGCAGGATTGCCAGATCTGGGGATTTGTCCCCAACCAAAGGGATTTTTTGATGGCCAAAAGGACAAATATGTTAAAAAAAAAATAATCCAACAGCTTTGGGCCGTTTATTTTGCTAGGGCTATGTAGGGTACATTACTCGCCGCTGGATTCCACTATCCTGGCCCATCTTACAAGCTCCTATACAGCATTCACATTTCATTTATATCAGTCTATGGAATACAATCTTCTTTACAGACTACAACTTAAAAATAATTCTAGAAATAAATTAAATCCAATATATTTAAAAAGAAAAACATTTTGCATAATCTCAACCATCAGCAAAAATTCGGTTACACTCTATTAAAGCCCTAGTAATGTGCAGAATAATTTGTTCTGTACAATATCACTAAGGACTGAAGGGAACTTCCCACGTACGGATATTGAAAAGCCCAAAGTTAACTGCTTTTCACATTTTTCGATTTGCAAGAAAAGTAAAAATTATATTTTTATGTCTTTTAAGATTATTTTACATATTTGTTCATAATGCGCAGAAAAAATATTTTTTTGTGTTAAAGATTTTCTTCTTTTCGGATTTTGAAAACTGAACAAACATAATTTATTTTTTTCTCACAATTTATTATCGTTTATTATTAGCTTTATCATGGCGCCAAAACTGTGATTGTGGCAAAAAAAAATTTAATAAATATTAAAAATACCCTTTTTTGAAAAATATATGGTATTGCCCCAACATATTTTGTTTTTACTTTGGAAGCCTCTGAAAAATAAAATACAATTTAGAAAGGGTAACTCTTGCCTGCACGAAATTACACCCTTGGAAGGTAGGACACATTTAGTGCAAAATGACAGCTTTTATAGTTCCAAAACGCAAATTACTCATTTTTTCCTCTTTAACTTCCGAAAGGAGGTACGGATCTAAAAAGAAGAGCATATCTCCTTTATTCTCAAGCTAAATCGTATGACAATCGAATTTCACTTGTAGGAACTATGCCCAAAAACCCCTTAATAAAAACTGATTTTGCAGACAAATCGAATTAATACATGTAAACTGAATACAAGTAGTCCTGCAACTCGTTCAGAAGTATACATTGACGTCGAAGATACATTGTTGTATTTTTTTTTTCGTTTTTCAGTACATGCACAATAGTACAATTTTTATCCCCTTTTTCCATTTTAACCAAAAAAATCTATTTATTTTAAGTGTCTACACAATCAGAGGTTGGTTGGTACCATTTTTATCCTTCTTTTCCTATTTTACCCCTTAAAAGCACGATTTTTTTTAAAATACTTCTATATTATGTATCTACTCAATTAAAGGAACCTACACACCAAATTTCGTGTTTCTAGATGTTGTCTTTGATAGGTATCATTTTTATCGCTTTTTGTCCCTTTTCCCTACTCCCTACGAATAAAAATCACTTTATGGTGCGCCTTTTTGTTATTACCTTTGAATTTTATAACGAGCAAGAATATATATACTTTATTGGGTCTCAGGTCGATATTTCAAGGTGTTACAAACGGAATGACAAATATACACACACCCACAAAATTTTCAAAGGGAGAATTTACAAAAGACAAAAGTAGATTTATTTACTCTTTAAACTATAAACTGAGTAAAATGTCTATACTAAATTTTAATATAAAATACAAAATTACCTATTACAACAGTAGACCACTGTTTCATTGTCTAGATTGAAATGACTACATTTTTAAATAAGTAGCTTGTTTACGATATAGGATGATCTAAATATTCATACAGAAGTTGTTTTGTTTTGGTTGAAATCTTTAAAATAAAACAATTTTTTATAATGGAAATTTTTCCTGAGTATTTTGGGGACAAAGATGATCAAAATATTCCATGGTTGTTGTCGAATCAACAAATCATTCATAAGTTGTTCTTGTTGTGATCAAATTCTTTGAGATAAAACAACTTTTTTATATTTTGGGGATTTTTCATAACAATTTTGAGGACAAGAAAAAATGTATCTGACAAGCCTGATAAATAGTAGAAATTTTACCCAAATAAGAAAATACATTACAGTACGTTCTCGATAATCGCAACTAATTACTGCCCATGCTTGTTGCAATAACTGAATAGTTGCGACAACCAAGCTCCAAATTGGCCTTTGAATAATTGTCTCAGACTAAATTCAATAGATTTATTGAACTGTTTAAAGCCTTTTGTTTGGATTTTTTCTTATTTATTAACACCATATTGCAAAAACAAGACTCTAAATTTTGGAGTCGGCGAATTGTTTCTGGATAAATAGGGTTCAAATGAGATCTCAGAAATTTCAAAAATGTATTTTTCAACATTTCATTCGACATTTCGTGGAATAGAGGTGATTGGATTTCGCTAAATCGTATACCTGACATACTATAAATGTGTTATAGTTCCCCGGCTTGATCTCAACTCTGGAAAATATAAACTACTAGCTGAACCCCCGCCCGCTTCGCCAGGCAGAAAAACAGACGGAAATTAAAATCATAGTGTTTTTCTTGTGATAGGTAATAATGTACCATTTATAATTAATGGAGAATATTGAAGAACATAACTTTAGTTTACGGCGAAAAAAGGAAGAATTGTCAAAAATCAAATTTATTTTAGGTTGAGTGTGATTCTCCTCCTTTCCATAACCAAAACTATAAACTTCCTACGTAAGAAGAACTTACTTAATCGAATAGCTGGAATTCAAATGTACTACATTCAAAACATATAGATAGTCAATCAAATTGTTCACTAATCAGACAACACAAAAACTAAAAAAAATATAATTTCCATTTTCTTGATTTAAGTCGGCTTTTGACGAATGAATTTGTAACCATTCTTTACTGTTGTGCTAAGAAAATCCACAGAAAACGTGTAATTTTACAAAATTCAAATAAAAAATTCCCCATCATTCAAATCCCGCCCATTTGTATATTGTCTAAGAAAGTTACAAATAAATTAACTCACACAACAATATAGGAATCTCGGTGTCGAATATACTCTAAAACAGGTTTTAATTTCGAATGGGAAGGGACACGGCCACTTTCCGCCCATCTTTGCACAACTATTTACAATGGATCTACTAACACAAATTTTCAGCTCTCTAGGTGTTATAGAAATGACAATATTCGATAATAGGTTTTAACTTTGTATGTGAGATACCACACCCACTTTTCCAATACCGCCCATTTTTGGCACAACTACGCAGGTTTATGCTAGATGCACTCACACGAAAGTTCAGCATTGTAGCCTTTATAGAACTGAATATATTAGATAATAGGTTTTAACATCGTATGGGAGGTACCACGCCCACTTTTCCAATACGCCCATTTTGGCACAACTACGCAGGTTTATGCTAGATGCACTGACACAAAATTTCAGCACTCTAGGTGTCATGGAATTGACAATATTTAAAATTGGGTTTTAACTTTGTATGGGAGGTGCCACGCCCACTTTTCCAATACCGCCCATTTTTAGCACAACTACGTACATTGATGCTAGATGCACTGACACAAAATTTCAGCACTCTAGGTGTCATGGAATTGACAATATTTAAAATTGGGTTTTAACTTCGTATGGGAGCTACCACGCCCACTTTTTCATTACCGCCCATATTTGGCACAACTACGCATATTGATGCTAGATGCACTGACACAAAATTTCAGCACTCTAGGTGTCATAGAACTGACAATATTCAAAATTGGGTTTTAAATTCGTATGGGAGGTGCCACGCCCACTTTTACAATACCGCCCATTTTAGGCACAACTACGTACATTGATGCTAGATGCACTTACACAAAATTTCAGCACTCTATGTGTCATGGAACTGACAATATTCAAAATTGGGTTATAACTTCGTATGGGAGGTGCCACGCCCACTTTTTCATTACCGCCCATTTTTGGCACAACTACGCATATTGATGCTAGATGCACTGACACAAAATTTCAGCACTCTAGGTGTCATAGAACTGACAATATTCAAAATTTGATTTTAACGTCGTATGGGAGGTACCACTCACACTTTTTCAATGCCGCCCATTTTTGGCACAACTACGAATATTGATGCTAGATGCACTGACACACAATTTCAGCACTCTAGGTGTCATGGAACTGACAATATTCAAAATTGGGTTTTAACTTCGTATGGGAGGTACCACGCCCACTTTTTCAATACAGCCCATTTTTGGCACAACTACGCATATTGATGCTAGATGCACTGACACAAAATTTCAGCACTCTAGGTGTCATAGAACTGACAATATTCAAAATTGGATTTTAACGTCGTATGGGAGGTACCACTCACACTTTTTCAATGCCGCCCATTTTTGGCACAACTACGAATATTGATGCTAGATGCACTGACACAAAATTTCAGCACTCTAGGTGTCATGGAACTGACAATATTCAAAATTGGGTTTTAACTTCGTATGGGAGGTACCAGGCCCACTTTTTCAATACAGCCCATTTTTGCCACAACTACGCATATTGATGCTAGATGCACTTACCCGAAATTGCAGCACTCTAGGTGTCCTAGAATTAACAATATTCAAAATTGGGTTTTAACTTCGTATGGGATGTACCACGCCCACTTTTTCATTACCGCCCATATTTGGCACAACTACGCATATTGATGCTAGATGCACTGACACAAAATTTCAGCACTCTAGGTGTCATAGAACTGACAATATTCAAAATTTGGTTTTAAATTCGTATGGGAGGTGCCACGCCCACTTTTCTAATACCGCCCATTTTTAGCACAACTGTGCACATTGATGCTAGATGCACTTACACAAAATTGGAGCATTCTAGGTGTCATAGAACTGACAATATTCAATAATAGGTTTTAACTTCGTATGGGAGGTGCCACGCCCACTTTTCCAATACCGCCCATTTTTTGCACAACTATGCACATTGATGCTAGATGCACTTACACAAAATTTAAGCACTCTAGGTGTCATATAACTGACAAAACCTATTATTGATAGGTTTTAACTTCGTATGGGAGGTGCCACGCCCACTTTTCCAATACCGCCCATTTTTGACACAACTGTGCAGACTAATAATTAGTGAACCTTCACAAAAATTCAAGACTCTAGCTGCAACAGTATTCCGAATATGTTAATTTATAAAAAACGAATAAATCCCCAAATTGTGTGGGAGGTGCCACGCCCACTGAAAATATCAAAAATTTATATAGCCTATTTTCACCACCGGTACAGCACGAACATATTGTGAAAATTCCAAGAAGATCGGTTCAGTAGTTTAGTCTGTTATAAAGAACAAACAAACATACATACAAACACAGATTCATTTTTATATATATAGATAGTAAAGGCCGGAGACTTCGCCTTTTGGAATTTTGATTTTACGAAATCTTTGATTATCCAAGGATACTGTAACGAGATTTGCAATCGGCGGACCACAATTGTCCAAATAAGTTATTTAACGGAGAAAATTGCATTTTAAGCAAAAATTTTTAAATTGTTAAAATTATACAAAATTAATCAAAATAAAGGTGAAGATATCAATTTTCACTATTTCCTAATCACAAGATGAATATCCTTTTCAATTCTTCGGGTGCTCTCTTTTTGCTGGGTAGACAACATAGACCTTTATTCTATTCGCGATTCTGGATTGCCTACTCACTTCACTTATACCTAGGGTTGATAGTGTAAACCATAAAATAAAATAAATTATTTTTTCCCGGGATTCCCAGGAATGAAACTTTTCTTCCCCGTTTTCCCGGGTTTCCCGTCCGGGAACACCCAAACCCTACGTACGCCTAAATTAAAACTCAAAACCACCCTAATAGTATTAAGAAATAAATTCTTTTTTTTAATCAACAAATTTTTAACTTTAATTACATTCGTACAACATTAAAATTCTGATAATAAACTCACACATGTAAATGGCTTTCGAAATCAAAATGTTCGTACCGGAGGAATATCACACCAAATGCCATGTCTGTATTAAATAAAGCATTAAATAAATTGAAAAATAAGAACAGCCATTTCAACTCCCAGTGGCAACAAATCAAATGAATAATATCTCTTTTATTGTTGTTGTTGGTGTTTCTGTTGTTGATGCTGTTGTCATCGTACACAATCATTCGATGACACAAAAGAGCGTGGAATGGATGATGATGATGATGTGAAGAGCTGTAGGGAGTGAATGAGAGCGTATAAAATGACAAAAGGACCAACTCATAGTAGAACCTTCTAAAGTATTATATTTGAATGCGATGCTAATGATAACACATTTGCAGCACACTCATACATATACTATTTATGCGACCGTGTGTAAAATCACATCTCTTTTTTATTTGTTTGTTGCCGCATTTTAATGCACAGCCTTCAATATTTTTCCACTGCCACTGGTAACATGTTTCAGATACTTATAAATCACACATCCTGAAACCGCCATCAAAACTAAGTAGAGAGCGCGCGCATCTACAGTAGGATGAATTGTTTTGTGTACACTTTTTCCAAATTTGCAATTGGATCTAGCAAAATCGATTAAGCCATGAAAAAAAGCTGGCTTGGTTTTTTCTAGCGTACAGTGGTTCCAAATTAATTTTTTAATTAATTCTATAACTTTTGAAAGGAAAGAGATATATTGCCGAAATTTCACACACATAGAGTGGAAATGTTTTCCAATATTTGATATGCCCGAGGAGAGTCACCAAGGTGCCTCCATACCAAATCATTTGGAAGATACATCTACTCTATGTATGTGAAATTTTGTCAAGATATCTCTGTCCGTTCAAAAGTTACAGAATTATTTAAAACAAGTAAAAACGGCGATAACTTCGGCATGGCTGAACTTTATATACATTATATATTATATATTATTATTTTATATACACTATATATTTTTATTTTCAAAAAACCTTAAATACCATAAATATTGGTAGATAGTAGGTGCTACATTTGTTTGTTTTTCCATTCTATTGTAATTCCATTTCCATATTTCAACTAAGAATACCTACTGTGAATGTGATATATACGGGCCCACTTTTTAATGTAGCGCCCTTCCAGATGGCCCTCATTTTTATTATTACCCCTCTAGGACACACAGTTTACATCGGAAGTTTTTAAAATTTTGCAGGTTATATTATATTTCACTGAGAATACATCCTATGAAAGTCAAATATATGTGTATAACCCAAATGGGGCCTCCATTGTGTGTGAATCAAATTTTGCAGATCATGATATATTTCAACTAGGAATACATACCGTGAATGAGCACTATATAGGCCCATGTTTTGGCACAGGCCCTAAGTGTTGTTATAGGCCCCAACAAATGTCCGTCCAATTCATCCTATTACCGCTGTATAATCTTGACCAATTTGCATGTTATATTTACTTTACTCGGAATATCTGCCGGAAAATTGTTGTATAATTTATATGAACTTAATAAAATTGCTTCCATGTAACACCTGGATTCAGAAAAAAGTGAAACCTATAGTGAGTTAAAATGAACTATTATCTAGGAAATTTGAACTTGAACTAGTACATGCGTTGAACTTGATTCTAAAGAGTGATTTTTTTGAGGTTAGGATTTTCATGCATTAGTATTTGACAGATCACGTGGGATTTCAGACATGGTGTCAAAGAGAAATATGCTCAGTATGCTTTGACATTTCATCATGAATCGTCTTACAAACGAACAACGCTTGCAAATTATTGAATTTTATTATCAAAATGCGTGCTCTGTTAAGAAAGTTCATTGCGCGCTTCCATTTTATGGTCAGTTTAATCGACCCACTGAAGCGGCTATTCGGGCTATTGTGACTAAATTTCGCACCAAATTTACATTGTTGGACATTAAACCACCAACACGCTTACGTAGAGTGCGAACTGAAGAAAATATCGCAGCTGTATCGGCCAGTGTTAATGATGACCACCAATTTTCGATTCGTCGCCGTTCGCACCAATTGGGTCTCTGTTACTCAAAAACGTGGAAATGCCAAAATTGGACTAAGCGGATGGACCACCTAAGACGCAGCCGCGGTCAACATTTAAATGAAATTATCTTCAAAAAGTAAATGTCATGGACCAATCTAACGTTTCAAATAAAGATCCGATGAGATTTTGCAAATTTTATGCGTTTTTTAAAAAAAAAAGTTATCAAGCTCTTAAAAAATCACCCTTTACTTCAATATTCCTCAAACCAAGTAAATATTTGCTCAAACTGAGGATAATTGCAGTAAGTTTTTCCTCAAATCAAGTACATTTATTCTAAATCTAAATAACATTTTTCTGAAATTTTCATAAATCTAAGTAAATTTTTCCTCAAACCAAGTAAATTTTTACCAAATTTAAATAAAATTTTCCTATGACTTTGGAATAAGGAAACCCTACTCCTTTCCTTTTTTACTAAACTGGAGTAAAATTGTTGAACTAAAATGGAGTATGGATTTTACTCAAATTTAGTAATGCTATTTTTCTGAGCGTTGGTTTAATAATCAAAACGAGGTATATACGCAGGGAATGGTGTAGGGATTATATAGTCGGCCCCGCCCGACTTTAGCCTTTCCTTACTTGTTTTAACTTAAAACTGTTTTCAGTGTCCTGAACAGAACAGGGGTACAGTTTTATATTAGGGCTGTTTTTCTTTAAGCCGGTTAAAAATAATGCTAAACAAATACAGATACAGAAGCATGCAATTTGAAGTATTATTCAGTAGTCATAATACAATGGGATTGAGAGTCAGTCTCCGACCGACTTTAGCATTTTCTTACTTGTTTAACACTGTCGCTCCTCGGAATCTACTCGTAATGAAGAGAACAGTACGTACGAATGTACACATATATAAACATAAATGTTAATTTGAAACGTGTGATAAGAAATTCAATTTCAAGTTTTTTCTTTCTCCATTCTTTTGTCAGCTATCGTGTAAATTATTTTGAGACAATAACGCTCTCTTGTAAAGACACGTAGCAACTGACTCTAATGCCGTGTTTATGGGGTATTGTAGAGCTGTATAGGAGTTTGTACTATTTCCCAAATAAGTGTTTGAGAAATTTTCAAAATCAAAACATAGAAAATTCCCTCTAGGCACTTTGGTTTTCAACAACCAAATGGAAAATGCAAATAAAAAATACTCATACATTCTATTTTTGTTAGTGCTATTAGATGTACTTCGGTATGTCTACACCATCACTCCCATCACTCCCATACACAAAAACACATTATACCAGCTTTGTAATTGGGTATGATTTCCGTAATCACAATAACAACAATATCATGATTCGCTGCTTCAACTGTCTAGCGAAAGACAGCAAGACAATAGTTCGCCAACGCATCCATTTCCAACATTCGTTTGATTTATATTTACCTCTTCCATTTGTGTTTGAACCACCATTGTACGGTGGGGCCAGTGATCTTTTTTTGAGGCAAAAAGGAATTGGAAATAGGTAGACATTTGAAATTTCGTACACCTAACTTCCCACTTAAGTGTGTATGAATTTATAATAAATTGGATAATTTATATGGACTGTATAAAATCGCTCCACTGACATTAAAACTCCTGTGTTTATTAATCAAAACCAGGTGAAGACGCTGGGATTATTATACAATCTGTCAGGCCCAACTTTAGCCTTTTCTTACTTGTTAATTTGACGCTATACATTCGTTATCAACACTTCTTCGCAAAGATCAATGACATTTCTATCATTTGCTAACCAACATTTTACAATATCCGTATTTTTAACTTTTATACAATTTAGATCAGATATTTTCATAATTTATGACAGTTTGCTGCAACCTATTCTCTCTTAACATACATATGGTTCAGCTGATACGTCCGCATAAACAACGTTATACTCCAAGAAGTGCAAGTTTTGCAATAACATTTTATATATTTTTTTTTTTAATTTTTGATTAATTTACATTCATGTGATATTATCTTATAATTTACACAATATTTTGTAGCATGTGCCTTATCGTTTTGTTATGTGTTTCCTTATTATTTTATGTTGAAATGTTAGAAACTAGCACCATTGGCGTAGCAAAAGATTTCTGCTGGGAGGAAAAATGTGGGAGGCTACCACAGTTTTTGAGTTCAAATTACTAAAAAATTATTTCACTACCTCCATACTTAAGATGGCCAAAGAAAAACCGGCGAAACTTTCTATCATATAGGGAATACAAAAATATTTTTTGACATGTGCTTGCTGACTAACTAGGATTATCTGTGACAGAATGGTCACCCAGATAGAGAAAGTTGAAAAAATGTAATTGCTACCGCGAATTTTGGATGTTTGCAACAATTGCAGCTATTTTCGCGACAGACTACAAATATTTTAAATCAACATTGGAACTTCGCGAGAAAATTACAAAAACAAAGGTCATGCATCCAAAATCATTTTAGCCAAACATCCCACGAAAATGCCTTTGGTGACCCCCATTGAAAATTTCCGCAAATTCTTTCGTAGTGCATTTGAATTCTTAAATGTCCTTTTTGAAAGGACATTTTGCGAATTGACGCATACAGAGACGAACTAGAGGCTTAAGATCTTCCACAAAAATAATCCTCATAAAATTTCACAACATAGTTCTGACTATTACAATTCTCTGAGATATTAACTTTTCTCACTTCTACCAAAAAACTAAAACTTTGATCTACTGTAAAGAGATACTCAGGCCAGCAGGACTACAAGTTTGTTCTACAAAAATGATCTACCCAACATGCCCTTTCAGAATTTGATTTGTTCCAATCAAAAAGTCTTAATTTGTTGGGCAGTGTTATTACAACGAGCTTCATATCTTTGTTTTTGTATTTATAAATTTTATTAATCAATATTTCGTCTTTCGTCGATAGACATCTTCGGATTCCTTCAGGATTCCTATAAATAACAATAAAGAAAAATATACAAACATTTTATTAAGTCAATACATTGTTCTTTTACAGAAACTTATGAAATAATGCATCTGAGCTGGATTGATTTTAAGGAGCTGCTTTCTTACGGGGAAATAAAGAGTGATTTTTTTGAGGTTAGGATTTTCATGCATTAGTATTTGACAGATCACGTGGGATTTCAGACATGGTGTCAAAGAGAAAGATGCTCAGTATGCTTTGACATTTCATTTCATTTGACAAACGAACAACGCTTGCAAATTATTGAATTTTATTATCAAAATGCGTGCTCTGTTAAGAAAGTTCATTGCGCGCTTCCATTTTATGGTCAGTTTAATCGACCCACTGAAGCGGCTATTCGGGCTATTGTGACTAAATTTCGCACCAAATTTACATTGTTGGACATTAAACCACCAACACGCTTACGTAGAGTGCGAACTGAAGAAAATATCGCAGCTGTATCGGCCAGTGTTAATGATGACCACCAATTTTCGATTCGTCGCCGTTCGCACCAATTGGGTCTCTGTTACTCAAAAACGTGGAAATGCCAAAATTGGACTAAGCGGATGGACCACCTAAGACGCAGCCGCGGTCAACATTTAAATGAAATTATCTTCAAAAAGTAAATGTCATGGACCAATCTAACGTTTCAAATAAAGAACCGATGAGATTTTGCAAATTTTATGCGTTTTTTTTAAAAAAAAGTTATCAAGCTCTTAAAAAATCACCCTTTATATTAAATGCAAATGTATGAACGGCTGGTAAATCGTCATTTTCGCATCTGTGTTCAATTTACTATTAAATGTATAAATAATACCTGTAGCTGAGGATATCTTTATTATACACTCCACGAGAGTACTATATCTTTGTGCATTTGTTTGTAACATCCAAAAAGAAGAGAGATAGACTCATTGTTAATTATACCGATCGACCTAGAATCACTTTTTGAATCGATTTAGCCATGTCTGTCCACTTAATCTTGTAATCATAGTACAGGTCACAATTGTAACCAGAACCAAATGAAATTTTGCACAACGAAGTTTTTCGGGATAAGGACGAACGCTGATTAATTTGATGAAAATCGGTTTAGAATTAGATATAGCCCCCATATGACTTTCACTCCCGATTTGACTCTTTTCACTCTAGATACCTAGATTGATCGGCTCAGATTTATATAGAGTTCCCATGCAAATTTCTCTCCTAATTTGACTTTCTCCGCTCTAGAAATCACATATTTTAACAGATTATTTAAACTATATATTTAGAAACGCCCATGGTGAAAATGGGTTAGATCAGTTCACATTTATATAGCTCCCACACAAAGTTAACTCCCAATTAGATTTTTCCACTCTTCAAAGAACTTATTTTAATAGATCATCATCAAATTTAGCAAAATATCTTACATTTCAACTGGAAACACCCATGGTGAAAATGGGTCAGATCGGTTCAGATTTATATATAGCTCCCACACAAATGTAGTTCTCGGCTTTACTTTTTCATAACACGTTATACTTGAACTGAACCTATTGTGAAAGTAGGTCACTTCATTCCATGGTTGGAATGAAGTGACAGCTCTGCATTATTTTGAAGTATGAAATAATTACTTCCTTATAATGGTTTAAATAAGTAGTTATTGGTAAGTTAAATTTCATAGAACTTCATATTTTTTCCACATTAAATTTCCACATTTTTGTGGTGAGTCAGAGAAAAGGAGTGCTGTTGTTATCGCAGCTTAGTTTTCAGGCTTAAAGGAAAACAGCCCTAAATTCTGTATTCAGATTGTTAACAAGTCGATACAAAATATATAATTTATTAAAAATGTTGTTTTCATCACTTATTAAGCCCATTATTGATAGTTCATTATTTGACTAGTTATCAATAATGACTTATTTTATATCTTCCTGAGACTACTTATTTTACAACTCGTTTAGAAGGACTTATTTATTAACTTTTCGTAAGAATGCGTGGAAGAACTGCTTTTTTACAATCCCTTTATAAAAATAATTAGAAACGGATCCGAAAAATAAGTAGTGAAGGTTTTTGGTTTTGCCTTATTCCCCACATTACTTGGTAATGAGAGCTTTTGCTGGGCGTTTTCACTTTTTCACCGAATTCAATTGTATTCGGATAGAAAGTGGAGTGTATCATATAGTCGACACCGTGTGACTTTAGCCTTTCCTTACTTGTTTTCAATTTAGCAATGTGAGGATCCCACTCAAGATTATGGCTCAATGTTACTCAGAAATATGTTACAATTTCTGCCTCAGCAACGTACGTTCCAGTTATATGTAATACCATTCTACTATCTCCAGCCAAATGTGGTCTGAATTTATTTTTATTTTGAAGAATTGGGTACCAAATTTTTTAACCTACCACATTCAGTTAGTAAAGCGGAGTCATACTCGATCTGAGTTTGAAAAATGTGCAGATGATACATGATACAAGTTTCCATAGAAGTTTATATTCTTTAAATCGCACTACTTTTTGAACTTCCAAAAACTTTCTTAATCTTAAATCGTACTGGAATCTGTTTTTATGAAGTATTCTCAAAAAATAAAACAGCTGCATTTGATAATGCTATGAATTTCAACTTTTCAATCAAAATAT
Organism: Polietes domitor; assembly: GCA_947397865.1. Lineage (NCBI taxonomy): Eukaryota > Metazoa > Arthropoda > Insecta > Diptera > Muscidae > Polietes > Polietes domitor. The sequence continues at coordinate 34,130,677 of OX377618.1, forward strand.
TATGTTCCGCTAAATCAAACGCCTTCGAAAAGTCAAAAAGCATTAATTCCGCCGTATTATTGTTGTTCTTCGTACAAAATTTTCCTTTCAGCAATGTAGTTGCAAATTGTTCAGAATTTAATTTATTTTATGCAACACTGATAAAACTGCTGCAAGCCTGAAATCTCGAATGTTCTTCGAAACGGTTCGTTTTGGAACAGCCACAATTTTATGCATTTTCAGAATGTCCGGATATTTTACACATTCAATTATGTTGTCAAAAATGTATCAGCGACGATGATCTTCCTTGCCGTCAACATTTTGAGTGAGATACCAATCTAGTAAGATTAAAAGTGTTTCGTGCCATTACGAGAGTTCCAAATATGTTAATTATCCACAGTCGAAATCACTTATAACGACATGGCGGATATAACACCGAAAGTTCCAATACAAAACCATACAAATTAATACTGTGACATCGCTTATAGCGACATTCTGGTTACAAAGACTTATTTTTTAGACAATTTTTGTATTTTGTAACTGCTTACGACGACTTAGAAGAGTAAAACAAAACGATTTTTTTTGCAAACGATTTGGGTTTTATTAAATTCATTTCAGCCTTACACAATATAAAATATCTTAAATCTAACAGTGGTAAATTACATCCTAGCATACTATAGTATCTTTCAAGGACAATGTCATTTATACTAAAGTTATGTCGCAGCTTGCTGCTAACATGGCATTCTTTCATTTTTTTACATTAACATGTTTTTCCTTAAAAAATAGAATTATATAAAAAGGAAGATCTTTTACATTTTGTTTCTTATACTAACACGTACACTAAATGCTTACAAACTACTTAAAAACTATTATATACAAATTGGTATTGTATACCGTGTCGTCAATGTCCAAGGTCTTAAACCGTCTGTGGTAGAACAAGAGTTTGTCCGCCCGGTAAAGAAGTCCCTCGGAATCGAGAGTCAGTAGCCCAGCAGGTGGAAGGAACTCATTACTATGTTGCATTTCCACACTGTCGGTCATCTCAAGACAACCCCTAATCAGTCTGTTGTCCAGAAACTCAGCCCTTCCATAGAAGTTCAGAGCATTCCGGGCAAGAAAGACATCGATTCTATCGAAATCGATAGAACCGTAAATCTTCCGGCAGGATGGTCTCCTAGGGATACCATCGGAGCCCATGACTCGCTTAAGTCCCAGACAGGAAACCAAAATCGTCCTTTCCCATCTCCTGAGTCTTTACATTTGGCTGGAAGAGATCCAATACCAGACTGGAAAGGCATAGGAGAGTAGCGGCCAAATTATCTGTCGATATAATAATAACCTAACTTCGTCACCCAGTCCTCCCCTACATCTGAGAATTCTGTGGTACAACATGTATGTCTTCTTCACCTTACTTAACATGAGGTCAATGTGTCGATAGAACCTAAAGTTTTCATTAAAAGTCACCCCTAGATATTTAATTTTCACCGAGTTGCGCACCCGTTTCCCTCCAATCCGTATTTCAGGTTCATATGACCTGCAATTTGGATAAAGGAGGGACCTTGAGTAAAACGAAAGAACAAAAAAGTGTATGTATGTTGTTTATCTTCAACATCTCTCTGTTCGATTGCAACTTTCAGCCCCATCAAGCAACTAAATGAAGCAGTTTATATCAAAGCATCGGACGACGATGACAACATTTTAAAATGATAGCTGAGGATGAAGTCGATAGACGAATTGGAATTTGAAATACCTTTCGTATCTGAGGCCTGGTTAGCCATAGAAGTGCTAAAAAAAGTTGTACTTTTTATTATTATTTTTCCATTTCCCGGGATTCCAAGACTGGACGGGAAATATAAAAACATATTATATGAATTATTTTATGTCGCAATAACAAACTCAACGAAATGATAAATAATGAAATGTGAGACCAATTCAATTTCAAAACTTTTTTTTCCAATTATCAAAACGTAGACATAGATGTATTCATATATTTTAAATTATTTTTTTAAGTATTTAAACTTTTTAAAACTGACAATGATTCATATGGTCTATTTTGTAAACCTTTTGGATTATTATGGATTGATTTCGATTTTGATCTGTCAGCATGTATGGGTGGTCTTCAATATATGAGTAGCTGTTGACATCTTCGTCTACCATTCCTCATATTTACTCATTTCCTTTATCTATCGCCTGTTAAGTCTTCCCTTTTTTGGAGAAAGTGAGTGCCGTAGAGTGATACTGAACATTCGATAGATATTTAATATTTATTGTTAATAAAGTATTAAATATCGCGCTTCAATTGTATATTCCTTTTCCCGTAACTTCAAGACCCTAAATTTATATTTGGAGGCAGTAATATTGGTATTTCTTCAATACAGCGTAGTTACTTCAGATTGTATGGATACGTTTTTTTAATCCATTAGTAAAATTGTACATAACCCCTGTGCGATTTCTCCACAGATATAAAAGTCTGTCCGACTACACCACTCCCAGCATCTATATCTGATAGTTTACTATCGATAGGACAATTTTATCTACTGTAATTATACTGTCAATCTTTAGTGAAATTTTACGAATATAGCAAAATTGGTGAACAATTTTTGCATTATGTTACTCCTAAATGTGAGGACCTCATTCACAAAAATGGGTGTGATCCTATCTCATTGTAACTGCGCCTAGGAAAAAAATATAAAATCATTTTCATCAAGATTGGCAGTATTAAGTAGAATCTTATGCAAACAAATCGGGAGAAACATATGAACGGCGTCATGCACCATTTTTACTGTAATTACTGAAACTAACTGAAACTTTAATTTTAAGGATGGTATTCCAAGATTAATTATAACATGGTCTGGAAATTTTGATCAAGATCAGATGACATGTGAAGATTTTACAGCGGTAATAAATTGGAAGAACATTTGTAAGGGACTAAAATAACACTTGTGGGATGCAGAGAAACATGCGCCCATATAGTTCAATAGGTAGGTATTCATTGTTGAAATATAACATGATCTGCAAAATTTGATCAAATACTGATGTAAGAAGTGGGTTCTAGACCGGTGATGGGGTAACCATTTCTATGCGGGTTACCAAAAATGAGTTGAAATATAACAAGATCTGCAAAAATGATGTAAAATGTGGTTTTTAGAACGGCAATACTAAAAATTGGAGCTCTTTTAGAGGGGACTACATCAAAAAGTGGATCCATATAGATCAGTTTCACAGTAGGTATGCTTAGTTTAAATCAGAGCTGTTAAGTAATGATTAGTAATCGTAATCATTAGTAATTAGATTACTTTTTTTAAAGTAGAAGTAATGATTACAATACGATTACATTCAGTTTTATACGATTAGTAATTGATTACGATTACAAGTAATCAAAAAATAATCAGGATTACTTGCGATTACTGAAAAATAATCAAAAATAATCAAAAGTAATCAAAAATGAGTTCGACTACTTTAAAAGATTACTTTTGACTATTTTAGATTACTTTTGATTTTTTGTGATTACTTTTGATTCTCGCGAAATCGGTAAGAGAGTCATAGTAGTCTGTTTGTCAAAACTTTTGACTTTTCAATATATGTCAGTTTTGATTTTTTCTGTTCTCGTTCTTTTGCCAGCTAAAACCGAAAGGTAACGGTAATCGCAAGTAATCCTGATTATTTTTTGATTATTTGTAATCGTAATCAGGTAGTAATCAGAAATTGTTGAATAGTGGATTATATAATCATTACGATTCTTTTTAAAAAGTAATGTAATTGATTACTAATCGTAATCGTAATATTTCAGCTCTGGTTTAAATATAACATGATATGCAAAATGTTATCAAGATCTGATGTAAGATGTACGTTTTAGAGCGATGATAGTGTAAACTTGGGGCCCATTTGTATGAGGAGTATACCAAAATATGGATCAAGATCCAGTGATATGTGCAATCTAGCTATATCTAAATATGAACCGATTTCCTTCAAATTCAATTGTTATCGTCCTTGATCCAAAAACATTATTTCTGCTTAATTGCATGACAAGCGGACAACAATTGCGACCTGTATCGTGCGAACAAACTTTAGATGGACAGCAGACGGACGGACGGACGAACATCGTCAAATCGGCTCAACGAGTAATTCTAAGCCGATCGGTATACTTGAAGGTGGTCTAGCTCGATTATTTCTTGGTGTTACAAACATTTGGCGTGGACCAAACTTATAATACCCAATTCCATGAATTTGTGTGGGGTATACAAATTAAATTATCCCCAAATATTACTAACATTATTTGTATTCTTCCATTCAGTTATATTCATTTCAAATCAATTATTTATGGTAAATAACCGTATTGAAGGTAGAAGATTTGACATACATCAAATTAAAAGTTAATTATTTTGCTACTTTTTCTTTTTGTTATAGTGAAAACATGGCGAAAAAAGGTATGTATACACATTGAATCTTCTTTAAAGACTGTTTTATCTGATTGAAATTTTTTGTTGAGTGGTTTTTTCGAGACGATTTTTTTGTTTGTTTTGAATTTGTCCTTATATACATATCCATCTTCTCCAGCTCGTTTCTCATAGCTATTCACTTTAGAAGCTGCTGTGTTATGTTCATTCAAATGTAAAAATTCTGCTTTAATGATATTCAAATTGCCTCGTTTTCAATTGGAATGAAATGAACTTGGGTGTGTTATTGAATTTTGTATACAATTGGGATTGGAAATCAACAAATGCCATCGGACTGCAATATATGATGCATCATTACCGTTGGCATCATTAGCAGAAGTAGGTATACATATTGTGTACATTAATTTGTAATTATAGTTTACATCACATTGGTATTATGAATTAGTTTTATACCAAACAGGCTTGATAAAATAAGAATGTAATTAAAGCCATTTTCAGTGGAAACCCAAATAAAACTGATTTTTTTACATCCAATTACAACAAGTAAGGAAAGGCTAAAGTCGGGCGGGGCCGACTATATAATACCCTACACCACTCCCTGCGTATGTACCTCGCTTTGATTACTAAACCCAGGTATTTCATGGGAGCAATTTTATGTAGTTCATACAAATTATATAAATTATATGAATATAATGAATTTATACATCTTTAGTCAAATTTAACGAATATGGTAAATAATATGGTAATTGATCCAATTGTCCGACAGACAAATACAAATTATACAGTAGTATACCAAAGTCATGCCAAAGTATGGACATATGGGCAATTCAATTCGGTAAAAATTGAAATCGGGAAGGATTTTTCATCCTGTAAATGTATGTGTTTTACAAAAAATGTTAAATCGGAAAGGACATTTGTATGGGGGTACATTGAAACCAGGAACGATGTGACCCGCTTCAACCATGTCTGTTTATTGGTGAAATAAAATATGTAAAATTTGGCCAAAATCGGTTAAACATTCGGAAGCAACATTTGTATGAGGGCTATATCTACATCTGAAACGATCTTACCCAATTTTTGCATAGGTTTTTTAGTTGGATTATAAGATTTTGTGCCAATTTTAAAGAAAAACGTGTACAATATGTGGATTTTAGAGTGGAAAAATTCAAATCGGGAGCGACATTTGTATGGGGGCTATATCTAAATCTGAACCGATCATACCCACTTTCAGCATAGGTGTTTGTAGTTCGATTATAAAATGTTGTGCCAATTTTAAAGAAAATCGGGTACAACATGTGGTTTCTAGAGCGGGAAAAGTGAAATCGGGAGCGACATTTGTATGGGGGCTATATCTAAATCTCAACCGATCTTACTCAATTTTTGCATACGTGGATTATAAGATGTTCTGCAAAATGTAAAGAAAATCAGGTACAATATGTCGTTTCTAGAGCGGAAAATGTCAAATCGGGAGCGACATTTGTGTGGGGGCTATATCTAAATCTGAACCGATCTTATCCAATTTTTGCATACGTGTTTCTAGTTGGATTATAAGATGTTCTGCCAAATTTAAAGAAAATCGGGTACAATATGTCGTTTCTAGAGCGGAAAATGTCAAATCGGGAGCGTCATTTGTATGGGGGCTATATCTAAATCTGAACCGATCTTACCCAATTTTTGCATAGGTGTTTCTAGTTGGATTATAAGATGTTGTGCCAATTTTGAAGAAAATCGGGTACAATATGTCGTTTCTAGAGCGGAAAATGTCAAATCGGGAGAGACATTTGTATGGGGGCTATATCTAAATCGGAACCGATCTTACCCAATTTTTGCATAGGTGTTTGTAGATGGATTATAAGATGTTGTGCCAATCTTGAAGAAAATCGGGTACAATACGTGGTTTCTAAAGCAGAAAAAGTGAAATAGGGAGCGACATTTGTATGGGGGCTATATCTAAATCTGAACCGATTTCCTCCAAATTCAATACCGATGGTCCTTGGCCAGAAAAAATAACTTCTGCCAAGTTTCATGACAATCGGACAACAATTGCGACTTGTAGAGTGCGAACAAGCTTAGATGGACAGCAGACGGACGGACGGACGGACGGACGGACAGACGGACAGACGGACAGACAGACATCGTTAAATCGACTCAGCTTGCGATTCTAAGCCGATCGGTATACTTAAAGGTGGGTCTAGCTCGATTATTTCTTGGTGTTACAAACATTTGGCGCGAAACTAACTTATAATACCCTAGACCACGAAGTGGTGTAGGGTATAAAAATAGTTATGCGATGTTTTCGTCTACACACTGACAAGATATGGAATTAAATGATGGGTTTTATTTTACACTGAAACTTGTTACGTTGAGAAAATCCAAACATATTTGGATAGGACAGTTAGTGGGTGTAAAATGTGTTAAAAACAAACTAATTTGATATAACAGATTACTGAATATAAAAATAAATATTTTATTGGTGGTAAATCACGATTATAACTACAAAAAGTATGTGCAAAAATACGTAGAAATACCATATGTGTGGAAAAATGAAAGTTTTTTGATGGTGAGATGAATGTTAATAAATTATTACACCATGAGACAAAATAGAAAAAAAATATTACGGTCATAGAACTATCTATCAATTCCGAATGTTTACACCAAACATAACAAAACTGTGTACATAAATCTTTATTTAAAGAAATCTTCTTTTTTAAAGAAGTCCTAGTAAAGAGGAGATGAAAGCCTTTCAGACAATTCCAATATTGACGCTTTACTTTATTACATCATTAAACAAGCTTTAAGGGAAAATTTCTGAAAAATTTCCTCCGATTGAGTATACATTTACATGGTTTGACTACAAATTTACTTAGTTCGAGTAAACATTTACATGGATTGAGGAAAAATTTCGCAACATTTTTTCAAATTGAGTATAAATTTACTTGGTTTGAGAAAATTTCTTAAGGATTTTCCTGAGATTAAGTAAATATTTACTTGGTTTGAAGAACAATTTTCATTAGTTTAAGTATATTTTACTTGCTTTGAGGAAAAGTTGGACTAAAATCAACTTCAAATAATTTGTGACGAGTATGAATTGCATTTACCTTCGACATCTCTCTGTTCGATTGCAACCTTCTCAAACACACAAAATGAGTCGGATAGTTGAGCGCAGGGCCCTCTAACCAATATGGAAGTTACCAACATGGATTCGAGTGTACTGAAACATAGTTATGTTGCGGATGAACTAGTTGCTATTGATGATCGCGTTAACACCTGCGAACAGTAAAATGACGATGACAACATTTTAAAATCTAAAATCTGGGGATGAAGTCGATGAACCTGATGAGGATATATGAGAATCGCTTAGCTGTAGAAGTGTTACAAACATACGTTTTTTCAGCAGATGTAACAAGATTAATATGATTTCGTCTCTCAGAAAAGATATTAATTATAAATTCTTGAATTAAAAAAATCTAATTATCATAATTTTTTGTATCATAATTAAAATGACAATTGATCTAGTCATTGTTTTAACAGGCTTTAATATTTTCATCAATTACATTTGTGTTTGAAATTTTAAGCATAATAAAATATTTTACCTAGGAATTCGTCTACAAGAAATTGCCTGTTTCATAGACAAAGCAAATATGTAAACACTTCACTATCGTATTACAAAATATATTACATTTTTTTGTAGCAAAATATTATTTATTACACTGGTGAGTGTCATAATTAATATCCCTTTTAATTCCATTTTATAGCGGCAATATTTACAACACTTCTTGGTGACCTTTCGTATTTTTATACGCATATTTATGTATATGAGTGCATGTATTTACATAAACTTTTCATAAAATGTGAAATATATTTACCCGGTAAAATTTAATTTAACACAATGACACGGTGTACAACGCCATGTATACATGTGACATTTAACATGAACTCGAATGATGCCTGGCAGACACTTTCTCTTTGCCTATCTAGATTGAGGGCATTCTATAAAAAGCATATAACGTGAGCATACAGACATACACCCTACAATATATGGTTTAAAGTAGGCTGCATTTAACTCAATCAGTTGGTGTGTTTTATTTACCGCATGCAGCATTGCCCTTTAAAATCCTTTCATATTTCAAGAGGAGGAACTTTGGCGTGATCGTTATGGAATTTTCTAAATTCCATAGCATCTGAAATAGTTACGATATTTGGACGAGAGTTTGAAAGGTATTTCCTTGTGGATTTATAACGAATAATTTAATTAAAAAATTCTTGGCATTAAAAAATTAAAAAAATAATATATTTAAATTGTTATGATTTGATAGTAATTTGTATACCATCCACTATGTTATCATGTCTTTGTTTATTATACAGATCGGCTTAGAATCACTTTCTGAGTCGATTTAGCAATGCCCGTCTGTCTGTCTGTCCATCTATTGTTGTAATCAAAGTACAGGTCGTAATTATTGTCCGATATTAACAAAAATCAGCACAAGTAAGTTTTGTGGATCAAGGAAGAACGCTGTTTAATTTGAAGCAAATAGGTTCGGATTTAGATATAGCCCCCGTACAAATGTCGCTCCCGATTTGACTTTTTCCGTTCTAGATACCACATTTTGTACCCGATTTTCTTTAAATTTGGCATAACATCTTATAATGTAACTGATTTAGATATAGACTCCATATAAATGCCTTTCCCGATTTGTATTTTCCACTCTAGAATCCACATATTTTACCGGATTTTCTTCAATTTTGGCACAACGATTTGCCTTTTTCCACTCTAGAAACCACACAACACCGTATAATCCAACTATAAACATCTATGGTGAAGGCGAGTATGATCGGTTCAGATTTAGATATAGCCCCATACAAATTTCTAGAAACCACATATTGTACCAGATTTTCTTTAAATTTGGTACAATATATTGCAATCCAACTAAAAACACCTATGGTGAACAAATTCGTGGGATCTCACACAAATCGAAAGTTATAGAACAAAGCGTAAGACTGTATTTTCCAAATAAATATAATTTTTTAAAAACTTCATCCCAGCCGTGCGCGGAAACGACGCAAGGGAGTCACCCCTTTCAGCCCAGTATACTTTTCATGGTATAAGCAGCAACAGATATTAAAAAAACAACACTTTTTGCTTTCATCCGTTCTGGAGAGAATCCCACGTGTGGTACCAATATCGTGTTTCTGACTCTATTAGAGAAGTTACAAAGAATGTTTAAATAAATATATCCTTCAAGCATGACAACTCCTTTTGAACGCGAAATTATTATTTAAAATGGAGATATACCACAAATCAAAGTTGACGTTAACCTAATTGTTAAAAAGTAAACGCAGAATATCGCATATCATTGTATAAAATATTATATATGTATCTGATGAGGCAATAACGCCCAAATCTGCAACGCCCAAAACTATAATGCCCAATCCACGAGCCGCCATAAATCCCAAATTTGCGACATATTACGCAAAACCCTCATGATATCCAAGTAGCATTCAGCCGGGATTAATTATTTTCTTCTATGAGGTATGTCCAAAACCGGCTACACAAAGTAAAAGTTTCTGCGATTTTCTTCTATTCTACGTTGCCGGCCTTCGGTCGGGATTTACTATTTTCTCCTACGAAGTATGTGCATTGTAATGGTTTTTTGCCGGCCTTCGGCCTGGTTTAAAGATTTTCTCCTACGGGATACGTCCAAAACCTGCAACGCAACGTAAAGGTTTCCTACGTTGCCGGCTTTCGGCCTATGGGATATGTCCAAAACCGGCTACGCAAAGTTAAAGTTTTATTGCGTTGCCGTAGAGGCTTTCCAAAGACGGCTCATCGTAAAAATATCCTTTTTAAAAATTTTCTCCTATGTGTTTTGGACATGCCCCATATGAGAACATTTTTAATTTTACGAAAATGCCATAAAGCCCAAAAGAAGGTCATAAAGCCCAAACTTTGCGTCATAAGGCCCACAGATTATCGATTTTGGCCTGACAATACCGCTTGACTAATTTACAAGTGCATTTTTGGTACGCAGAGAAAATATTAGGCTTCAAATTTCAATTATAAATGTAATTGATGGAATTATAATTATAAGTATCTCCAATAATTCCAAGGCAGGTCACCTAAAGCTGACAAGTGGCAATGAGTGCCAAATTGTGGCTTAAGGCAGCGTTTTGATTGGATCACACCACTCGGAGAGGACTGCTATATCCGGCCTGAACGATTGAGATATTGAAATATCTCTAATAGCAATTTCCGATATCTCGTCATTGTCGTGTAGTAAGAGCTTCTAAAAGGTCCTGTGTCGTGGGCTTATTAGAGCTTTCCAGTCGCATAAGAAGTGCTCGACTATATCGTCTTCCTCTTCGTTGTCGCAGCTACGCCAGTGATCGTTGAATTGCAGCTTCATTCGTCGCGATTTCCGATTGACCAATGATCCGCCAGCATTGATAAAACTTTTGAACATTTTCTTCTACTCTGGCTTTAAAGTTCTCGTTTCGTCACGGTACGTTTTTTATTATATTGAGGCCAGGTTTACTGAATATTCAACAATTGCCCAAGTTTTTCCACATAAAATTAGCTCGGTCTAGGTAGTGCATGAAGTAAGGGTACTGAAGTTAGATCTCTCCCACGCCAACTATGCTCGTTCGTCCCGATAAAAGCCACTTTGTCCAGATATCTAAATAAGAGTGACTTCAGACGGACAGCTCAATCTGGACAGCTAACAACAATATAAACACAATTTAAATAAATCGTTCATCAGTATTAACTTTCTGAATTGGGAAATGTATTTGAAAATTCCACGGACAGAGTTAAACCCACAAGTAATAATCGTGGGTTCCCAGAAAAATAAAAAACAAAACCATTTTGTCGAAGAGCTGTGCATAACATTTTCTGATAATTTGGTTATGGGTATTTTTTAATTTGTACTATCATTTATACATTAAGCTCTTCAAATGTTCGTATCATTACCATACGTCATATGTTGATATCAATTTATGCCATACATTCATTACAAACTCCAAATAAATGAAATATTTCCTTATATCTACGAATATGCCTTCCTCAATATTACAAAATGAAACGAAATAATTTGTTTCCTATTTGTGTGTGCTAGTATATATACACTCCACGAGAGTATTATGTCTTTGTGAATTTGTTTGTAACACCCAAAAGTAAGGGAGATAGACCCATTGTTAATTATACCGATCGGCTCAGAATAACTTTCTGAGTCGATTTTGCAATGTCCATCTATTGTTGTAATCACGATACAGCTCGCAATTATAGCCAGAACCAAACGAAACTTTGCACAACGAAGTTTTTCGGGACAAGGAGGAACGATATTTAATTTGAAGAAAATCGGTTCAGATTTAGATATAGCCCCCATACGAATTTCACTCCCGATTTGACCCTTTTGACTCTATATACCACATATTTCAACAGATTTTCTTCAAAATTGGCAAAACGTCTTATATTTCAACTAGAAACACCCACTGCGAAATATGTTAGATCGGTTCAGATTTATATATAGCTCCCATACAAATTTCGCTCTCAATTTGAGTATAAGATTATCTTCCAATTTGGCAAAACATCTTATATTTAATCTAGGAACACGTATGGTGAAATATAGTCAGATCGGTTCAGATTTATATATAGCTCCCAAATTTCGCTCCCGATTTGACTTTTTCTGCTGTAGAAACCACATATTTTAACAGATCTTCTTCAAAATTGGCAAAACATCTTATATTTCAACTAAAAAGATGGCGAGAATAGGTCAGATCTGATCAGATTTATATATAGCCCCCATACGAATTTCACTCACGATTTGACTCTTTTCACTCTAGATACCACGTATTACAACAGATTTTCTTCAAAATTGACAAAACAGCTTATAAAGGGTGATTTTTTAAGAGCTTGATAACTTTAAAAAAAAAAAACGCATAAAATTTGCAAAATCTCATCGGTTCTTTATTTGAAATGTTAGATTGGTCCATGACATTTACTTTTTGAAGATAATTTAATTTAAATGTTGACCGCGGCTGCGTCTTAGGTGGTCCATCCGCTTAGTCCAATTTTGGCATTTCCACGTTTTTGAGTAACAGAGACCCAATTGGTGCGAACGGCGACGAATCGAAAATTGGTGGTCATCATTAACACTGGCCGATACAGCTGCGATATTTTCTTCAGTTCGCACTCTACGTAAGCGTGTTGGTGGTTTAATGTCCAACAATGTAAATTTGGTGCGAAATTTAGTCACAATAGCCCGAATAGCCGCTTCAGTGGGTCGATTAAACTGACCATAAAATGGAAGCGCGCAATGAACTTTCTTAACAGAGCACGCATTTTGATAATAAAATTCAATAATTTGCAAGCGTTGTTCGTTTGTAAGACGATTCATGATGAAATGTCAAAGCATACTGAGCATCTTTCTCTTTGACACCATGTCTGAAATCCCACGTGATCTGTCATATACTAATGCATAAAAATCCTAACCTCAAAAAAATCACTCTTTAGCTTGGAAGCACCACAAAGAAAATAAATGTTTTAGCGGGCGAAATGGGACAAAAAGGGATAAAATATGGTACCAATGATACGACAACAGTTAGAATCATGAAATTCGGTGTGTGCATCCCTCTAATTGCATAAACACGTAAAATAGAGTGATTTTTCGAAATTCGTACTTTTAAGTGATATAATTGAAAAAGAGGGATAAAAATGGGACCTTCCAAACTGCTGAAGTTGATATCATGAAATTCGGTGTATATATTCGGTGGTCTGACTATGAAGACTCGAAACAAAAAGGTTTTTTTTTCCAAATTTCTACATTTGGGCGGAGAAAGGGGCGAATGGGGATATCTTTAAAATTTGTACTTTTCTTATCAAAATAATGTAGTCACTTTGTCTGTATCTGAAAATGCTTCTCCCTAATGGCGACTGACAATCGCCTAATATTTTCGGCATGTTCACTTTCACAATTACAACATTGTATTTATTTATAGTAGTAGATTTTAAACAGTGCGCATAAGTATACATTATAGTTTGAAATAGTAAACAAATATAGTAATGCGCATAAAAATATCACAATTTTCGTCGTGTACTTCTATGTAAAGTCGACATCCTTTAATTTGCTGGTAATACTGTGGAATGCACTCCGTGGTGGAGGGTATATAAGATTCGGCCCGGCCGAACTTAACACCTTCTTACTTGTTATCGCTCTTTTTCAATTTTACCACTTAAAAGTACGAATTTGGAGCAAATACTTTTATATTATGTATCTACTCAATTAGATGAATGTACAAACCGAATTTCATGCTTCTAGCTGCTGTCGTTTAATAGGTACCATTTTTATCCCTTTTTTGCCCATTTCACCCCTCACGAATAAGAATCACTTTATGGTGCACGTTTTTGATATAAGGAGAAAGCGCATTCCCAATATCAAGCAAATATATGCAGACATAGTGAAAAAACATGCTTAAGTACTTTAAATATTAGGGGTATTTTCAGTCCTTGTAAGGGAAAAAATGTTCCCTCTGGGCCGATTTCGCCCACTTTCAATCCCAACCGATGTGCATCCATAAGACACATTTAGGGAAAATTTGAACCTCTTAGCTCATTTCGTTCGGAAGCTAGCGTGCTTTCAACAGACAGACAGACGGTCATGGATATATCGTCTTAGAATTTTACCACAGCCCAAAATATATATACTTTATGTGGTCTCCGACGAATATTTGAAGGTGTTACAATCGGAATGACAAAGTGAATATACCCCCAACCTTAGGTGGAGGGTATAAAAAGTGGGTTCATACAGATCACTTTCAAAGTACATATTCTTAGTTGAAATATGACATGATATGCAATATTATATCGAGATCCAAAGTACGATGTGGGTTCTAGAGATGTAGTAGAGGCCCAATATGTATGGGGGTTATACCAAAATATGGACCCATGTCTTTGACTTTCATAGTATGTACTCTTAGTTGAAATCTATATATAGGGTTTTTTTTTTATTGAGGTATAGAACTTCGAATTGAAATAAAACACAAGAAAATCGTTTTAATGTCCATCAATTTGGCTTTTTTGGAAGGATAATTTCATGCCATTAATGTTTAAATATAATTTCGGGCATGTGACCGCCGCGGCTGGCTCGAATATAGCCAATTCTACAGGTCCAATTTTCAACCACTTTTTCGAGCATATGGGGCCGTATGTTGGCAATAACGCCACGAATGTTGGATTCCAAGTCCCCTAACGTTTCTGGTTTGTTGGCGTAGACGAGCGACTTTACATATCCCCAAAGAAAATAATCCAATGGTGTCAAATCACACGATCTTGGTGGCCAATTGACAGGTCCATTCCGCGAAATTATGCGCTCATCGAATGTTTCCTTCAATAATTCGATTGTGACGTGCGCTGTGTGGCATGTAGCGCCGTCTTGTTGGAACCACAACTTATCCACATTCATGCCATCCAATTCGGGAACTAAATAGTCGGTTATCATGGCTCTATACCGGTCTCCATTAACGGTAACTGACTCTCCAGCATTATTTCGGAAGAAGTATGGCCCAATGACTCCACCAGCCCATAGAGCACACCAGTCAGTTTTTTGTGGATGTAATGGCGTCTCAAGGGTCTCATGTGGATTCTCTTCACTCCAAATGCGGCAATTTTGCTTGTTGACGTAGCCATTCAACCAAAAATGAGCCGCATCACTGAACAAAATTTTGTGATGAAAATCAGCATCGAGATGAATCTCATTTTCGGCCCATACATCAAAATCACGACGCATTGCATGGTCTCGCGGCTTTAATTCTTGCACAAGCTGGATCTTGTAAGGTCGCAAGCCAAGATCTTTGCGCAAAATCTTCCATAAAGTTGACGGACATAGCTCCAATTGCTGTGCACGGTGGCGAATCGATTCATTCGGGTCCTCTTCAACACTTTGCTCTACAGCGGCAATTGTTTCTTCGGTGCGCACTGTTCGACGTCTCTGCGGATGCGTATTATCACATAGAGTAAACATAGTGCGAAAACGATCCATGGTTAACCGAATTAATTGCTCTGATGGACGATTATGTCGACCTTAAAATGGACGGAGCTTGCGGTGAACTTCGCGAACTGAACCATTACTTTCGAAATAAATTTGCACGATTTGCAAGCGTTGTTCTTTTGTCAACCTGTTCATGATGAAATGGCAAACCAAACTAAATATTAATCACTTGACAGCTGACAAAATGGCCGCCAGTTAAAAAAGTGATGCCAACTTAAAGTTCTATACCCCAATAAAAAACACCCTATATATAATAATGAATCTTTGTTTGTGTGTTTGTTCTTTATAGCAGCCTAAAGTACTGGACCGATCTTCTTGAAATTTTCACAGTATGTTCATACTGAACCGGTCGTTTAAATAGGCTATATACATTTTTTATATTTTCAGTGGGCGTGGCACCTCCCACACAAATTTGTGTTTTATTCGTTTTTTATAAATTAACATATTCGCTACAACAGCGAGAGCCTTGAATATTTCTGAAAGTTCACTAATCTGCATAGTTGTGCCAAAAATGGGCGGTATTGGAAAAGTGGGCGTGGCACCTCCAATACGAAGTTAAATCCTATTTTGAATATTGTCAGTTCTATGACACCTAGAGTGCTGAAATTTTGTGCAAGTGCATCTAGCATCAATGTGGGTAGTTGTGCCAAAAATGGGCGGTATTGGAAAAGTGGGCGTGGCACCTCCCATACGAAGTTAAATCCCAATTATGAATATTGTCAGTTCTAGGACACCTAGAGTGCTGAAATTTTGTGTAAGTGCATCTACCATCAATGTTGGTAGTGTGCCTAAAATGGGCGGTATCGGAAAAGTGGGCGTGGCACCTCCCATACGAAGTTAAAACTCAATTTTGAATATTGTCAGTTCTAGGACACCTAGAGTGCTGAAAATTTGTGTAAGTACATCTAGCATCAATATGCGTAGATCTTTCAAAAATTGGCGGTATTGGAAAAGTACCACCTAGAGTGTTGAACATTTTTTTAGTAGATCCAGTGTAAATAGTTGTGCAAAGATGGGCGGAATGTGGGCGTGACCCTTCCCATATGAATTTAAATCCGATGATTTTCTATGTGTTTTGAATGTAAGGTAATGTAATTTCTTCGTACAAATGAAGTTTTTTGTTTAGGTAATGGAAAGGGGAGAATCACACTTAACAAAAAATCAACTTGATTTTTGACATTTCATCCATTATTCGACGTAAACTAACGTTCTCCATGGAACATATCCATTTCTATAGTATCTCAGGGAAGTACCTTGATTACAAGTGGTACATAAATTACCGATCAGAAGAAAAATCAATATGAATGCTGATTTAATTTTACCGTTGTTTTTTTTTTTTTTTTGCCTGACGAAGCGGGCGGGGGTTCAGCTGCAAAATTTGTAAGACTTCCGATGTAAAATGTGGGCCCTAGAGAGGTAATAATTAAAATGGGGGCCTCTTGTAAGGGCGCAACTTTAAAAAGTGGGCCCTAATAGATCACTTTCAAAGTAGGTATTCTTTATTGAAATACATGGGTTCTAGAGCGATAACAGTGTAAACTGGGTGCCCATTTGTATGTGGGCTATAACAAAACATGGACCTATGTAGCTGGCTTTCAAAATACGTGTTTCTAGTATAAATGTAGCATGTCTTCATATAGTTTTTTGGTGCAGTTAGAGAATAGAACAAGTAAAAGTTTCGGACGAACGGCAGATTAGAGGCTATAGAGTTTATATAGAAGTGAATTAGCATATTAGAAAAAATATGATATTTTCCGTCTGCGGTTCATCTAAAGGTTGTTCGCACATTACAGGTACCAATTGTTTTCCGATTGCGATTTTTGGACCAAGGATGATCGCTATTATATTATATATATATATATTATATTGATGAGATTTTTCAAATTAAAATACCTACTATGAATATCAAATATGTTCATTATTACCGCCTACAACCCTCATTGGATTCTTATACAATTTTCCAGATCATGGATTATTTCACCTACTGTTAAAGTGCTCCATATGGGTCCATGTTTTTGTCCTCCTAAACATGGGTCCTTGTTTTGATTTTGACCCTACTCAAATAGGTCTCCGATACGATTTTCCACCTGACGTTATATTTCAGTAAAAGCGAAGCATTGCGCAAAGATATAGCTAACGCTCATATGTTCCTTACGATTTGTTTACATAGCACTCAAGGCTGAAGTTATTACAGTAAATATTGATGCATTGATCTCTTTCAACAAAAGGCAATTTATAGGCAGTAGTAACATTATGGGTTTATGGGTATGTGTGGCCCCTTCTAATGTTTTTGTTTTTTATATCGGATGCATGCATTGTACTTTTTTATTTGTGTTGCATTTGTTCGGATAGGACAATAATTGCGACCTGTACTTCGATCACAAGAATATATGGACGGACAGACAGACAGACGGACATTGCTAAATCGACTCAGAATGTGATTCTACGCCGATCTGTATAATAAATGATGTGTCTATCTCCTTTTGGATGTTGCAAACAAATGCACAACGACATAATACTCTAGTGGAGGGTATAATGACTTTGCACTTAAACGAGTGATTTAAAGTAGTTATTAGTGTTGCAAAATGTAAACATCAATCGGTCGGTTCGGAATAGTTTGTATCTATCCAGGATATATTAAGTCAGCTGCTATTGACTTCAGCCATTCTTCATTTACTTTCAATTACTCACGTTTTTAATGTTAGGGACCAACAATATTGTTTATTTGGGCCATGTTTGCTACCAGATAGGGTTTGCATTTTCCCGTACTTTTTATTTCCCGAGACACGGGAATTATTTTTTCAATTTCCCGCGATTCCGGGACAGCACGGGAATCGTCAACATATTGCTTACCATGAGATAAACTTATTTTTTTCAAATGAAACATTCATATTTTATTCAAGTAAAATAAATATTTATTTCACAATAAACCTGTTACAGAATTCATATAATAAAGTGTAATGTGAGATTAATTGAAACATCAATTCATGTTTCAGAATTCAAATTTTAAAAATTTCATATTTTATTGGAAAATGTGTACGCGAGTCAGTATATCATTAAATAAAATGTTTAAGTTGCATGTTCTATGTCCTGTCGCGTCAAAAACTTTAAATTCCTTTTTATGCAGCTATCTTGACTTTTTAATACAATATTAGGGCTGTTTTTCTTTAAGCCGGTATAACAAGCTGCGATAACGAAAACGTTAATAAAAAATTTAATTTTTTGCTCAAAATAAAAAAGTATCGTTACACATTGTCGCCAAGTACAATATAAATATATGTATCAAAAAAAATATGTTTTCAAAAAAAAATATTTTGTGTCGATTTTATTGGACTTAGCCTCGTATCCATCATTTTGACTTACACTAGATAATTATCCAGGCTAAGTCAACAAATTTTAACACAAAAATTATTTTTTCAAAATTTGTTTTCACACACACATTGATATTGCATTTGGCGACAATTTTAAAAAATATTTTTTTATTTTGAGTGAAATATTAAAGTTTTATTTAGATTTTTGTTATCGCAGTTAAGTTATCCAGTCTTAAAGAAAAACAACCATATTGTGACTTGCGTTTTCTATATCATTGTTTACAATGCCTGTCATATTCGCAGACAAAATCCGAAAAAGTGGATTTTGGGTGTGTCCGAAAGCAGCTTAAAAATATGTTGGCATCCAACTGGAATATCCGACATACCTAATTAAAAGCGATATGAACTTAATTATTGTACAATATTTTAAATTTTATTGTGGAAATGATGGAAAAATATGCCAAGATATATGTAAAAGTTTCTACTGAATTCCCGTACGAATTCCCCGGGATACGGGAAATGAAAAATATGCGAATTCACGGGAAATCCCGGGATGCAAACCCTAGTACCAGACAAAGATATTCCAAAGAAGGAAATATATATTTTGATGAATGTGTGAAATGAAATATATCAACTTATTTTTCATATGAGAGTTAGACGAAAACTGGAAAAATACTAGAAAGAAATTACAGCACACAAATTTGTAGTTATGTAAATTTAGCACAGACTCAATCAATAAAGGATTTATAATAAATGATTGATGTTGACATAGCGATTCTTAAAAAAGACAATAAAAATGTCTTTAAGACTATCAGGTAATCTTATTCAAAATCATGTGAGATCCCGGAATGGAGGCCCAAAAATATTATCATGTCTTTACCAGTATAGAAAATCTTCCCGAGAGAACGCTTAATGGTTGGAGAGATGCCGATGAAAAACATACCAGAACATGGTAAACATTTTTTACCAGAATTAATACAAAATTTCAGATTCATACATAATAACACAAAGGCTAACCAATAACCTCGCAATATTGTAAACACTAGACCCGTTCGATTGTGCTTACTATCTTACAATTAAGATACTTTTAATTTACGAACTGTCTTTCATAATTTTAAATAGTATAATTTTTCCTTCAACTTTAGTTCCTAATGCAGCAAAGGAAATGCATTGATTGCAGAATTTATCCATATAAATTCTCGTTATCAGACATTTGCATGGTATTTTGTAATAGTAACGCACTGTGAATAATAAATAAAATAATATCATTAGCAATATGTTTTACAATGAAGCCAACATAAAAAAATTATTTTTCAACCTAAAAAATTTAAATACACCGTTTTTCTATGAAAATCTACAATAACAGAAATTTAAAATTTTTCCACGCCATCAACAATTTATTTATTTAATTATTTAGTCACAAAAGATTTTATTTTTCTTAGTTATCTACTTTACTATTTATAAACTAAGAGTAGCCTAATTGCATATATGTATCCAAGGGCCGTATTATTTACTTGTATACCCCTCATTAACTTGTTAACGACAATAGTGCTAAAGTATCCCACATGTACAATATACGGTAGAGTATTGCGCGGTCGAACTGGTTCGTAAAGCTATTAGCACATGTAAGGCCGCATCGTAATTTTATATTTACTCATATTGGTAAATCAAAATGACAGCAACAACAACAATGCTAACAGTTCCAGCCACATGGAATACTTTGTCAAATGTCAAAATGTACATTATTAATGCTTCATAAAATTAACAATATTTAATTGTTAACTCTGTCAACCGTGTACAACAAAGAAATGAATAGAGGACAACGTGTATGTGCCTTTTTCTGTCCTGACATTTGATAGCAGCACAAACATATAACGTTTATTATTGTTGGTGTTCACATATACCAATCCAGTAGCTGAAACTGGAGGCCTACACTAAAGAGGCCTGGAAATTCGCATTTAAAGAGGCTCTTTACTAATACAAATATGTCTTCACAAGGCAGGTATGTGTGACTTATTAAAAACATCGCTGATCAAAGCTGGCTTGCAATCCATCTCCATGATTTCGAAAAGATTCTATAAACCAATCTGTTGCAACTTAGAAACATATTGACCAGGGTTTGGCGAAGAGAAGGGCGCCGCTACTCACGTAAAATACGTGAATACTTGCATATACTTTTTTCATTTTATTTCGTTTTTGCCACCATATATTTTCATTCAGTTTGTTGGATATTTTCAATTAGATTGTTTTCAATTTACCACCCAGCAAAAAAAAATTGGAAGTACTTCCGTAGGAAGCATATTTTAATCGCATCTCAAAATCCAAATGTGCTTTATCCCGCTTTTGAGGAAGTTCTTTTAAACAACTTCCTAAAAAGTCGACAATATATTATTAGCAATATGTTGGTTACGAATAGCATTTTCACAAGTGAATGGGAACGAATTTTTAGTATGGGGTCACAGAAGTAAGGTGTCCGCTTTGCAAGACCCAAAAGGACTTGGGTTCGAATCGTGGCTTGGGAAAAATAAACTTTTTTATTACTTTTATAAATAAACAATGTCTAATTTTATAAAATTTTAACAATTTAATAATTTTTGTAAAAAAAATAAAAATTTCTTAATGTATTTATTAATGTATTTCAAATATTATTTTTTTTAATTATTAATACTACATAATATTAGAAAAATATCGTAGTGTTAATTTATTTAATGCTAATTTAATTTATTGCGTTATATCTTAATTCATACCAAATAAATACTTTGTTAAGTTTCCCATTGCCAGTTCTAACGAAAAAGTGGTTTGCTTTAGTTATTCACCACTCTACCCCCGGTAGCGGCGGATTTTTTAAAACAGAAATGGAAACTAGTGATAAAGTGGTTCCTTTGGAACACTTTTAAATAACTTTTAAGTGTTTCAAAATAAAGGACATCCCTCCTATGACAACTCCATGTTAAATTCATTGGTGAAGATTAGGGTTTGCATCCCGGGATTTCCCGCGGGAAAATTCCCGGGAATTCGAACATTTTTCATTTCCCGTATCCCGGGAAATTCGTACGGGAATCCCGCGGGAATTCAGTAGAACATATTACATATTTCTTCGCATATTTTTCCATCATTTCCACAATAAAATTAAAAATGTTGTATACAAATTTAGATCACGTCGTATGTCAAATATTGCAGTTGGATGACAAAATATTTTAAAGTTGCGTTCGGACATAGACTGAAAATCCACTTTTTCGGATTTTTCCTGTCAAGCTCCATATGGGCATCTCCCAGAAAAGGTCTACCAAAAAAATGAAATCAGACCACACTAATAGCTTTTATCTTTATTTTTCCCTTATTTCGACAACTTTTTTATTATGAAACTTGAAGATAACTTGTTCTCTTTTATTTTTGTTAAAAGTTGAAGTGTTATAACGAAAATTACTAAATTTGTTTAATACGAGTGAACATTTTTGTCCCGTCAGTTTTGTCGCGTCCGTATTTCTGCTGTACCTAATTAAAAAAATTTAAGAGATAATTCTTATATTTCATAAATCTACGAACAAAATATATCCTCTGACCTTCATTTTCATGTATATAAGGAAAAACAAAGTTCTCAAAAAATCGGTGAACTTTGTATATTTCTATAAGACCTTGCAAAGTACTTCTGTTTTTTGTCGCGTCCGCTTCGATGTAAATTTGTTTATGATTTTGTACTAGCTTGTACTAAATCCTGACGATATATTTTTAAAATGTAGTACTCTTTAAGCACTTCAGAACACTAAAGAGGCTGATCGACTTTTTCAGTTTCTTCGTTCGGGCCACTGGGAGATGCCCATATGAAAAATTTAAAATCCGGGAAAAGTAGATTTTGTGCGTGTATCCGAACGCTAAAAATAAAGAGTTAACGTTTGCGAAGCGACAGGACAAAGAACAAACATTTCATTTGATGCTGACTATTAATGTGAACGATCGTTCTCCGTCGCGTCCACATTTTCCAATAAAATACGAAATATCTATTCTTTAACTAATTTTGAAACTTGAAAAAAATGGTTAAATTGATCTCACATTGCGGTTTATTATTATATGATTTCTGTAACAGGTTCGTTGTGAAATATATATTTATTTTACTTTAATAAAATGTGAATGTTTCGTTGGAAAAAATAAGCTTAACTCATGGTAAACAGTATGTTGACGATTTCCCGTGCTGTCCCGGGATCCCGGGAAATTGAAAAAATAATTCCCGTTTCCCGGGAAATAAAAAGTACGGGAAAATGCAAACCCTAGTGAAGATCCCAATTTTCACTACTTCCGAATCACAAGATGAATATTTTTCTCACTTCATTGGGTGCTCTCTTTTTGCTGGGCATATATATGATACAATAATAGCAACTTTAGTACCTGCGCACGAACAAAGTCAAATTAAATATTATTTCGTGGAATGGAAACTTTGGGAACATATACATATATATTTTTGAAATATGTACATATTCATATACATATGTATTTTTGAACTGCAGCTAATTTACTAAATTTTTACTTCTAGTCCGGGAGCCAGCAAAGTGTTTTGTTACACTATAAGTATCACGGCTTAAACTTTGAGAATATGTTCATCTATTTTTGGAAAGAAAAAATCTAGCAAACCTTCGGGGGTGGCTTACTAAATATGTTTAAAATACCTACAGTTATTAACGGGTAATGCTTTATTTTAAGAACTGACAAATTAAAAATTAAGTAATCTCGTCAAGAGATTACAATATTTTACAGAAACATTGGGGAAATATACTAAACTGCAATAACAAAGGCTATATTTCTATTCCTGTTTGATTTCTTTCCAGGTGAACAGGTTTAATGTTATCCATATTTTTAAACTATTTCTATGCAAAATAAATTCTTTTTTGAGAAGGTCTTCACCTTTGACTTCGTTGATTTATTTTTCGAGGTGTGGGGAAACAGTAAGTTCAAAGCAAGTGGGGTTAATTTTTGGCACTATTTGGCTATTAAAGATTGAAATTACGTTCACGATAGAATAAATCTCTAGCTGGGTTTCGCAAATTTGGAGACTCAATGAATTTAAACTAGTTTTGGTTGTAATAAAATATATAAAACTAAATTGTTGATAAATGTTCACTATTATTATCAGAAATGTAAATACATATATGAATTTGAAATAGATATACAGTTCTCCACTTATTAGGAGGCTTGCATCCTAATCGTGTGCATGATTTTCTTTAGCAATTCGTAAAGGTACGAAAATCCGGTTTTTATGCGTAACTTATGAAGGTGTCTGGAAATTTTTAAAATTTCAGATTTTTTGTAGCGCAGTGTAATTATTAATTTTATTATAAATACACTATACTAGTATTATGTAGATTTAAAGAAAACGAGGTTTTCAATGCTGTGTTTTAATTTGCCGGCCAGACCTTATTAGAGCAGGTATCGAATTATACCAAATATCGAAAATCCCCAGTCCACTGGTGCTTATGACACTGGGGTTATCGTACAGAAAGGGTTGTGTACGGTACAAAATATTTTGAATCTACTGTGCGATTCACATTAACAGCATTTATACTTGATGTAACTTCATTGCTTTCTATTTTTATAAATTTCCTTTGTATGGGACAGTTTTTAATAGTTTGTGCAAGAGAAATATTGGGAATACAAAAAATTTGGGGTTGCTATAGTTGAATTGTTGAAAAGCTTATTCAAAATTAAAAACACCTAAAATAGCACTCAATTAAAATGTTTGAAAAACTCGAAAACACAAGATTTTCTAATTACTCATTTAACTGTAAGCTATTTGATACATGGAATTGAAGCAATTTCAAAGACATGCCCGTTATATTCATATTTAAATTCATTCTTCGTACACCGAGAGTGGTGAGATGGTAAAAAAGCGCGACTAACATCCACGATTCGATACTCGCTTCGGCCAAAATTTTAAGTATACAACATTATTAGTCAATATGTGAATTTCTTCTTCCTGGCAAAGTTATTCTCATTACATTTTAAATTTTGTTTAAATTTTCGTATAATTTTATCAAAAAGAAACAGTGCAATGTATATTAAGGATGAGAATCACACTTTTTCTAAGGGCGCCATGAACAATTGATGCGGTCCTGTTCAACAACAGAATGAAGAATCATACGCACACATTGGTCAAGTTTAAATATGTCCTGAAAACGTAAAATACTTTATGATTCTTTTGTTGTAATTCGTATGGTTCTTGTTATTTTTGTGTGCATAAACACTGTCGTAGTTTCGTAAAATGTAAATATATATGTATATTTTTGTAAAGTAAATTTACTTACAAAATTTTAATTAAAGTTAGATGAAATGTAATCATTTTCTGGCACGTTGTGATGAAAATATGTTTCTGCCCTTTTTATAGAAAAGTAAATTGAAGTTGAATGCTACAATCGACTGTAATGAAGTAAGAGAGTTTGTCCATCGGATAATATTTGTTGTTGCAAAAGAATCCTTCACTTATTTAGATTTGCACTTGTTAACCCTCCATATTAAGAGTGTATATTTATTTTGTCAATCCTTTTGCAATACCTTGAAATATTTATAGGAGACCACATAAAGTATATATATATATAAAGAGTGATTTTTTTGAGGTTAGGATTTTCATGCATTAGTATTTGACAGATCACGTGGGATTTCAGACATGGTGTCAAAGAGAAAGATGCTCAGTATGCTTTGACATTTCATCATGAATCGTCTTACAAACGAACAACGCTTGCAAATTATTGAATTTTATTATCAAAATGCGTGCTCTGTTAAGAAAGTTCATTGCGCGCTTCCATTTTATGGTCAGTTTAATCGACCCACTGAAGCGGCTATTCGGGCTATTGTGACTAAATTTCGCACCAAATTTACATTGTTGGACATTAAACCACCAACACGCTTACGTAGAGTGCGAACTGAAGAAAATATCGCAGCTGTATCGGCCAGTGTTAATGATGACCACCAATTTTCGATTCGTCGCCGTTCGCACCAATTGGGTCTCTGTTACTCTAAAACGTGGAAATGCCAAAATTGGACTAAGCGGATGGACCACCTAAGACGCAGCCGCGGTCAACATTTAAATGAAATTATCTTCAAAAAGTAAATGTCATGGACCAATCTAACGTTTCAAATAAAGAACCGATGAGATTTTGCAAATTTTATGCGTTTTTTTTTTAAAAAAAGTTATCAAGCTCTTAAAAAATCACCCTTTATATATATTCTGGCTATATATTATGGTTATATATGTATATATATATATTAGAGTGGCTTCAAAATAAAAGTCATTGTCCGTTCGTGACCTGGACGCGTTCAAAATAACCTCTATAAATCAGGTTTTTCTTCAATAAAATTCACGGTGAGAATTGTATTTAGAAAAAACCTGCTAGAACCTAGCAGATCGGAGCCTTATCAAACTATATAAAAACTTGCATTTTAATCAAGAATATTAACATTTTTGTGCAGGTTTTGTTGCAGTTTTTATAAAAACCGCAATAACTTCCATATTTTTAGTTCGATTTATGTTTTTGTTGGATCGTTGAAGAGGTATTGATGACCAATTCCAATTTTTAGAACTTCCTCACCCATTAATGGCCGACAATTTTTTTCTTAGTGTTGCTTCTCAGAGGGTTAAATGTGATGCAAAAACTGAAATATGGGGTTATATGCATCGTAAACACATTATAGTCTTACAAAAAGCTAATTTTTGAAAATTAACCTCTGAAATTTTGGTCTTTCAATGCATAAATTGGGAGGAAAACTTCACATACGATGCAAATAACCCCATATTTCAGTTTTTACTTCACATTTAACCCACAGAGTATTAACAGTAAGAAAAAAATTTGTGGCCCTAATTGGGTTAGCAAATTCTAAAAATTGCAATTGGTTATCAATACCTCTCCAACGAGCCCCTAAAAACATAAATCGAACTAAAAATGTGGAAGTTATTGCGGTATTTATAAAAAATGCATCAAAAATTGCACTAAAATAGTCTAAATCTATCCTTTATATTGGGTCATATTGCAAGTTTTTAATATGGTTTGATAAGGCTCGGGTCGGATTTTAGTTTCTAGCGGGTTTTTTCTCAATACCATTCTCATGGTGAATTTTATTGAAGAAAAACCTAATTTATTGAGGTTATTTTGAACGCGTCCAGCTCACGAATGGACAAAGATAAACGCGAAATATTTTGGGAGAACACATAAAACAAACCAATCTTTCATTTTAGTCGGGAACATCAACAACATTTTTTCCTTGCTCACAAAAGAAGCCACTCTTATATATATATATGGCTTAGTATAAATAGTCATGTCTGTTAAAAAATTCTTAACAAAGACTAAAAATTCCTCCTAATATTAAAGTATGTAAACGATATTTTTGAAAATGTCCGCTGTTTATTCAAATTCTGTACATACATTCATTTCCCTTATGTCGGGAACGAGAACCAAAATTTAGGTTTGCAAAATGCATTCCTTTAGGTGGTGAGATTGGGCAAAAAGGGATAAAAATGGTGCCAATCAAATGTCAACAGGTAGAAAGGTGATACTAAAATTACGATGACTTGTAAAATAAGTGGATATTAAAGAGTGATTTTTTTGAGGTTAGGATTTTCATGCATTAGTATTTGACAGATCACGTGGGATTTCAGACATGGTGTCAAAGAGAAAGATGCTCAGTATGCTTTGACATTTCATCATGAATAGACTTACTAACGAGCAACGCTTGCAAATCATTGAATTTTATTATCAAAATGCGTGCTCTGTTAAGAAAGTTCAGAAAGAAAGAAATTGTGTTCAGCGACGAAGCTCATTTTTGGCTCAATGGGTACGTAAATAGGCAGAATTGTCGATTTTGGAGTGAATATCAGCCAGTAGCATTGCAAGAGCTACCAATGCATCCAGAAAAAGTCACAGTTTGGTGCGGTTTATGGGCTGGTGGCATCATTGGACGGTACTTCTTCAAAGATGATGCGAATCGTAACGTAACTGTGAATGGTGAGCGCTACCGTGAGATGATATCCAACTTTTTTTTGCCCAAAATGGAAGAACTGAACTTGGTTGACATGTGGTTTCAACAAGATGGCGCTACATGCCACACAGCTCGCGATTCTATGGCCATTTTGAGGGAAAACTTCGGAGAACAATTCATCTCAAGAAATGGACCGGTAAGTTGGCCACCAAGATCATGCGATTTGACGCCTTTAGACTATTTTTTGTGGGGCTACGTCAAGTCTAAAGTGTACAGAAATAAGCCAGCAACTATTCCAGCTTTGGAAGACAACATTTCCGAAGAAATTCGGGCTATTCCGGCCGAAATGCTCGAAAAAGTTGCCCAAAATTGGACTTTCCGAATGGACCACCTAAGACGCAGCCGCGGTCAACATTTAAATGAAATTATCTTCAAAAAGTAAATGTCATGGACCAATCTAACGTTTCAAATAAAGAATCGATGAGATTTTGCAAATTTTATGCGTTTTTTTAAAAAAAAAGTTATCAAGCTCTTAAAAAATCACCCTTTATTTAAGTGATAACAAGTTAAAAGGCATTAAATACCCTCCAACATGGGGTGTATTCCACATTATTACCGTTAGATTAGAGGACGTAGACTTTACATAGAACAGCGGAACCATATTAGGAAAATTAAGCACATTAACATAGTTTGTTTTTATTATTTCAAACTATAAGACATACTTATGTGCACTCTTTGTCAAAACAAATTTTTATTTTTCGTCATTACGTAGTGAGAGCAATGTACATACGGAATTCCATTATTCTAACTTTTTCGAAATTCGTACTTTTTATGAACACAACTGGAAAAGAGGGATAAAATGGTACCAACCAAACCTCTGAAGTTGGAATCATGAAATTCGGTGAATGCATTCATCTGTCTGGGTAATCGCGAACCATAAAAGAATTTTTAGAAATTTTTACTTTTTAGGAGGAACGTACCGAAAGGGGATAAAAATGATACCAACCAAACGGCTGTAGCTAGAATAATGAAATTAGACGTGTAAGCCGCCCTTAGTTTTCGATGGATCATAATGTATTACACTACAATAAACGTTCTCCGATGATTTTAGACTTCTATTGTCAAAAATGGCGACGATTTTATTTGTTAAGCATATGTATTTGTTACCGCGTAGTCCAATTTTTTCGGTCAAATGAACCAGACCTACATTACACCTACCTACATTATTGTGAACACAATGTTTTTTATATGAAGCGTCTTCAATTGGGCTTATTATTTCAATATTTTTATGGAACTTACTCGCAATTTAGTTTTATGGGCCGATGACGAACGCTAATTAGAAGCAAATTGGTTCAAATTTAGATTCAGATTCCCGATTAGACATTTACCCCTCTAGAAACCACATATTTTACTCGATTTGTTTCAAATTTGCAACAGTATCTTATAATTCTACTAGAAACATATACGGTGAAAGTGGTTCAGATCGGTTCAGATTTAGATATAGCTCCCATACCAATTTTGCTCTCTATTTGACTTACGCTGTATAGATCACGATATAACTTCCCCGAATTCAATTGTAATGGTGTTAGAAGTGGAGGGTATCTTGTAGTCGATACTTCCTTACTTGTTTTTAATTGATTTTGTTGTACAGTGTAAATACAAAATTATCCTACATATCAATATGGAATCGCTGACATAGAAAACTATTGTGATCGATACTGGATCTCTATTGTGGTTTGACGCGACATTATGAGATTTTAATTAAAATTTTAGTAAATTCCACAAATGGGTTGATAAACATAATCACCGACCAATACAGCCGTAGGGCAACCAGAGACAGTTGTATATATCATGTTCACAAACAAATGCAAAGTTTATTAAATTGATATTTATGTGCATATATGTGTGTACGTGCATCCACATTTCTGGCTCTTTGCCTTTTGTATGCTGTGTCCTTTGTGCTGTTCGTATGTTTAATGGTGCAGTAGCTGTTCTTTAAAATTTTAATAATTTATTATAAGAAATTCTTTGCAATGTTTATACACTCCACGAGAGTATTATGACTTTATGCACTTGTTTGTAACACGCAAAAGGAAGCGAGATAGACCCATTGTTAATTATACCGATCGACTTAGAATCACTTTTTGAATCGATTTAGCAATGTCCGTCTGTCTATCCATCTATTCTTGTAATCAGAGTACAAGTTGCAATTGTAGCCAGAACCAAATTGAACTTTGCACAACGAAGTTTTTCGGGTTAAGGACAAACGCTATTAAATTTGAAGAAAGTCTGTTCAGATTTAGAATTTCATTCCCAATTTGACTCTTTTCTGCTCTAGAAACCACATATGTTAACATATCTTCTTAAAATTTGGCTAAATATCTTATATTTTCACTAAAAACTCCCATGGTGAAAATGGGTCAGATCGGTTCAGATTTATATATAGCTCCCATACAAATTTCGCTCCCGGCTTGACTTTCCACTCTATAAACCACACATTTTTATAGATTTTCTTCAAATCTTGCAAAATACCTTATATTTGAACTAGAAACACCCATGGTGAAAATGGGTCAGATCGGTTCAGATTTATATATAGCTCCCATACAAATTTCGCTCCCGGTTTGACTTTTCCGCTCCAGGAACCAAGTATTTTCATCGAATTTCATCAAATTTAGCTTTTGACAAATTGACTCAGGCCATATCAGCCTATGATTAGGAAACACACAAGAATCCTTCGCGTTTTCATGTTTTGCCGAATTGAATTGTATTCGGATAGAAAGTGGAGGGTATCATATAGTCGACCCCGTCCGACTTTAGCCTTTCCCTACTTGCAAAACTAATTGAACGTAATGAATGACTCAAGCGTTCTTTGAACTCGTAGAACAGAGCAGGCTTACCATATGTAGGGATTTTATGATGACCAAAAGTACGAAAAATATGGAATTGAGACAGGAGATTGTAAGGATTTCTTATAATATTTCGGGGATTCTGTGAGGATATTCGAATTACTTTATATTTTATAGAATGCTTATTTAGTTACAAAAGTCCGGTGACATTTATTACTTGGCTGTTCCCTACCTTCATCATGATCATCAGAATACTTTCCTGGCTGTAAGTCCGAAAGCAATTATAATAAGTAAATAATAAATGACATCAACAAGAAAGGAGTATTGAAAAAAAATAATAAAGTATTTCATATTATCATTCAAAATTAATATAACAAATACTCAAAATTTGGATTATTTACCCGTTTAAATTTATAAACCCAATTTTAATATGTTCCAGTATAACAAAATTATATGTACATAAATTGCAATAGTAGACTATCTGATTGAATTGCTGTTTATTGGGGGTATTTCATATCCTTGTTAGGGAAATTTGTATTTGGTTGGCACTATTTTTATCCCTTCAAAAAGTACGAATTCGGAAAAATCATTTTATTTTGCTAATACCGTGGCTGTCAGCTATTTTTTAAAGCTTATAAATAATTTACCGAAGTATTTTTTTACATTAACAATGCTGTTATTAACATTCTCTGAATATTAATTTATTCTTTATTATTCTAAAATCGTCACCTGTAATCGCTAGCTTGTCGCTATTCCTATTTTCTTTGCTACTTATTCTTATTTTCTTTGCTACTGAAAGCTTCGTATACACTTATTTCATGTGATGACTGTCTCTTATCAGCCATTGTATCCAACTTTCTACCGCCTTGTCTAGTCTGTTGTCATTCTTAAAACTTTTGTTGCATATTTTTAATCTCTGCAAAATCAATTCGGGGAACAACGCGTTCTCTTGCGATTTTTACAAGAAAAACTGCTTAGATTTATGTTCATAGTCTACTGTTACACAGTGGTTCCAAACAAAAATTTTGAAATGATTGCCAAAAGTACAATTGTCCCAGCAAAAACTTGGTGATTACACCTCTTTTTTAACATTACCTAGTAATGACAGCTCGTTACGTCCTGCATTATTTTGAAGTTTGAAATAATTACTTCCTGATAATGGTTTAAATAAGTAATTACTGGTAAGTTAAATTTCATAGAACTTCAAATTTTAAAAATAATTTTTCTATATTTTTTGTGTCTCCAGGCTTAAAGAAAACAGCCCTAAATTCTGTATTCAGATTGTTAACAAGTCGATACAAAATATATAATTTAATACAAATGTTGTCTGCATCAAATATTAAGTCCATTAATGATAATACATTATTTGGCTACTTATCAATAATGACTTATTTTGTATCTTCCTGAGGCCACTTATTTTACAACTCGTTTAGACGTATTTATTTGTTAACTTTTCGTAAGCGTGCGTGGAAGAACTTATTTCTCAGCTTTTTGTAAGCGTGGGTGGAAGTACTTATTTTTTATAATCCCTAAATAATAATTAGAAACGGACCCGAAAAATAAGTAGTGAAGGTTTTTGGTTTTGCTTTTTTCCCACATTACTTGGTAATGTGAATTTTTGCTGGGATGTACCGATATTTTGCAGTGATGGTGCTCGAAAATACATATTAAATACATTCTTACCTTTGTGTGCACTTCAATGAGTTTAAGAGATATCTGTATTATAAGAAAAAATGTATATTTTATGGTGAGTATTGATTCGAATTTGTAACTATTTAAACTTAGGTGTATAATAAGCAGTTTGTCTTCTTTTCATTTGTAGCTTTTTAAATGATACGGAACTGAACTACAAACCAGTTTCTACATTTGAAATATCATAATTTATTGTCAACATTTCAGAAATACACATAAATACCGGTAAATTATTATTTTTTCTTCACGCGAAGATGCGTTTAATATCTTTACCAGCTCCTCAAAAATTTTGCTCAACTAATAAAAGAGTAGCGCTAAACCCGCTAAAATTTCGATTATTCGCTACCAAAAGTCAGTTGGAAGCGTAAAATCGAATTTTGAATAAAATTTAAATCGGACTAGGGACCGTCTATAGTGTATTATTTTACTAGGGCTGTAATGTAACGCTTCACATTTTACTCAATACTTCTTTACTGTCTCCACTCGGAATAACTTAGAAATGTCCATGACCCAAATAGGTACTATACGGTTCTACTGTTTGCTAAAATGTTTGTACTTTCATTTTTAATTTATTTAAATTCATTTTTTGTAGAAACATCTTCTCTATTGATAAAATGTGTGTAAATTGTTTCATTACAATTTGTAGAGTTGTTATTCCTACAGCATACGACTAATTTGTTGCAGTAATAAATCTACAATACCATGACAATACATACGCTCAGCAACACTCAAATGCAGGTGCTCGCAACACTAACGTTGCTCTGTTAGTATCCACAGTATCGCATACAGACCAGCCTCAGTGCAACATGGTTAGCAAACCACATGTCATGGACTTAATTTGGTTGAAACCACAGCAGCAACTTCCAGTTACAACTTCTTCTTCTTCAAAACGTCATAAAGTTAACAACAGCGACAATTGCTGCTGCAATGTAAACAAAATTAAAGTAAGCTTAGTTAAAAATCTAAAAGCTCGGCCTTCTTGAATTTTAAATATCTTCCAGTATTTCATCAATTAGTTTTTATGCATGATTCGCTTGTGACTCATCTTCGCAACTTGTTAACTAGCGAATCGTTTTGAGGGCACAACTACTTTATAGTGAGGGTCAGAATGTGACTCCCACCGATTTGACTTTTTCCGCCCTAGAAACCACTTATTTTAAGATTTCTTCAAATTTAGCTTAACACGTTATAATTGAACTGTGAAAATGTGTTACTTCATTTCATAGGATTTTTGGATATAGTCCCGATAGAAATATTCTTTTCGTTCTGACAAATTTGGTCAGTTCATATCAGACACATACTAGAATCCTTCCCGTTTTCACTTTTTTACCGAATTGAATTGTATTCGGATAATTGGTGGAAGCTTTCATATAGTCGGCCCGACCGACTTTAGCATTTCCTTACTTGTTTCTTATGGATTATAAAAAAATAATTTAATAAAAACATTTATTTTTATAAACTAAACTGTAAGACTGTATTTTTAAAAGAAATGTTATTTTTCAAATATTATTATTCCCGTTTCATTTTGGGTGTTGCAAACAAATATTACCCTAGTGGAGGTATACAAATATACAGTGAAAATGGGTCAATGTAAATAGATCACATACAAATTACGCTCTAGATTTGACTTTTTCGCAATAGAAACCACATAATTTAAAAGAATGTTTTTAAATTTGACACAAGGCCATATATTTCAGATCGATTCAGATTTATGACGCTTCAGATTTGACTTTTTTCTTGAAAACCTGTACTGTAACAGACTTTGATCTGATTTGGTAAAAAAAGACTTTATATTTCATCTGGAAACATACACATATAGTCAGGGCCGTGCGCAGGGAAGGGGGTTTTGGGGGTTCAAACCCCCCAGAGAGGTTTCGAACATATACTTTTTAAAAGAGACTTTCTTTAGACTTTCTGAAGCAATAAAATATAGAATTTTTAATGTCTTTTTAAAATAACTCGTCTGAAATGGTAATTTTGTAATAAAATTACATAAAAAATTTGACACTTTCTTGAATTTCGGAAAAAGGTTATGAACTAGTAAATCAAAAAAAAATTTTTTTTTCAAATCCATGCTTTATGCAAGCAGAATTCTATTGGGCCTAGAAATTCTTTTTTAGTTATCTTTTGTAGAAGGAAAAATTACTGCGTTATCAGGAGCAGAAATAATAGATTTTTAATTTGTGGTTTGTATGGGAGGTACCACGCCCCTTTGTCCATTCCCGCTCATATTTGCAGCAGCACTTAAAAAATGCACACCAAACCGACGTACCAAATTTTGTTCAAATACCGTTATCAGGAGCAGAAATAATAGATTTTTAATTTGTGGTTTGTATGGGAGGTACCACGCCCCTTTGTACAATCCCGCCCATATTTGCAGCAGCACTTACAACATGCACTCCAAACCGACGTACCAAATTTTGTTTAAATACCGTTATCAGGAGCAGAAATAATAGATTTTTAATTTGTGGTTTGTATGGGAGGTACCACGCCCCTTTGTCCAATTGGTCAAATTTTTCCATTTCCTTGTATTGTCATCGAAAATGATTAAGTGTGCAAAATTTGAGCAAAATTGGTTGAGAAAAAAGCTTTCAAAAATTGATTTCAAATTTTGTGGCACACAAACATATATAGAAAGTAACCTTATATAAAGCATGGAAAAAGACAAACAAACTAAACGAATTGTGCCAATTTCAAGATTGTGTAGTGCTAATTTCGCTGATGGACACCAAATTGTTCGGAAAATTTTCATTTTTATTAATCGATACCACTTCTTGACATTCGACTAGAGCTATATCTTATAAACTTTTAATTGTGTACTGCAATAAAAGTTTGGAAATTTGATAACAAAATCGTTTAGTAATTTTAAAAAAGTGTGGATAAGAATCACTATGATATCATAATGAAATCTAAAATGTTCTTAATAAAAACAAAAAATTTGTTTGATGCTTGTAGAGCGCTAAGATGTAACATTTGCGATTGAACATTTTTATGGAGCTGTATCTAAATCTGAACCGGTGTGTCCTATTTTCATCACAAATGCAACAACAACGGTTTCTGTTACTTCCAATGTTTTGGGAGTTTGCAATTATAATACAAATCCATTTCGACAAACGAAGAAAACTGTTTGATATACATAAACTTATTTCTCTTTGTTCATTTACAACAACTGATGACATGTTTACCGCAAACAAACTAATTTTTCCCACAAAAGAAACTCAAAAACGATGTTCACGTGTCTAAAATTTCGTTTCTACGAAATGCATTTTTTCTCTGCGTGTAGGTCTCTATTTTAAAATCTACTTTAAAGTTGCGAAACAATAAGAAACTTACTAAAATTTTTGTTATATTTATCACTTATGTCAAATATTTTTCAGAGTTAGTATTTTTTTGTACATATGTAACAAGTATTATTCAAAAGAGAAACAACAAATTCAGTAACTTGGATCTACGTAAGAAAACGAAACTCTAAAATATAAATTATTTGTTTTTTGGAATTAAAATTTCTAGTTGTTTCTTCTTGCATTTCATCGAATGCAAACAACTGTATTTGTTATTCGAATTTATACATATTTAAGATAATAAAAATGAAGAAACATTTCCAAATATTTTTTATTTAATCGGAATATACGTATAAAAATTTTGAGTAAACATCCTGTTACTCATGTCCTATATAAATTAAAAACTCCAAAACACTTTAGACATCCTAGTTAGACCCATACTTCGTCAAGGAGCATATCCAATTTTCTGCATTTATCAAAGAAAAATGCGGGACTGATGGGTTTATCGCCGAGGAATTTGATCGTTTTTTGTGTAATATTTCTTCAAAATATATATCGAGGGCTTATATCCAAAAGTGGCTATGAACCACTTTCTCGAAAATGAGTTTTTGATGCCAAACTATTCTCAGATTTGGATGTCATCTGTCATATAAATTTGGAAAAGATTTTTCTATAAAGCCATTTTTTTAATTTTCTGATTTGGATATCCCCTCGCACGTTAGTTTGTGACTGCATAAGTGGCTATGAACATAAAAATAATAGGAATAAAATAGTTCAACAATGGAGCAGCATAAAACCGAAGGTTATAATTCGCTACAACGATTTTGTTTAAAACATTTTTATAGATTTAGGGCATATCGTACTATCAAATTCCATCATTTCGCGTTAATAGCATTTTGATTCCCCACTTGAAGCTAAATAGGAAAAATGGTGGCTGTAAAGTCAAAAATTGTGAAGAGTATATTTAGAAAACCCAGCGTAACTTTTTATTATATTGAGAATACCAAAATAATTCTTTTGGCATGTGATTGCTTCATGGGGAATATTTGTGTATGAAAAGTTTCAGAATTATGAATGAAGAAATTTAAAATATAAGGAATTGCAACGGCGAATTTTGGATTTTTCATCAATTGCAGCGATTGTCGTGACTGGCTACATATATGTTACAAGCGACCAATCTGATGGATGAAGCTGGAATCTTTAAATTCGCTGTGCACATCACAGAAAATGCGTTTTCCATACAACATTAAGGAGAAAATCAGTTTTTTCGCTCTCCTGAAAAGTTATGTTTTTGTTCATAGCCACTTATGAATATAAGCCCTCGATATATATGTATGTAATTTCAAGCAACTATTTAAAAAAAAGTTCTACACATACAGAACAAGTCTGTTAATAAAAGCAGCGATTGTCTGCTGCTTAACAGCAGACACTTTTCTGCTATTACAGCTGTTTTTTTTGGCATAACAGCAGTTTTCTGCAATCTTACATCACCATTCACACTGCTAAAGAGTTTGTAGTCTGCTAAAATTGGCTGTTGTTAATTAAAATATAACAAGTAAAAACGGCGTTAAGTTCGGCCGGGCCGAACTTTATATACCCTCCACCATTGATTGCATTCCACAGAGGATGTCCATTTTCTATAGAACTGCAGTAATATTACAGGAAAATAATTTTTTTTTATATAACCAAATCACAACAAATACAAATATAAAAAAATATTAATAAATATAATATTTTAATTATTTCAAACCACGCCTATAAGGCAAGGCTACCAATACGTCAATTCAAAAAATAAATATTCTTCTCTATATATTTTTTTAAAAAGCTTAAATACTATAAATATTGGTAGATAGTGGGTGCTACAGTTGGTTGTATTTTCATTCTATTTTAATTCCAAAAGTCTAAATTTTGAAAATCCATTATCAGACGTACATAGTGCAAAATAACCTAACTTCATGATTCAACCAATTTTTGCCGTAAAAGAAAAAGCAAAAATTAAAAAAAACTTTTTATTTTGCGTGTCTATGCAGTCAGAGGAATGTATACACCGAATTCCATGATTCCAGCTGCGGCCATTTGGTTGGTACCATTTTTACCCCCTTAAGAGTACGACTATCTAAAATCTCTTTATTTGACGTTTCTACCCAATTAGAATTTCATCATTCTAGCTGTAGTCGTTTAGTTAGTACTATTTTTATCCCTCTGTACCATTGTATCCCTTGAAAGTACGAATTTCGAAAAAAACGTTTATTTTCCGTGTCCACGCAGTCAGAGGAATGTATACTCCGAATTTCATGACTCTAGCTGTGGTCATTTGGTTGGTACTATTTGTACCCCCTTTTTCATTTTAACCCCAAGAAGTACGAATGTCGAAAAATCCGTTTATTTTACGTGTCTACGCAATCAGAGGAATGTATACACCGAATTTTTTTATTCTAGGTGTAGCCGTTTGGTTGGTACTATTTTTATCCCTTTGTACCCATTGTATCCCTTGAAAGTAAGAATTTGGAAAAAACCTTTTATTTTCCATGTCTACGTAGCCAAGGGAATGTATACACCGAATTTCATGACTCTAGCTGCGGTCATTAGGTTGGTACTATTTTTATCCCCTTTTTCCATTTTGACCCCAAAAAGTACCAATTTCGAAAAATCCCTTTATTTTCCGTGTCTACACATTCAGAGGAATGTATACTCCAAATTTGATGACTCTAGCTGCGGTCATTTGATTGGTACTATTTTTATCCCTTTTTTCATTTTAACCCCAAAAAGTACGAATTTTGAAAAATCCGTGTATTTTACGTGTCTATGCAATCAGAGGAATGTATGCACCGAATTTGATTATTCTAGGGGCAGCCGTTTGGTTGGTACCATTTTTATCCCTCTATTCCCATTTTACCCCTTAAAAGTACTAATTTGGAAAAAATACTTTTATATTATGTATCTACTCCTTTAGAGGAATACACACTGAATTTCGGGTCCCTTTATGGACCCATTTCACCCCCTACAAATAATAATCACTTTATGGTGCACGTTTTTGTTACCGGGGGAATGCGCATACCCATTATTAAGCAAGTACAAGCAGATATATAGAAAATATATGCTTAAATACTATAAAATATTAGGGATTATTATGGGTATTTTTAGTCCTTGTGAGGGAAAAAATTTTCCCTTTGGGCCGATTTCGCCCCATTTCAATCCCAACCGATCTACGACTATAAGACGCATTTGTGGAAAATTTGAACGTTCTAGCTCCTTTCGTTTAGATGCTAGCGTGCTTTCAACAGACGGACGGACATGGCTAGATCGTCTTAGAATTTTATGACGATCAAGAATATATATACTTTATAGGGTCTCAGGTTGATATTTCAATGTGTTACAAACGGAATGACAAAGTTAGTATACTCCCATCCTGGAGGTGGAGGGTATAAAAATATATAAATGTTCATAAGCGAGTTTAGCTCGTATCATATATATTGCTAAAAACAGCAAACAGCTATTTACCATCTCAGCATATACAAATCTGCTGTCTCTTTTTTAACAGCAGAAAATCTGCTCTTTCAGTAGACTTTCTGCTTTCTTTTACCGACATATTCCTTTGAATGTATTTGGATTACTGAAATGCAATTTTGCCGACAATGTCTGTCGGACGAATGTATCAAATTATTTCTCGAAGATCCTGGCAATACAATATGAGTGGTTTCCAAACGCTCCAGTAAAAATTTCCTAAAAAGTTGGAAAATTAACTATGTATGAGTAAAGTTTCCTTCTTTCTAAGCCATAGTAAATAGTTCATTTACTAGCAAAAGAGTAGTAGATTTACTTAAAATCATTTCTTTGGATCTAATAAAAAATTCCTACAATTGAGTAAATTCAAACTTATGTGGAAGAATATTTCCAAGGTTTTAAGTGAAAAAAAATCTGAAATTTTGTGTATGGAAAAATTCCATTTAGGTAATTTTAACTTTGAAATGTGTTTTTTTCCTAAAAGTAAGTTAATATGTTTACAGAAATTTATGCCGAGTTCTTCATACAGTTAGGTACTTATAAAAAACATTTGAAATTGTTTAGAAAATTCTTGAATGGTAATCTAAGAAGCAATTCTCGTTCGTTTGCAGAGACTTATTTCTCAAATACTATTTGTTTGATTTTTTTAGTTAAATTGAACTTATTTCAATTTCACCTTTTTTTCCTTGTAAAGGGTGATTTTTTAAGAGCTTGATAACTTTTTTTTTTTAAAAAACGCATAAAATTTGCAAAATCTCATCGGTTCTTTATTTGAAACGTTAGATTGGTCCATGACATTTATTTTTTGAAGATAATTTCATTTAAATGTTGACCGCGGCTGCGTCTTAGGTGGTCCATCCGCTTAGTCCAATTTTGGCATTTCCGCGTTTTTGAGTAACAGAGACCCAATTGGTGCGAACGGCGACGAATCGAAAATTGGTGGTCATCATTAACACTGGCCGATACAGCTGCGATATTTTCTTCAGTTCGCACTCTACGTAAGCGTGTTGGTGGTTTAATGTCCAACAATGTAAATTTGGTGCGAAATTTAGTCACAATAGCCCGAATAGCCGCTTCAGTGGGTCGATTAAACTGACCATAAAATGGAAGCGCGCAATGAACTTTCTTAACAGAGCACGCATTTTGATAATAAAATTCAATAATTTGCAAGCGTTGTTCGTTTGTAAGACGATGAAATGTCAAAGCATACTGAGCATCTTTCTCTTTGACACCATGTCTGAAATCCCACGTGATCTGTCAAATACTAATGCATGAAAATCCTAACCTCAAAAAAATCACTCTTTAGAAAATAAAAATTTCCTCGTTTTGAGGAAAAAATCAGCAAAATTGTCCTCAGTTTGAGTAAATATTAACTTGATTTGAGTAAGCATTTACTTAGTTTTAGGAAATTTTCAGCAAAATTCTACTTATATTTAGTAAAAATGTACTTGGTTTCCTAAATAGTAGTTAATTTTAACTCATTATAGGGATAATTTTTTTATGAGTGTATATGAATACCCCCCCCCCAGGGGAAAATCCTGCGCACGGGCCTACATATAGTAAAATCCTTCCCGGTTTTACTTATCACGGAATAGAATTGGGGTAGAAAGTGGAGGGTATGGGTCCTCCCGACTTTAATCTTTCCTTACTTGCTTCTGTCTACAATTTTGCAGCCCATTTGCGATTTACCCGCTTTTGCTCTAAACGTTTGTCTATTCCATTTTAGCTCGTGATATTATTTCAATCCGTTTTTGGCGGTAATTATTTTGTATCCTATTATTGCTTGGTACCAAATTGTATCCCATTTATTGATTTCACCCCTCCACACATATATCGTTGAAGTGCTGCAAAAAAATCCCAAGGCAATTTTTTGTGAAATAGACTTAATGATGCAAAAGTATCCCACAAGCCATAGTCTATGTCAAGTAAAAAATTCCATGTATATTTAAAGCATCTTTGAAGTTATTGTATCACAGCCATTAATTCATTAGCCCAGCAATAAACATAAAATCTTCATTAATTCGGAAACACAATGTGAATTGATATATGACTTGATATATTTTTGCAGCACACGCACGATATATGTGTGGCAGCAATTTTACCCAAATATTAAAATACTTATATAATAATTATTTTTTATCAGAAATGTGAATATGTGAGTTTGAAATAGATCTATCCCGCTTTCCATGGAAATTTAAAAAAAAATTCCGGTGTATTTCCGTCCATTTTTTCCGGGAAATTTGGTTCGGGAATTCCCGGACCCCAAACCTTTCCCTTTATGAACTGTTCTGTTTTCAATGAAAAATTATACGATTTTCAATTGGAGATTGCGAGGATGCAATCTGGTGTATACAACGAGTTTGAATTCGGATTGCTAGTAACGGAGTCCATCGATTTAATGTTTTTCGCAACCAAAATATCACATTCTCTCAACCAAACTCAAAAATTTTTGTGACCGTAATTTTAAAGTTGAAGCGCTTTCAATCTCCATGTCATTATTATTTACGCAGCAGCAAAGATTTTTTTTACCAAAAAAGTATATTAAATGTAGGATAACCCCTAAACTCTATAATTGACAACTACAATCGTTACC
The DNA here is from genome assembly GCA_947397865.1 of Polietes domitor. Taxonomy (NCBI): domain Eukaryota; kingdom Metazoa; phylum Arthropoda; class Insecta; order Diptera; family Muscidae; genus Polietes; species Polietes domitor. The sequence goes on from OX377618.1 coordinate 34,172,280, forward strand.
AAGATACTTAACGCCGATGAAAAGATTTTGTTTTTCAACAACTTTCCGTTTTATTGGGAAAAAAGCGGCGTTTTAAAATGAGAAGTGATTTGTGAGAAAAACAACAAAGAGACAATAGACCTTTCGATTGGGCTTACTAGCTTATTTTTTTATGAATTTTACTAGCTTAACAAGAAAGTAGCTTACTACTCCCTTAGCATTGCTGCCAGATTTGTCTTCTTGATCCATTTAAGATAAACCAATGGGCAACAATTACCTTATCACGACTCTTAATCGTAAGGCCAATCGATTAGGCCTAATAACTCTCATGGTGGCAGCCAATAGACCGAATCTTTCGATATTGATAAGCCGCTACCCATATAAGCAACACATTCTACATTTAAAGGTTTCCAATTACAGGGACATTTTACTGTTGACCTCGTGTACAGTCCCTGGAAAATTCAAACATTGGTGTAACAACAGGATAATTTTGATATATTGGACAATATATCACCACAATGACATTTATGTATATTTTAATTGTAAAGAAAAATGAGTCAATGAGTTTCAACAAGCTTTAGATATAGGACGCAAAAGGGACAACCATCGTAACTAAACAATTGCTGGAGCTTCCAGTTCACATTACACTCGCGTTGCGTCATTTTCATAATCATGCACCGTACGATTTTTCTAAAGTCGTTACACATCAAGTCTTAAACTATAGGCAAAATGGTGGTACTTCCACATCATGTTGTCTCTTAATAGGTCTATGCAGATTTCAAGGATAACATTTTCCAAATAAAAAATTAAATAATCATTCTTTTCCTACTATACCCATATAAGTACCAAATTTAAAGTTTGAATGTCAGTATACTTTATATATGTTTATAATTTGGCATTACAAATTAAAAATTAAATAAATATTTAAATATTTTTTTGAAAAATGGTATCATTTGAGTTATCCTTGTAGCCTTTAACCATTATGACAATATCAACATACCCGGGTATGTTTCCCTTTTCAAATCGCTATATCTTGAAAACTATCAATATCCTCATCAAAAGCGTTTCAGCTAATATTTCAAAGTCTGAGGGTATTGGAAAACCCGTACCAAGTGTACGCCCATCTTCATATGTCTATCAACAACTGCATATACGGATATGTATATGTAAACACATATTAATATGTATATTGAAATAGTACAAGAATATAATGATAATATAACAATATAAGAATAATAAGAAGAAGCGGTTCACTCGCCTCGGTTTAAATCATTAAATCGGGAAATGGTACTTGGTAATCGCATCACTTGAGAACGGATGGTCCGATATGTCTAATTTTGGCACAAACCCTTTGAATTTGGAAAAAGTACTACGAAAATTGGAAATATTTTAAAAAATTGCGTGTGGAATTAATCATCAAATGAACATGGAAGTCCAGTTCCATGTATTTTCCACCGATATAAAATGATCCAAAACGGAGAGTACATTGAAATTAATAATGGAGTCCATTATGCTCCAGAAATCGTTCTATTACATATTTTGGTGTATTTTTTTTCGATATTTGTAATGTGGTTTGCGTGACTGCGAGTAATTCTTTCCCCCAACGACATCCCCATGCAAAAGTAATTCGTAAGCTAAGTGATGAGTACATTTTAAGTGTCTTACCCCCAATGTTACTTGATAATGGGAGTTTTACTGGGTAATGGACAATAATCACAGACATATACATTTTTCGTATTTAAATTTTGTTTAAACATTTGTAATAGCATTTCAAAAATTCGCACAACGATAACAATTAAACTAATTGAAGCTAGTTATGTATATTTTTTTCTTCAGAAGAATCTTAAATTCATCTCCAACTCTGGAGCAACCAGTATATAATTAGACCTGCGAAAAACATCATTTGTCTATGTTCAAACCAACACAACTAGCCATTGCCCTTGAGCTTTGTTAATGGTTATGACGACAGCGAGACGGCGGCGATTGATTTTTAACACTAAGTCTTATTCTGTTGCACAATTTCGGTGAATCACACCTGTGAACAATGAACCAACCCAACCAAAAAATGGGCATTCCGCAGGAACTTATTGTCATAAATCTATTACAATACTGATAGCTAAAATTTCCATTCTGGATTACCAAACACAAACAAATCCGAAATAGTAATGAATGTTTTTGAATTGCAAGTTTACATTTGGATAAGTTCGTATACCACAATTAGGATCCTGCATTACAATTGGCATTCCTATAACTTCGAGGCAGAATCCACAAGTATAATAAGTAACACTATACATAGATACGTATGACAGTGATTCCTGACACATTTAGTATAAGTTCGTCAAATTGTGGGTGCAAAAATCGTCAAAATAAAATAATAATTTCTCTATTTGCTATTTATTATAAGAAATAAGATTACAATAAAATTCAGTCAGTCTATATAATATCAAATCAAAATATTTATAAAAAATCTCGTTAGGTCTTTGCAACTCCAATTTAACTCATATTTTGAATTCTCTTAAGAATTTATTCTAACATTGGGCCAATTACACATATATATTTTCTTTTTTAAGTTTTATCTGTCCAATTTGTAGATCATCAAAGACAAATAAAAAATTCATCCGATAAACTGTTTTTATTGTTTGAAGACAGTATTTGCAATAGTCTTAATTTTGAAAACAAAAATCTCACAATTCCCAAAACGGGGAACATAAATTTCGATCGAGTATCAGAAGAAAAAAATATTTTTAGCAGCTGCGTCTGCAAATGATATTAAGCTTTTTCCGAGTAATACCTTAAATTTAAGGTAATTATGAGGGCTACAATTGTAAAAAATGTCTCTTTCACGTAGAAACAGTGATTTAGTAGCAGTCGTTAAAAAATAAAAACCCAGTTTTTTAGAAAAAAAACGTTTTTTTTTCTTTTGACGATTTACCGAGCTAGACAAAATTTTATCACAAAAATAAAATTATATCGGGGAAATGCAAAGCATACCACTACTTTTTTAACTACACGTTCCGAACTTTATTCTATTCATGATCACCGAGAGCCGAATATATACCTACTTCCCCATTTTTAATTTCTGTTCGTACAACGTCAGAACCGGATGTTAAACATTTAAATTTTATCAATGTAAATATTTTTCTTATCAAAAACGTTTCATAGGTCAGTTTCTTTCGACTCAGCAATTATAATTTGTATTTTAAAATGGTTTACAACGGTGTCTAGTATCGGTATATCTTCTCCTAAAAATTTTTCCTGTGAATGGACTGTTTGAACTTCTACACAAACTCTATCATTATTAACTTCTCCAACAAAAATACCACCGACAACTTTTCTTAGAGTTAGGCTTACGCCAAGATCTACGGAGTCAAATACATTTATTTAATTATTGTTTAATCAATCAGCAATATTGCTATGCGGTGCCGTGACATAACCCACAATGGTGGCAAAAGAACCGATTACTTTTTGCTGGAAAATGTGTACCATTTTGGATCAAATAATCCACGTTTAGTGTTAACATTAGCGTAGCAGCTGAAACCACTGGAAAAACTTTTATAAACAACCATTTTGACTCGATTTTGCAATATTCATCGGAGACTCCATATATACATACATATAGACTTTATATATATTTATTATTGGTCGTGGTAAAATTCTCCGACGATATAGCCACGCCCGTCTGTCTGTTAAAAGCACGCTAGCTTTGGAACGAACTGAGTTAGGGGGTCAAATTATCCAACTGTGTGTCTAATTGTTGTAGATCGTTGCAGATTGAAACTGGGCTAAATCGGTACCGAGTGATTTTTTCACCTAACAAGAACTTAGAATTCACCTTAATATTTAGAGTGTTTAAACAATATTTTTTAGAACTTTTCAAAACGACTTATTCCCCTTCAAACGTAGAATTAGTGGATATTCCACATTTCACTGAGGCCATTCAGTGAATCTGCATTGAAAATGCTTTGTTTTCGAATAAACAATTAATGGAATATGTATTTTAAAAGTCTGTATATTTGGATACCCTAGTGTTGATTTCTCAGAAGGCCTTTGGATGGAGCCACACTAATTCTTACTTTCCTGAATGCGAGAATACATGTGTATTGGTTTGTATATCTAAATATATGTAGTGATTTTCGAATGGTTAGCAAAGATTTAAAACTAATTTTGGTCAATGTTTTGGCAAAAAGTTACACTGAAAAAGATCCAGTTTGTTTAGCTATAGTTGCCTACACACACACACATGTACAAGTAGTCTCCAACATGCATGCAAACAGTGATGCCGACTCCAAAGAACCAAAATGCGCAAAAACTGTTCGAAAAGTGGCTAAAACGGTGCGTTAAGGGTGTGCAAATAATAAAAATCATTCTAATTGCCAAAAAAAAGTATAAAATTCTGACAAGTTTGCTATCTATATAAAATGTCAAATTTATTTAAAAAGTCCTTTCGGACAACGTATTGTTATGTTGGATATCTCGTTTTATTAAAATATAGATTTGTTTAAAATCAACAATTATTTTTCTTGTGGATATATAATCAACTTTAATTTGTTTTTAATTTGTTTAAAATCAACAATTATTTTTTGTTGTGGATTTATAATCAACTTTAAGTTCGGACAAATTTTATCCCCTTTTCCCCATAAAGTACAGATTTCGAAAATTGCCTTGATTTTGCATGGAATGTACACGCCGAATTTTGTTATGTTATCTGCAGCCATTTGATCGCCATGATTTTTTCCCCTCTATTAAAAGTACGAATTTTAAAAATCACTTTATTTTACGTATACATGCGAAACGAGGGATGTACGCACCGGCTTTCAGGTTACTACCTATTGTCCGTTTACTGGTACCATTGCATCCCTTTTTGACCATTTCACGCCCTAAAATTATGGATTACTTTATAATTCGCGTTCACACAATAAAAGGATTGAATTTACCAAATATCAAGTAAATACACTGCAAAAGTCAATATTCCTTTGTTCCAATTATACCCTTTAAAGTACGAATTTGAAAAAAAGGTGTTAAATTCGGTCGGGCCGAATCTTATGTACCCACCACCATGGATTACATTCCTCAGTATTGCCCGCACAATAGAAGCTATCGATTTCACGTATAAGAGTAATAAAATATTTGGAAAAATATGAGTTTTTCTGTTAGCGGCATTTGTTAAATAAATTGTGAAGTTACATTATTATAATTTGAAAGACCACTCCAACTTATTGGGCGTGTCTACAAATATGTTTTTATTGCTTCAAAGCAATTCGTCGGAAAGGCAAAGCTTGAATTTCGAAATCCCATTATCTTTCGGGTTCACAATGGAATGTATACGCCTAATTTTACGATTCTTGGTGTCAGTTTTATCTCTTTACCTAAGTTTATCCTACAAGTACGAATTTGGAGAAAGACTTGTGTTTTGAACGTCTATGAAGTTAGAAAAAAAATATAAATAGAATTTCATGAATTTAGCAGCAGCAGACTGGTACAATTTTTATCCCCTTTTGCTCCGCTTTCCATAAAAGTACAAGATTCCAAAAAATCCTTTACGTTGCGCGTTTGCACAACCAGAGGAATGTACACTCCAAACTTTATGATTATTTATCTGTAGCTATATGGACGGCACCAATTTTTCCCTTTTTGGCCCTTCAAGTTCGAGTATCGAAAGATCACATTATGTTACAAATCAAATATGAATTTTCCACATATGCATCTAACAATTGTAGATCGCTTCGGATTGAAAGCGGACGTAAAATTTCTTCCCTGACAAGGACTGAAAATACCCCCTAATATTTTGAGTATTTAAACATTTTTATACCCTCCACCTCCAGGATGGGGGTGGAGGGTATAAAAAATTCCGTTTGTAACACATTGAAATATCGACCTGAGACCCTTAAAGTATATATATTCTTGATCGTCATAAAATTCTAAGACGATCTAGCCATGTCCGTCCATCCGTCCGTCCGTCTGTTGAAAGCACGCTAGCATCTAAACGAAAAGAGCTAGAACGTTCAAATTTTCAACAAATGCGTCTTCGGTTGGGATTGAAATGGGGCGAAATCGGCTCAAAGGGAAAAATTTTTCCCTCACAAGGACTAAAAATAATCCCTAATATTTTAGCGTATTTAAGCATGGCATGGTACATATTAAACGACAACAACTAGAAACACGAAATTCGGTGTGTACATTCCTCTAATTGAGTAGATACATAATATAAAAGTATTTTTTCCAAATTCGTACTTTTAAGGGGTAAAATAGGAATAGAGGGATAAAAATGGTACCAACTAAACGGCTGTACCTAGAATAATGAAATTCGGTGTATACATTCCTCTGATTGCATAGATAAGTAAAATACACCGATTTTTCAAAATTCGTACTTTTTGGGGTTAAAATGAAAAAAGGGGATAAAAATAGTACCAACCAAATGACCGCAGCTAGAGTCATGAAATTCGGAGTATACATTCCTCTGAGTGTGTAGACACGGAAAATAAACTGATTTTTCGAAGTTCGTACTTTTTGGGGTTAAAATGAAAAAAGGGGATAAAAATAGTACCAATCAAATGACCGCAGCTAGAGTCATGAAATTCGGAGTATACACTCCTCTGACTGCGAAGACACGGAAAATAAACGAATTTTTCGAAATTAGTACTTTCAAGGGATACAATGGTACAGAGGGATGCAAATAGTACCAACTAAACGACCACAGCTAGAATGATAAATTCTAATTGCGTAGAAACGTCAAGGGGGTAAAAATGGTACCAACCAAATGGGCGCAGCTGGAATCATGGAATTCGGTGTCTACATTCCTCTGACTGCATAGACACGCAAAATAAAAAGTTTTTTTTTCCAAATTCGTACTTTTTCTTTTACGGCAAAAATTGGTTGAATCATGAAGTTAGGTTATTTTGCACTATGCACGTCTGATAATGGATTTTCAAAATTTGTACTTTTGGAATTCAAATAGAATGGAAATACAACCAACTGTAGCACCCACTATCTACCAATATTTATGGCTTTGAAAATATTTTTGAAAATATAAATATAAGAATATTTATTTTTTGAATTGACGTATTGGTAGCTTTACCTTATAAGCGTGGTTTGAAATAATTAAAATATTATATTTATTTATAAAATTAACTTTTCAATATTTGTTTTGGTATGGCTATATTAAATAAATTATATTTTCCTGAAATATTACTGCATTTCTACGAAAATCGGCAGCCTATGTGGAATGCAATCCATGGTGGAGGGTATATAAAGTTCGGCCCGGCCGAACTTAACGCCGTTTTTACTTGTTTAATTTCCGTTTTATAATAAATTAACTTTTCCCTTATAGCGGGAACACGAACCAAAAAGCTATTTTTGCCAAATATTATTCTTTTGTTTTCAACAACTTACAACTTTTTTAGTCAATATATGAATTTATTTATTGACTGAATATGAAAGATATTTTCAATAAACGGCATACAATTTTCTTTATAGATTCTTTGAATTTCTTTATCACAACATTTTTGAATAATATATTGATTTTTTTTCTGTGTAGTCTAAATTGCTGAATCAACAATTTTTCGAAGCACAGGTAGAGTTTCACTTCATCATGAAAGTAATTTCAATGCGTAATGGTCAAATATTTTTTATTTTCAACATTGTTTGTCTAACATTGTAAATAACACAGTGCAACACGAAAAAAATAACCATATACGGACACCGCTACATGATAAAAGACCAAAAAAAAAAAGACCCGTGTTTTTTTTTTCCCCCAAAGTCATGCACTTTTTTTATGGGCCCCAGAGATTTGAGGTCTCGGTGTAATTTTTGGAAAAAAGTGATCATATTCTCAGGCTCATATCTTGCAAACCGTTCGGAATTTTGATTTACTCTCTGAGGCAAAGTTCTAGCTCTTGTCATAAAGAACAAAAATTGTGAACATATAAAATCAAAAAAACTTCATCTTCAAGGTCAAAATCGCAAAAAACTTAAAAAAATTCGATTTTTGTTAACCTTTTTTCCCCTGTTCAGGTCCATAGGTAGCAAATCGTTGAAAATTCAGGGAAACAATCAACTACAAAAATGTACCTAAGATCTCAATAAACAACTTTCTAGAACATATGAACTTCCTAGGAATTATTCTTAACACCGTTTAGGTAGCGCTTAGGTAGCCGCAAAAGTGAAAAATTTTCCAAAAATTAGATTTTTTTCCTTTCACTGTGCAACATTTTTGAAGTCATTTCAAAATAAATTATTTTTCGGTTTTGCTCAACCCAAAATGAGCCCGAAAAGGACAAAGTTAGCATCACTGCACACAAAACCATCTGAAATGACTTCAAAAATGTTGCACAGTGAAAGGAAAAAAATCTAATTTTTGGGAAATTTTTCAATTTTGCGGCTACCTAAGCGCAAGATATGAGCCTGAGAATATGATCACTTTTTTCCAAAAATTACACCGAGGCCTCAAATCTCTGGGGGCCCATAAAAAAAAGTGCATGACTTTGGGGGAAAAAAAACACGGGTCTTTATTTTTTTTGGTCATTTATCATGTAGCGGTGTCCGTATATGGTTATTTTGAAATGACTTCAAAAATGTTGCACAGTGTAACATGTAAGGCATCATAGATAAAAACTTTTTGTGAGGATATTTGCAGGATCTTTATTGTGGAACAAAAATATCATACTGACAATATTATGGATGACGTAGTGTCAATACTTAAATTATTCACGGTCATTTGGACAAAAAAAAATTATTTCGTCAGACAATAAATGTATTAATTCTCCTAGAATGATCAACGAAGTCAAAGGTGAACATTTTCTCAAAGAAGAATTTACTGTAAGAATTGGTCTACAAATAGGGATTTTTTGCATTCTCGTCCGGGATACCACAAACCCTAGTTATAATGAATATGAATTAGGCTGTTGCATGAATTTAAAAACATATTGTTTCTAATTTTGCTTTTAAACTTATCCATATGAAGAAGATGATGACGGCCCTATGTTCCTCTTAGGAACCACGGTACAAAAAATATATATGTATATTAGGCTGGGTCACGAAAATAAATTGCAGCGGTCACCCCCAGAAATGAAGAATGGATTTGTTTAATGATGATCTGCTAAACATGTCGTCGCTGGGTCAAGCCATCTGTGAGCTAAACGCACCTCTAATTATGTTTTTTTTCGTCTAATTTTTTTTTATGTTGCATTTTTGCCCACTTTTTTTCTGAATTGATAGACCCTTGGAAACCCTTTAAATGAAAATTTTTATTCTTGTCTTAGAATATCTCATTGGTCGTATTATTGGACGTTTGTATTGATTTTTTGTGTTTTTTCAAGGTGACATGGAAAACATTTTGTGAGAGTTGTTATGAAAAATATATAGAAGGAATCAATATCTTTCGAATGATGCCTAAATGATGAATATCGGACGAAAAGTTACGTCACTGAATTCATTTTTGTGAAATAATTTAATGCAGGCGATGGTTTTCGGAGCGTTCAAACTCTTTTTACAAAAATGAGCGCTGCGGCGTCAATTTCATTCCGATGTTTATCATTTAGGCATCATTCGAAAGGTATTGCCATGAAATTCGGAGTTTACATTCCTCTGACTGCGTAGACACGATATAAAAAGAATTTTCCAAATTCGTACTTTCAAGGGATACAATGGGAAAAGACGGAAAAAATTGGTACCATCTAAACGACTACAGCTAGACTGATTATATTCGGTATGTGCATCCCTCTAATTGCGTAGGCATGTACAATTTCCGAAAAAAGTCTAAATTTCGACTTTGCGGTTTGGTTGGTACCATTTGTCTGCGTGTCTACACTATTATATGAATGCACACACCGAATTTCATGTTTCTATCTGTATATCTGATATCTTTCGATTTTTGGGATACAATTGGTACCAAGCAAGCGGCTCTAGCTAGAATCACTAAATTAGGAGTGTGTATTGCACTGTGGACGCGAAAAATAATGGATCTGCAAAAATATTCATGGGGTCTCACACGAAGTTATAGAAGAAACCGTAAGACTGTATTTTCCAAATAAATGTATTCTTTCACATCTTGTGCAGTCATGATATTTAACTTTAAATGCAACTTCTGAAGGATTTATAAATTCATTCACTTTCTAAAAGCAAATATGCACCAAATTATGAAAAATATATGATATGTGCGCGTTTTTTAGTTTCGGTCTAAAATTATTTTTCGGTTTTGCTCAACCCTAAATACAGCCCGAAAAGGGCAAAGTTGGCATCACTGCACACAAAACCATCTGCATATTGCTTGGCTTGTATGGGTGTGTGATGTGTTGTAAGTTTTAATTGGAGTTTAATTTCCTTAAGAGAAACAGGTCAAATGTTAGGCATGCATAGCTTTTGAATGTGTGCCGGGGCACTAACAACATGTGAACAAGCAAATTTCTAAACTTCCAAACATTCTTTATGTATATTTAATATGAATGATAAATTCGAATGAATTTTATATGGGACTGCAATGACTTCCGCTGATATAGAATTCAGGGTGCATAAATTCGTTCAATTTATAAAATCAAGAAAAATAGTTTCAAAATCATCGTAAGCACCCAATCCCTAGTACAAGTAAAATATTACCAAAAATTATCAAATTCGAAATTCATCCTTAAGTAATATGGTTCTGCGCAAATGTGATAAGTTTTTCGCAAAAATATGTTTGATCAAAAAGTGTGTTGCTTCAAAAAATGTTTTCAATTATTTCTTTATATTAAAGATTAACACAGTTTTTAAAATATATAGTCAGCATGATGTAATGCCATTAATTCAATTCCATGAAAAATGTCGCAAAAATATGCAATTTCTTTTGTATTTCGATGTAAAAGACATAGCCTACATATGTATTACGTTGCACCAAAAGTGGACCAAAACTATAAATAAACAAAAATAGATTTCCGCGGAGAAGACATTAGATCCCAAGCAAATACACAAAAATAAAATAAAATTATGGCATGTATATTGCAACATTTTTGGCGTTTATAGTAGTGACGTAATTTGAGAAAATTACATTCTATTGTAAAACTTAAAATTCGATACAGAGTAGGTCAAGTTAATGCAAAGAAACGTTTCATTAATGGAATGCTCGTCAGTGATAGTTTGTCATTATGGTAATGAAGTGTTTCATTGATGAGTGAATTTTCCATTGATTTAATGACATTGCAAACATGGACTAAGTATTTTTATTATAAAACATGAAATCTAGCTATACTTCTGTGAATAATAAAATATTCCAATATTTGGACAGTCTGGCGGATGTAGTAAAATAATGTTATTGTTCTTTTGTAAATAAGAAACTGTGGGAGACTAGGCTCAACACAGCAGAAATCAATTGCTACGTCAATGTTAGTGGCATATATGGAAATTTTGAACCGCCTAGCTCATTTCGTTCGCCAACTAACGTCTATTCGTAAAAATTCCACCTAATCGAATAATTACGTCAATAGTTATTCCATTAATCGAACAATTGTCCATCCCAATAAAGCACATGGACAATCATGAAAGAATGCAGAAACGCAAAAAATATTCGAGATGAATTTAAGGTGAGAAGTAGATAACGACAAGCTACCAAATACTACGGTGACCATGTAGAAAAAAGATAAAATTTCGTGCAAAAGACAAGTTAGACAACCTTACGGAAAGGGCAGAAGCAACCGCTGAAACTTTTACACGATATTACCAAAGAAATAATCGGAAGAAACTCATGTCAATCCCGAACTATCAGGGGCAAGAACGGGAACCTCTTGACGTCAACTACAGATCAAGTAGTACAGTTCAAATGACACTTCTCGGAGATTTGAAATAATCCGGCCCTGCCACCGCCGCTGAGCCTAGCGGCTCAAGAGGACACCCGAAACGTCAAAGCTACAGAGGTATTATGCTGATGCCGATTCAATCAAAAGTGTTAACCAAGTTTCTCCTTTATCGTGTAAACGTTCTTGCGTCAACGACATAAATACAATCTATATATATAAAAGAGTTGCGTGATTGAGTGACTGACTGACTGATCACTCCCCAGAACAAACGGCTAGAGCTAGAATCATGAAATTTGGTGCGTACATTTCTCTCACAGTGTAGAGGTGTGATAAGACGGGATTTTTCGAAATTCGTACTTTTAAGGAGTAAAACGGGGTAAAATGGGGTAAAGAGGGATAAAAATTGTACCAACGCAATGACCAAACGGTTGGGACTAGAATCTTGAAATTTGGTACACAAATTTCTTCTATAGCTTCAACGCGCCCAAGAAAATATTTTTCAAAATTCGTACTTTTTGGGGGTGAAATCGGGAAAAAGGGATAAAAATAGTACCACCGCAATTACCAAACGGCTGGGCCTAGAATCTTGAAATTTGGTATGGACATTCCTCTTATAGCATGAAGACATACAAAAAGATTTCATTTGCAAAATTCGTACCTTTGGGGGGTCAAATGGGACAATAATTGTACCAACAACATGGCTGAAGCTAGAACCAGGAAATTTGGTATGAAGAGATCAGATTTGAAGGGAGTTTTTCGTAATTCGTACTTTTAAGGGGTAAAATTGGATAAAGAGGGATAAAAATAGTACCACAGCAATGACCAAACGGCTGGGACTAGAATCTTGAAATTTGGTACAAAAATTTATCTTATAGCTTCAACGCACCAAGAAAATATTTTTAAGAATTCGTACTTTTTGGGGGTAAAATCGGGTAAAAAGGGATACAAATAGTGCCAATAAAATGGATGGAGCTGAAACCATAAAATTTGGAAGAAATATTTCGAAATTTGTACTTTTAAAGGGAAAAGGGGATAAAAAAGTTACCAACAACACGGATGACGCTACAATAATGAAATTCGGTGTGTATATTCGTTTTACAGCGCAGATCACTAATAAGAAAGCATTTTTCGAAATTTGTACTTTTAAGGGCTTAAATAGGATACAAATTTTACCACAGCCCAGACCAAACAACTGGGCCTAGAATCATGAAATTCGGAACGGGCATTACTTTTACAGCACGAATGCGACTAAGAAAATATTTTTCAAAATTCGTACTTTTTGTTGTGAGTGAAATTGGGTAGAAAGGGATACAAAATGGTACCAATCAAACAGATGGAGCTGGAATCATGAAATTCGGCGTGTACATACCTGAAAATGCTTACAAACGCATATTGAAGGAATTTTTCGAAATTCGTACTTTTAAAGGGTAAACGAGAAAAGCGGGATAAAAAAGGTGCCAAGAACATGGATGACGCTACAATAATTAAATTCGGTACTCATATTCGTCTTACAGTGTAGATGAGTAATAACAAGGAATTTTCCGATATTTGTACTTTTAAGGGATTAAATGGGTTAAAAATTGTACCACCGCCAAATTGTACCAAAATACTGTGCCTAGAATCTTGAAATTTGGAACGCATATTATTCTTATAACTCGAAAATATTCTTCATTAATTTAAACTTTTAGGTGTGAAATTGGGTAAAAACGGATAACAGCGGTACCAATCATGAAATTTGGTTTGTACATGCATAGAAACACAAAATTAATATATTTTTCGAAATTCGTACCTTTTTATATCCCTATGTACCAACAACACGGCTGAAACTAGAATCGTGAAATTCGGTGTGTATATTCCTCTGACAGTGTAGACGCGAAACATTAACTGATTTTCAATATTTATACAAAAGTGGTGCAAATTATAGCAACCAAAATTGGGGATTTGGGATAAAGTTTTCAGCTAGAATATGAAAAGAAATTCGGTGTGTACATTTCTCCGAGTACATAAATTAATGTTTCGAAATATGTATGTGTAAGGGCACAAACGGCACAGAAAGAGTTATGTGTGAACATTATAGTCATTATCTTTTTTATTTTGACCAAAGCTTATGTCAATTTGCGTGGAAAGTATAGAAGTTATATTAGGTTTAATTTTACGTACGGGTCGTTTGTTTTGGAATGTGGACTATACGCAGAGTTTGAATAAATTCTTTAAGTCCCTTCCAGAGTCATCGTGTATACCAGCGAGTCAGACGGACGTGAAAGGGACTTGGGACATACTTATGGACTCCTTCAATGCGTTACACTTTTATTCTATCCCTAATGATATTTTCACAGCTTAAGAAAGAAACGTGCAAATAATTTTCTACTTTATATGATTTTTTGTAGAAAAATTGTTTCCATTTTGTGCCTATAAATTAAACTATTTTCTACGTATAAACGCTGAAAGTGATATCCTTAAAAACAGTTTGAATACTGATACAAACTACTGTCTTACCATGCCGCGTATGAAGTAGCGTGTATTTGCTAGTACGAATAATAATAGAACAGACTCTGGAATTCAGGACAGCGCTTGAAGTCATATTCGTCGATTACAGCACAGCATTCAACAGCGTTAACAGGGACTATATACGAAATGCTTTGTAATTGATTAGCCTTATTAAGGCTAAGTATTATGGCTTCAAGTGCTGGGTACAATATAATGGTTTATCAGAGGATTTCAACATCATCTCAGGAGTACGACAAGGAATCTCCAAAACCAACTGGAAGATTTTGCATACGCAGATGACATATGGTAATATAATATAAGACATGTCGATATTCAATACAAAATCACAGCCTTTATCTCTGAGTGTAGTACTGTTGGCCTCAAGCTTAATTCAGCGAAGACCAAAGATCTAAAAATAAATGTTTTCAATCCTGCCGCAAAATTACCGCTGGAGATGATGTCATTTCCTCAGATGGCGGAGCAGTAGACGACCTCCTTTGCACAGCTTTGGAAAATCTGGAGATTGTAATCGAAAATTTGGATTCGTACTTTAGTTCGACAGAAGGTGTTTTTTGTCGAAGACAAAGCCGAACATCGGGCAAAATCATAAACATTTATCTTTCGAATATGAGGAATGGAGAGCCCAAGAAAAAGAAACCAACAATTTATATTTTTCCCAAAATAAAAATAAATAAATGTGGATTTCCCACAGCTATACAAAATATTATATGAAACCTCCTTTAATGAAATCAAGGAAAGCTTGATAATTTGTTGCAATATAAGATCCAAAAAAATTGGCTTATTGGTTTTGAAAATTTTAATATGGTCTCAACATTAACGAACTAAGTCGACACACTAAAAATCTCACTTTGCCAATTCAATGTTATGCATGTGCTCGCATCGCTCGCAACAATGCAAAAGTTGTTGTTGTACGGTATGTCCCGTCTTCACTGTACCTCGTGTGTATTGTTGTTGTTTGTATGTATTGTTGGTCTGTTATGTTGTATGTGTTGTCATTTATTTTGGTTTAAGACCAAAGGTTGTGCTGAAGTCTTCAGCAGAACTCAAAATTAGCAAAAAGGCAAAGTGAGTCCTTTAAATGTTTAACCAAAGTTTGCATATTATATATCACCTATAAACATGAAAGCGGGTCACATCGTTCCAGGTTTCAATATAGCCCCATACAAATGTCCTTTCCGATTTAAAATTTTGTTAAACACATACATTTACAGGATACAAAAATCCTTACCGATTTCACTTTTTGCCGAATTGTAATGAGATAGAAAGTGGAGTGTATTCGGCTTTAACCTTTCCTTACTTGTTTTCGTATGTGGTATGAGCTAGAGGGCTCAATTTTGCCACATTTGTTTATACTGGTTGCTGATTGAGACCTTGTAAAGTATATATATTGTTAATCGCCATAAAATTCGAAGACGATCTAGCCATGCCCGTCCGTCTGTAAATGGGAATAGGGGGGTAAAAATGGTAACAACTAAAAGGTTGCACTTAGAATAATGAAACTCGGTGTATGCATTCCTCTGATTGCATAGACACGTACAATAAAGGGATTTTTCGAAATTTGTACTTAAGGGGGTAAAATGGAAAAAGGGGATAAAAATTGTACCAACCAAATGTTCGCATCTAGAATCATGAATTTCGGTGTATACATTTCTCCGACTGCTTAGACCCAAAAAATAAAATTCCTTTTTTCAAGGGATACAATGAGGAAATAGGGATAAAAATGCTACCCACTAATGAGAAATTCGGTGTGTACATCTCTAATTACGTGGAAACGAAAAAGAAAGAGATTTTCGAAAGTCGTATTTTTAAGGGATAAAAATGGTAAAAACCAAATGACCGCAGCTGTAATCATGGCATTGGGTGTATAAATTCATCTGACTGCATAGACACAAAAAATAAAAAGATTCTTCCAAATTCGTACTTTGTTTTTATACCCTCCACCACCAGGATGGGGGTAATTCACTTTGTCATTCCGTTTGTAACACCTTGAAATATTCATCGGAGACCCCATAAAGTATATATATTCCGGGTCGTGGTAAAATTTTAAGACGATATAGCCATGTCCGTCTGTCTGCCTGTCTGTCTGTTGAAAGCACGATAGCGGCCGAACTAAATGAGCTAGGAAGTTCCAATTTTTCCTAAATGGTTGTAGATCGGTTGGGATTGAACGTGGACGAAATCGGCCCAGAGGGAAAAATTTTTCCCTCACAAGGACTGAAAATACATCTAATATTTAGAGTATTTCAGCATGTTTTTGAACATATTAGCTTGTATTTAGTTGATATTTGCAATGCGCATTCCCTCTATGGCATAAAAGGGCACCATAGAGTGATTTTTATTTGTAGGGGCGAAACGGGACAAAAAGGGTTAAAAATGGTACCTATCAAACGACAACAGATAGAAACACGAAATTTGGCGTGTACATTCCTCTAATAGAGTAGATACATAATATAAAAGTATTTTTTCTAAATTCGTACTTTTAAGGTGTTAAATGGGGATAGAGGGATAAAAATAGTACCAACCTAACGGCTGCACCTACAATAATGAAATTCGATATATACATTCCTCTGATTGCGTAGACACGTAAAATAAAAGAACTTTCCAAAATTCGTACTTTTTGGGGTTCAAATGGAAAAAGGGGATACAAATAGTACCTACCAAATGACAGCAGCTAGAATCATGAAATTCGGAGTATACATTCCTCTGACTGCGTAGACACGGAAAATAAAACGTTTTTTTTCCAAATTCGTACTTTCAAGGGATACAATGGCTACAGGGGATAAAAATAGTACCAACTAAACGAAAACAGCTAGAATGATGAAATTCAGTGAGTACGTCCTCTAATTGTGTAGATACGTAAAATAAAGAGATTTTAGATATTCGTACTCTTGAGGGGCAAAATTGGAAAAAGGGGATAAAATTGGTACCAACAAAATGGCCGCTGATAGAATCATGTAATTCGGCGT
This sequence comes from Polietes domitor, assembly GCA_947397865.1. Lineage (NCBI taxonomy): Eukaryota > Metazoa > Arthropoda > Insecta > Diptera > Muscidae > Polietes > Polietes domitor. The sequence continues at coordinate 34,189,495 of OX377618.1, forward strand.
ATACCTTCCTCTGACTGCATAGCCACGTAAAATATTTATTTTTCAAGTTCGTACTTTATTTTGTTGCTTTTACGACAAAAAATGGTAGAATCATGAAGTTGTCTTATACTGCGTACGTGAGAGATAAGGTATTTTCAAAATTTATACTTTTGACATTAAAATAGGATGAAAATACAACCAACCAAACGACTGTAGCTGAAAGTACATTCTCTATCCCCCAATATTTTGGGTATTTATGATTGCTCCCTTATATTTACTTTATGATTTGAAGTATTATATCCATTATATATATATAGTATCCAAATATTGGTAGCCTTGGCTTATTAATTAAATTTCTTATTTTCATACAGTTAAAATTTGTTGCGGACATTCCTCTTGTAGCTTGCAAGCACCACAAAGAAAATAAAAGTTTTAGCGGGCGAAATGGGACAAAAAGGGATAAAATATGGTACCAATGATACGTAAAATAGAGGGATTTTTCGAAATTCGTACTTTTAGGAGTAAGAGGGATAAAAATAGAACCTACCAAACCGCTGAAGTTGAAATCATGAAATTCGGTGTATACATTCTGACTATAAAGACTCGAAAAAGGGTTTTTTCGAAATTTGTACATTTGGGTGGAGAATGGGGCGAATGGGGATATCTTTAAAATTTATACTTTTCTTATCACTTTGTCTGTATCTGGAAATGCTTCTTTCTAATGGCGACTGACAATCGACTAATATTTAGGCATGTTCACTTTCACAATTTCAGCATTTTATTTATATATAGTAAACAAATATAGTAATGTGCATAATAATATCACAATTTTCGTAATATTGTACTGTGCTTCTATGTAAAGTCGACTTCCTTTAATCTGCTGGTAATACTGCTGGAATACCGTGGTGGAGGGTATATAAGATTCGGCCCGGCCGAACTTAACGCCTTCTTACTTGTTTACTTTTACGGCAAAAATGGGAAAAGTGATAAAACTGATAGCGAGCAAAATACTGGAATCCTGAAATTAGGAAACTAAATTAGGTTATAAAAACAACCAAAAAAAAGGCAGTAGCTAAAAATGCACCAACTATAGTATAAAGATGTTGGTAACCTTGCCTTATAAACGATGTTTCAAATTTATTTATTTTTATTTTTATTTTAAATTTATATTTATTATAAAATTATTTTTTTTATTCAATATTTTTGGCTATATTTTTGTAAAATTTTCCTGTAATGTTACTGCACTTCTGTAAAATCGACAGCCTCTGTGGAATGCAATCCATGGTGGAGTGTATATGTGGTTCGACCCGGCCGAACTTACCAAACTTTTTACTTGTTTAATGTAAATCGTTTCAATTGTGAGAATTTATAAAAATGAAACTTTATAAGAATGTGAAGTTCAAATGGCATATTTGGAGCCACTTAGAAAATTAATTTTTCGGGGAGAATTTTTTCTTAAATTTTAAAATGTTCACTAACCAATTTCAAAAAGGTATTCATTACATCATTTATTTTTTAATTTTGATGTACATTTATGTAGATTTTCATTAGCTCAAGAGTTTTGTTTTTTCTCAGAAACTATAACCAATTACTATTTTAACTGTGTCGTTGAAAGTCGACCAAACGTTTCCACACACTTTCGTATAAATCCTTAAAACATCATAAATATCATTTCATACGATTATACTAAAGTAGAAGGAAATAAGTAAGGAGGGAAGTAACGAAGAACTAATATCATTCTTCATAACAAAAATAACTTAAAATATTGTGTGCATTCTCATAAAATTACTGGTCAATGCAGCTGATGCTGTTGTTTGTACGTATTGTGATATACGGGAACTTGTGTGGACTCGTACAACACCAGATAGTACTATATAAAGTTTTAGTCATGTACGTAGAAGTTTCTGCTGGCGGGAGTGAACGTGGGAGGATGGATGTCAGTGCCGTTTGGTATGCGAACGTTTCGCAAGTCTCTGCGGAGTTGGTAAATGTTTGACGTTTCAAATTCCTGTTTTGTTTAATATTAAATGCATACATATTATGTTATACAAAGACATGTATGTGGATAAAGCATCTCGCCATTGAATTGTAACTGTTAAATAAGTAGATATTGTATGAGTGTGCGAAATAATCGAGCTAGACCCACCTTTCAATATCGACTTAGAATCATCAGCTGATTCTGCTGCCCATCTAAGCTTGTTCGCACTCTACAGATCGCAACTGTTGTCCGATTGTCATGAAATTTGGCAGAAGTTTTTTTTTTTTGCCAATGACGATGACTAGAATACACATCATGACAAAATTTTCAGGATTGTGTTATATTTGAACTAGAAACAGCAAACGGGAAAGTGGATCACATGGGTCCATGTTTTGATACAGCCACCGATTTACTATGTTACTGCTCGAATCCACATTTTATATCGGATCTTGATCATAGTTCCCACACAATGTTACATTTAGACTGGAAACAACTATTTTGAAAGCCAGCTATATAGGTCAATTTTTTGGTATAGCCCCCTACAAGTAGGCCCCAGTTCACACTATTATCGCTCTAGAACCCACATCTTACATTGAATCTTTATAAAATTGTGCATATCATGTTATATTTCAATAATGAATACCTACTTTGGAAGTGATTTATAAGGCCCAACTTTTTAATGTAGCGCCCTTACAGATGGGCTCCCATTTTTAATATTATCCCTCTAGGACCCTAATTTTTCATCGGAAGCTTATGAAACTTTCCAGTTTATATTATATTTATATTTCAAATAAAAATACATACTAAAAGTCAAATATATAGGTCCATATTTTGGTATAACCCCCATACAAATTGGGCCCCCATTCTACTCTATTACAGCTCTAGAACCTACATTTTACCTCGGATCTGGATCAAATTTTACATATATAAATTTTAGGAATATCTACCTTGAATGAGAACTATATAGGGCCATGTTTTTGGCAGAGGGCTAAAAGTTGTGATATGCCCCCTACAAATATCCGTCAGAGTTATACAGATCAAGTTATATTTACTCTTGGAATACCTGCCGCAAAATTAAATCATATGGGTCCATGATTTCAAATACAACTATCCACAAATTGTCATTAAAACCTTTATATTGTCATTGTTTATAACACTCTGCAGTCAACTTATTACAGCCTATCGTGATAAAAAAATGTTATATTTTTCACTAGTCGCAGCTACAATGAGATGGGATTACAACGTCACATGCATGAGTAACATAATGCAAAAGATTTTCATCAATTTTACCATATTCGTTAAATTTGACTAAAGACTAATTTACAGAATACTGTATAATTTATATGAACTAAATAAAATCGCTCCTTAAACAACTTGGGTTTAGTAATCAAATCGTGGTGTACGGGTTGCCCATATTCGACGGACCCATCTGGCAACGCCATAACTTTTGACAGAGATGTCAGATCGCTTAATGACATACCGCGTTTGAAGCGTCAGTCCAAGCAGATTTTTACCATGCAACAATACACGCCACGCGAGCGCTCTGAAATAGTTGAAATTTACATTCAACAGAACAAGTCAATTGTGAAAACTCAACGTGCTTTTAAAATATTAAAAAATGTGAGAAGTGCGCCTTCTAAGAACACCATTAAGCGTTTATACGAAAAATTTTCGACTGGTGAGGCTCTTTCTAATCCGAAGAGGCCAAATAAAAGTCGACCAAGGCGATCGGCCGAGAATATCGCTGCCGTACGAGCCAGTGTTGAGAGGTCCCCAAGAACATCCCAAAAACGCCGTTCTCAGCAGTTGGGCATGGCTCGGTCCACTTTACAACGGATTATTCGCGTTGATTTGCATTTGTTCCCGTACAAAATTCAATTGACGCAAAGATTGTTGCCTGTGGACAAGCCTCGTCGATTGAAATGGACCCAAAGAGTCATCGAAATGGCCGAAGATGACGAGCAATTTTGGAACAAAATTATCATGTCCGATGAAGCCCATTTCACATTGAATGGGACCGTAAATAAGCAAAATTGCCGTATTTACGCCACTGAAAATCCTCAGGAGAGACGAAAAAGTCACAGTTTGGTGCGGCGTTAGTGCGAAAACGGTCATTGGGCCGTTTTTCTTCCAAAATGAAAATGGCCATGCTGTTACCATCAACCAGGAGCGTTATCGCGACATGATGACCAATTTTGTGATGCCAATTATTCGTCGAAAGCGTATGAGGCAGTTCTGGTTTCAACAAGACGACGCTCCACCGCACACAAGTCGCATAACAATCGATTTTCTGAAGAATTTCTTTCCGGGCCATTTGATGTCGAAAAGTGGTGATTTGGACTGGCCACCGCGTTCGCCCGATTTGACGCCGCCTGACTTCTTCTTGTGGGGATATTTGAAGTCAAAGGTTTACGTTAACAAGCCAAGGACCGTAGAAGAGCTCAAGGACAACATTCGTGAAGAAATAGCCGCTATTCCGGCCGAAATGTTGGCGAAAACGATGGAAAATGCTGCAAAAAGGGCACAATACGCCATCAACGCCAGAGGCGGCCATTTGAGAGATATCATATTCAAAAATTGATGTAAACAAATCTACTTGGAACAAATTAAATGATTAAGATTGCCAACCGCCAATTTTTTATTTTTTTCTTTGATTTTTAAAAAAAACATGGGTCCGTCGAATATGGGCAACCCTGTATATGTAGGGAGTGGTGTAGGGTCGGCCCCGTTCGACTTTAGCCTTTGGCGTATTTGAATCAAATATTAATCTTTTTTATGAATTTGTCTAAATTGACTTTTCTACTATGTAAACTGGCCAATTTATTATGTCTATGCACCTTTTAAGGGTCAGCATTTTTGAATGAGAAATTGTACGTTATTTTCCCAGGATTTTTTGATCCACTTTGTAGAACTAGAGTTTGACTAAATTTTGACCAGATATAGAATCAATGCAATACAAAACAATAGTCTGTGAACATATAGGTTCTCTAAAAATAGTCTTACTTTGAAAATATTACCACATCCATGTGCTATCATTTTATAAAAAATCCCAAATTTTGGAACCTCTTCTCCACTTTTGGTATTTTATTGTGCCCTGTCCACAATGTTATATAAATACTTTTAATAAAGATTAAATTTTTCTGTTTCATAGTGAAGACCGGCATACCATGGAATACACACGTATGTATATCAAAACCAATGCCAAAAATTAAACAATGCTGTCCAATTCTTGGACCTAATAGATAGAGTACACAAATATTGACAAATTGTATTTTTATTATTAATTTTATTTTTTAAATTTATATTAAGTTTATAAATTTTGGAAAGAGAACTTCATGAAAATAAAAAAATATTGTAATATGGTGATACTATGAGATATGCAGACTTGCCTTATTAGTGTTAATTGACCATTAAGTAGCCAGTTTACTCTGGGTAGGGCTCTGTAATGGCTAGAGATACCTAATGGGTCCGCTACAGGAATAGAGACAGCTTTAGGGTCAGTCAAGTCACCTTTTATCTCCCAAGAACTTCTAGAATAGTGGAATGTTAGAGAATAGTTTTGGGTGTCAGGACAGGTTTTTGGGTGTCAGATGAGACGTATTATCCCATTTTAATGCAAATTAAGATTTTTTAATTTACTTTTGAAAAACACATACCTTATAAGAGATCCCACAATTCCTAAAACGAGGAAAATCAATCCCTAAATTACCTTTAATTTTCGCCTTTGCCCACTTTTCGTATCTAAATTCTGAAAATGTTTGCGATGTAATTGGGTTATTTTTTGTGATTTGTTCGAGTGATTTCTCAGCGCCGAATTATTTTACGCTCAATGTATTATAGGAGCTCACAAATATCCATTGTTATTAACGGATTCTTTCTAAGCAAATATACCAGTATCGGATTTAACACAACTTTAAGCATATTTTTGATTGTTATAAAGCTTACCTCTTAAAAGCATTTCAAGAATTTACAGTGGTTAAGAAATGGCGGCGATGGGATCGAAGTACTTCGATGGCATAACAATCCTATGACGGACTTCTGAAAGGATGGTCAACCAAAAATTTAACGTCGTTTTCAAAATAAAATATGCCCATTAAACATTTTTAAAGACTTTTTAGTGTTTTTGTGATTTTATCACAGAAAAATATGAATTTAAGACAAATTATTTTAATTTGTTTACAAATTCTCCCCCCAAAACCCCTCCCCTACTCACGGCCCTGCGATCTATCCATGTCCGTTCGTCTGTTGAAATTACGCTAGCATCTAAACGAAATGAGCTAGGACGTCCAAATTTGATATGAATGTGTCTTATAGTTATAGAACGGTTGAGATTGAAAGTGGGCGAAATCGGTTCAGAGGGAAAACATTTCGAGTATTTAAGCATGATTTTTTGAATATGTCTATTTATGTTTGCTTGATATTTGCTATGCGAATTCCCCTCATAGCAAAAACGTGCACCATAAAGTGATTCTTATTTGTAGGGCTGAAATGATGCAAAAAGGTATAAAAATGTTACCTATCAAACGACGACAGCTAGATAACGAAAATCCTCTAATTGAGTAGATACATAATATAAAAGTATTTTTTCCAAATTCGTACTTTTAAGGGGTAAAATGGGAATAGTGGGATAAAAATGGTACCAACCAAATGGTCGAAGCTAGAATCATGGTCGGAGCTAGAATCACGGTGTATAGATTCATCTGAATGTATAGATTCGAAAAAATAAAACGATTTTTCCAAATTCGTACTTTTTTATTGTTGCGGCAAAAATGGATGCATTATCAAAATTTGTAATTTTGAAATTAAAATAGGATGGATATACAGTCATCCAAATGATTGAAGCTGAAAATGCTTCCACTATCCTCTAATAATTATTGTATTTAAGCCTTTTTAGAGATTGCTTCCTACATTTACTTTTTGAAATGACTTGAAGTATTATTTCGATATATATGGTGTAAACATATTGTTAACCTTGCCTTATAAGAATCGTCTAAAATAATTAAAAATTTATATTTATTTATAAAATTATTTTTCCAATATCTTTAGTTGTTTTGTCTTGGCTATTAAAATTTTTCTGTGATGTCACTGCACTTCTACAAAAATCTACAGCCTATGTGGATTGCAAGGCATGGTGGATGGTATATAAAGTTCGGCCCGGCCGCACTTAACGCCGTTTTTAGTTGTTTCATAATCGGTACGACTTTATTCAATTTCAGTTTATTTCTACTTAAATTTAATCATTGGCGTAGAAGGGATATTCTTCTGGGGGTGGCCAATTTGATTTTTAAAAAGTCAAAAAAAATATTTATAGCCGCATGCATAATAAGGCTGTTTTCTTTAAGACTGGATACTTAACCTGTGATAACAAAAAATCTAAACAAAATGTTAAAATTTTACTCAAAATAAAAAAGATATATTTTTAAAAATTTCGCCAACAGCAATATCAAAATTTCGGACTTAGCCTGGATAATTATCCAGTGCATGTCAAATTTATGGTTATCGAGGCTAAGTCCAAAAAAGTCACAAAAAAATATTTTTTTAAATTTATTGTACTTGGCGACAATGAAAAAAAATATTTTTTTGTTTTGAGCAAAAAATTAAATTTGTATGAACTTTTTTGTTATTGCAGCTTGTTAACCCGGCTTAAAGAAACAGTCCTAATTTAATACTGTACCAGGGGTACAGTTTGTCTCCTCAATTCACTGAAAACGGTTTTAAGTTGTTTGTGTAAATATTACAGTTAAAGAAATCACTACCATAAACACATGAATATCTTTAGACAATTAAATTTTGGCAAATGAACAACATTGTAATAATTACTTGGCAGCGGCTGCAGCCCTTATTTGCGAAATTGTAAAAACTGATGAAACAGTTTAAAATAATTCCAACCTTTTATTCACGTTCAATTTGAAACCTCATATTTTTTCTTTTTGGTGCTGAAAATGATTTTTACAGTTTCCAAAACTGCAAAAATTAAGTACTTAAAAAATATGACAAATTCTATTATACTAGTTTAAACTTCGGGGGGAGGTGGGGCTAAAATTTTTCTGGAGTGGCCTTAGACCCCCAGGACAACCCATCCTACGTCAATGAACTTAATAAAGAGTGATTTTTTTGAGGTTAGGATTTTCATGCATTAGTATTTGACAGATCACGTGGGATTTCAGACATGGTGTCAAAGAGAAAGATGCTCAGTATGCTTTGACATTTCATCATGAATAGACTTACTAACGAGCAACGCTTGCAAATCATTGAATTTTATTATCAAAATGCGTGCTCTGTTAAGAAAGTTCAGAAAGAAAGAAATTGTGTTCAGCGACGAAGCTCATTTTTGGCTCAATGGGTACGTAAATAGGCAGAATTGTCGATTTTGGAGTGAATATCAGCCAGAAGCATTGCAAGAGCTACCACTGCATCCAGAAAAAGTCACAGTTTGGTGCGGTTTATGGGCTGGTGGCATCATTGGACCGTACTTCTTCAAAGATGATGCGAATCGTAACGTAACTGTGAATGGTGAGCGCTACCGTGAGATGATATCCAACTTTTTTTTGCCCAAAATGGAAGAACTGAACTTGGTTGACATGTGGTTTCAACAAGATGGCGCTACATGCCACACAGCTCGCGATTCTATGGCCATTTTGAGGGAAAACTTCGGAGAACAATTCATCTCAAGAAATGGACCGGTAAGTTGGCCACCAAGATCATGCGATTTGACGCCTTTAGACTATTTTTTGTGGGGCTACGTCAAGTCTAAAGTCTACAGAAATAAGCCAGCAACTATTCCAGCTTTGGAAGACAACATTTCCGAAGAAATTCGGGCTATTCCGGCCGAAATGCTCGAAAAAGTTGCCCAAAATTGGACTTTCCGAATGGACCACCTAAGACGCAGCCGCGGTCAACATTTAAATGAAATTATCTTCAAAAAGTAAATGTCATGGACCAATCTAACGTTTCAAATAAAGAACCGATGAGATTTTGCAAATTTTATGCGTTTTTTTAAAAAAAAAGTTATCAAGCTCTTAAAAAATCACGTCGATGCACAAGTCAAGTGAAATTTACACACCACTAACAGTGAGTATGGTAGTTGAGAAATTTATATAAAGGGTGATTTTTTAAGAGCTTGATAACTTTTTTTTTAAAAAAAACGCATAAAATTTGCAAAATCTCATCGGTTCTTTATTTGAAACGTTAGATTGGTCCATGACATTTACTTTTTGAAGATAATTTCATTTAAATGTTGACCGCGGCTGCGTCTTAGGTGGTCCATCCGCTTAGTCCAATTTTGGCATTTCCACGTTTTTGAGTAACAGAGACCCAATTGGTGCGAACGGCGACGAATCGAAAATTGGTGGTCATCATTAACACTGGCCGATACAGCTGCGATATTTTCTTCAGTTCGCACTCTACGTAAGCGTGTTGGTGGTTTAATGTCCAACAATGTAAATTTGGTGCGAAATTTAGTCACAATAGCCCGAATAGCCGCTTCAGTGGGTCGATTAAACTGACCATAAAATGGAAGCGCGCAATGAACTTTCTTAACAGAGCACGCATTTTGATAATAAAATTCAATAATTTGCAAGCGTTGTTCGTTTGTAAGACGATTCATGATGAAATGTCAAAGCATACTGAGCATCTTTCTCTTTGACACCATGTCTGAAATCCCACGTGATCTGTCAAATACTAATGTATGAAAATCCTAACCTCAAAAAAATCACTCTTTATATATAGAAATTTACAATTGACTTCGGATGGCACTAAACTTTTACGTAATCATAATTTACCGATGATACTGTGTAATGAACTACATACTGCGTGCAGAGCATGTTAGATTCGCTTGTTTGAATATAACCCTTCATATGACATATACAAATTTGACAATAAAGCAAATGATAATTTTAGTAAAAATGTCTGCAAATCTAGAAATATTTACAAGTAATTTTTACTCAATATGATACAATTTTGCTTATAAGGAAAAAAGTGATAAGCTAGGTTAGGTCGTTCTATTTTATTTTAGACTTGTCTTACTTATATTTCAATAAAAATGGCTGTCAACGTAAGCATATCGCAAATTAATATTTTACATTAAGTTTACATTTTTGGGTCAATTTGTATGTGTGTTAACAATTAATTGTCCCCAGTAGATGCTAGTAGTTCCACTTTTTGCTTATTGACATAAATTTGAAATAACCTCTTACCGGTCGCAATTCATTGGTCTGGTACTTTACATACAGACGCGTATATTAAAGTGTGTTAAATAGGAAAGACGTAAGAACGGTCGTGTAGAGCGAAAGGCAGAAGTTCATAACTTGTTATAAAAACTCAGTAGGATATCGCTACAACAGACAATTTCCGGTCGACTTTAAGTTAAAGACTTTGTGCCCTTTATACATCCGGTTGCTTGCCAACAATTGCCCCCTCTCTTGCTATTTCTTGGTCCGGTCCAGTGTTTTATTTTTTGTTTTCGATTTTTTCGTTCTTTTTCAATACACAGCTTATAAAATTGAGAAACAGACACTCTGCAACCCATCAATTGGCGCTGTATGAAGGGTGGTGGTCGGTGGAGAGATACGTTGACATATCGTCTGGTGGGTGGGATACTTGGACACGACAAAGTGGTGGTGGAGGTCTTGGTTGCTGAGCTGTTAAGAATGTCAGCAGGCTGTTATGAATGGTTTATTATAAGACTATTAAAGGACAATGATGAAAATTGCACAAAGAGAAAATATGATCAAACAAGACATCGTCGGTCTCAACGCATATGTCATACCTTACACTGAAAGAAATCTTACATTGCATCAATGAAATCAGTCATTGTTTTTGTTGGCCCCAAAAAAGCTTCATTGGTACAACCAAAGATGTTTTATTAAATTTACAATCAATGAACAATGTTTCATTAGTGTTAGAATAATGTAAAGTAGTTTCATTGTTGTAACACAAATGATTTTCCATACCGAATAAGCCAAACAGTAAATTTACTCTCATTAAGAAATGACATCACTAAGTTTTGTGTATTCCTTAGCACATCCCACCGCATTCGCCGCCACTCAGTAATCTCCATACCCAAACTGAAAAAATATTACATGAAGTATGGAATAAAATTCGAATTTCCTATACCAAAAAAAGGTGCACGAAAAATCAGCCAAAAAATTATGAAAATGACCAACAAATTGGGTATTTTTTCATAATTTTTGGTTAATACGAAACATTTGTCAGTTGGGCGATTTTTCGTTATGAAAAATCTGACAATTTCATACAAATAAATCAAATTCAATCGTTAAAATTCAATATTTTAATTTAAAACGGCATAGGATGATTCAAAAATAAATCGACGCAAAAACGACCTTTTTGAACACAACCACTTTTGATTTATTTAAAATTTGACACGTCTGTTCGCCTCGTTGTTGCGAATTTTTTATCGTTAAAATTTTGGCGTTATTCAATGTAGTTTGTATTGTATGAGTCGTCACAAATTTAAGTTAAATTATAAAGATCTTGAAGACTGCTTTAAAACGATATTTAAAAAAAAATTCGCTCCAACTTCCACATTTTTCAACAATTTGCGTTTATTTATTTATTTTATTATTGACGTATTCCTACATAAGGAAAGTTATTTGAGGATATTAAGAGAAAATATAAATCTTGTGGAATAATATTCGCCATATTCGCCGCCGCTCCACATCCGAACTGAAAAACGATTACATGAAGAATGGAATGAAATACGAATATCCTGTACCAGAAAAATAATGGAAAATGCCAAAACGTTTAAAAGGTGTATAATAAATGTTCACAAAAAAATGCTTAGCCTTCTTAATTATCCATATTTAAGAAAATATTATTTATTTTTTTTAATGCAACTATGATTTTAGATATAACTTGTTTGTATTGTTTTTTATTGCTTGGTGACTTAAAATTATAAAACAAAGTATTATATTTAAATAGATTAATTGACATTTGATCATTCACCAATAAAAATATTAATGACACTCACTGTATATTTTTCCATACAAACAAATCAAATTAAATGTTTTGTTTTAAACGTTATGGGGTGATCCAAAATAAATTGAGACAAAAACGCTCGTTTTGGCCCCAAATAATTTTGATTTATATAAAATTTGGCACGTTTGTTCTCCTCGTTGCTGCGGACTTATTGACATCAAAAGCTTTCCGATGATTGTAATTTACCAACTTTGATGAATAATAAAACAAACCATTAAAATGCCGAAATTTTAACGTCGAAACATTCGCAGCAACGAGTGCAACAAACGTGACAAATTTTATGTAAACATTTTTTGGAATCAACCTATAATCAACGGATTCCATTGCCGTTGCACTGTGTAAAATTCAAAAATTTGACTAAAGCTTTTGGCAAAATCATATTTAATTTCTTCAGACCACAAGAAAAAACAATTTAATTTATTCAGGCACAATAAAAGGCAAAGCATTCCACCAAATTTTTAAACTACACGTTTTTCAAAATCAGAACCTGCCTCAGGGAAACTTAACAAGATCTACTATACGTAGCTTGCCGACACGCCTGTCGTGGATTGTTGTGTCATGCACGTTCTATAGATAACGAGTAGCAGGCGTGTCGGCAAGTTGTGTTCGTTTAATACACCCTACTGTGGTACTCCCGCAGACAACCAATGCTCGTCGGATGAGTGCGATCTCGAGAGAAGTCACTACCAACACCAAGGCCGATAAGCTTTGATATGAGTTCGCCGTGCCAGATTTTATCATAGGCTTTGGAAATATCTACATCATTCCCAACTAAAATTGGGAAAATTCCACCTGAAATTGAGAATTTTCATTTCATATTGAGAAAATTCCATTTGAAATTAAGATTTTCCATTGCAAAATTAAAAAAATTCCAATTGAAATTAAGAATTTCCATTTTATAATGGGAAAAATCCAATTGAGATTGAGAATTTCTATTTAAATTGAATTAATTCCAATTGAAATTGAGAATTTCCATTTACAATTGAGAAAATTCCAATTAAAATTAAGAATTTCCATTTCATAATGAGAAAGTTCCACTTGGAATTGATATTTTCCACTTTGTATTGAGAAAATTCAAATTGAATTTGAGATTTTCATTTCATATATCAAATTAAAATGGAAAATCTCAATTTCAAATGGAATTTTCCCAATTTCAATTGGAAATGGTGTAGAGCACCGACCTTACTTAGCTGAGGAAATTTAGTAAGACACATTCGAAAAGTAACAAGTATTTATACAAATGTGAGGAAAAAAACTTCCTCAGCTTGATTGTTCGGGGAAAAATGATATGGGGGACGATTTTTGTATGGGTGCTATATATGTAGGGTATAGAGGGGAAATTTGTACTGCAGTTATATATAAATGTCTGACTCTATTTCACCATAGATGTTTCAAGTTGAAATATAAGGTGATGTGGCAAATTTGCAGACTATCGGTTAAATTATCTGGTTTATAGAGCGGAAAAGGTCAAATCCAGAGCAAAGTTTGTCTTGGAGCTATATAAAGAGTGATTTTTTTGAGGTTAGGATTTTCATGCATTAGTATTTGACAGATCACGTGGGATTTCAGACATGGTGTCAAAGAGAAAGATGCTCAGTATGCTTTGACATTTCATCATGAATCATCTTACAAACGAACAACGCTTGCAAATTATTGAATTTTATTATCAAAATGCGTGCTCTGTTAAGAAAGTTCATTGCGCGCTTCCATTTTATGGTCAGTTTAATCGACCCACTGAAGCGGCTATTCGGGCTATTGTGACTAAATTTCGCACCAAATTTACATTGTTGGACATTAAACCACCAACACGCTTACGTAGAGTGCGAACTGAAGAAAATATCGCAGCTGTATCGGCCAGTGTTAATGATGACCACCAATTTTCGATTCGTCGCCGTTCGCACCAATTGGGTCTCTGTTACTCAAAAACGTGGAAATGCCAAAATTGGACTAAGCGGATGGACCACCTAAGACGCAGCCGCGGTCAACATTTAAATGAAATTATCTTCAAAAAGTAAATGTCATGGACCAATCTAACGTTTCAAAAAAAGAACCGATGAGATTTTGCAAATTTTATGCGTTTTTTTTAAAAAAAAAGTTATCAAGCTCTTAAAAAATCACCCTTTATAAATCCGAACCGATCTGACTCACTTTCACGATAGATGTTTCTAGTTGAAATATAAGGCGTTGTACCAAATTTGAAGAATACCGGATCAAATATGTAATCTTTAGAGCGGAAAAGTCAAATCGATATTTAAAAAATCGATATTTAAAAAAACCGACCTGACCCACTTTCACCATAGATACTACTAGCTGGATTATAAGGCTATATCTAAATCTGAATCAATCTTACATGCTTTCAGTTTGATAATAAGATGTTGTGTCAAATTTAAAGAAAATCGGGTACAATATATGTGTTCTAGAGCGGAAACAATCAAATTGCGAGTGAAATTTTTTTTTTAATCTGAACCGATCTGACTCGCTTTTACCATAAGTGTTTCTAGTAGGATTATAAGGTGTTGTGCTAAATTTAAAGGAAATCGGGTACAATATGTGGTTTCTGGATTAGATAAAGACAAATCGGGAGGCCTGTATTTAAATTTGAACCGATCTTACCCACATGAGGTAGTTTAATATAATTATATTGCTAAATATATGAATATATGTTATGTGATATGAATAATAAATAAAAAATTATTAGATTTTTAACAAAAACGTAAAAGTAAAGTAACTCTAAATATGCTTTTGAAACCAAAGAAATCACATTAGGCTTTATTTAAAGGTTTTACAGCTTCAAGTAAGTCTTGGATTTTAAAGCTTCTGGTGTCCACTTTGCAACAAAATGATACTTTTGTAAATATGTTCACTACTTTAGATGTTATGATGTCCGCAACAAAAAAAATGCAAAAGGTCCTACTGTGCGTTGTATCTAGAGTTTTTCTCCCGGGATATCCCAGGATGCATATCCAGCCCATTTTTTTGGGATTTATTCAATCTAACCTATATAAAACAATTGTAACATTAAAATTTTGAAAAATAAGCAGTATGCCAGTAGATTTTGTTTATTTATTCCACCTTATTTAAACTATTAAATTGTAATGTCAGTACAACATCACAATGCAATAACGTCACATCTGTACTCAGCTTTTCTATGTTTTTATTTGTTTTATTTCAAATCCTGATCTTTCGACGAAAGACGAAATATCGGTTAATTAAATTTAAAATACAAAAACAAAGACCTCGAGCTCGTTTTTTAATTCAATAAAGATGTTAATAAGTAGTATGGTTTAGTTA
Source organism: Polietes domitor (assembly GCA_947397865.1). Lineage (NCBI taxonomy): Eukaryota > Metazoa > Arthropoda > Insecta > Diptera > Muscidae > Polietes > Polietes domitor. The sequence goes on from OX377618.1 coordinate 34,204,739, forward strand.
GTTTTCCGTAAACTAGTTAATGTCTTATATTTAATATAAAAAATGCGATCGTATTTAAAAAAAATATGTCAGCCTATACTCCCTTAAACGAAACACTGTTCGATTCCTACAGCAAGTGACAAAAGAAACGAACGACTTCAATAGCCGTGTTTTATTGGTAACTCGCTTAATTGGTCCCATAATTTAGTCATAGTGAAAATTGTAAATTTGATTTAATTTAGGAGCATTTGAAATAATTTAATTTAAAAAATAATACAAAATTTTTAAAATGAAATCTGAATAATTTAATTTATTTTTAAACGCATTGAATGCTTTATTTTTGTTAAGTTTTAAGTGCAAATGTGCTCTCAGATACATAAAATGTTCTTTTGACGAAAAAACTTGTTGTTCCGGTATCCTGGGAATTTAAAAAAGAAATCCCGCTATCCTGGGAAATGAAAAAGTCCGGGAAATGAAAAACTCTAGTCGTATCAATGGAATCAATATCGTTCCTCGTTACGCTCCAACAATTTTTATATATTTTTTGTTTGTATGGAAATATGTCGAAAAACTATCTTCAAAACTATACGATAATCCAAAAGCTGCATATATTTAAGAAAATATAGTTTTCACACCACCATTATTTATGCCATTCTATTATAAGATGATATTACCCTATACTATGATAAACTCATCATACTTTTCACATTATAGCGAACACTTAAGGTTAAGCCAGCAACACCCAAGGCTTGAACCATAAGACCATAGATGTGTATGTATTTCATCTTCTTCATCTGTATGATAAAATGAATAAAGGACGTACACACTCGTACAAAATGTAAAGGAAGAAGTGATAAAAATCTTAAGAGTGGATATTATTAATATATTAAAATTCTTTGCCAGCTATTTCATCCACTTGGCTCTGGTTTGGAAAGCCAAGGTTGCAAATAACAGTGTACCTAGTCTTAACGTACATAGTTAGATGAGAAGTGGGGAGTTTTATATTCTGGTATTTACTGCTGGCAGTTGTTTTTCTTCGATTTTTTGCTTTCAACTGTGCTGCCTTCTTCCATCACTTTGAGAGATGTCCAACGCAGCTGTTACTGCTGTTGTTTTGCAAAGAACTTATCTTCACAGCACAGTGCATCAATACAACAAGCATAAGGCTAAGACCCGAAGTTGTGACTCTTGGGTGCGCAAGGTCTATGATGAAGACGGTTGTTATGTGTATTGCGGCTCATTCGTACGTACATACATATACTTCGTATATGCACATACCTCCTTGCTGCTGTGGAAGTTGCCTCATCCTCCTTTCCTTAACAACTTATACGGCTTTGTGTGTTGTGGAATATGTTGTGCGGACATGTGTCCATTGCTCCTTTGGCCATTCTATCACTTTTTAAGGCATGATAATCATTCATTCAATCATAAGCATAAATATGTAGCACCAAAGTTATGCCATAAAATAGCCATTCATAACAATACTATAAAAATGTAAAATGTGTTGTGCAGTTATCCAACTTTTCAAGAAAACAATTTCAGGAAAGATGTTGATGAATGCACATGTTGTAGACTTCACAGTGTAGTGGTGATGCGGTTTATCTAGAAGTAACTAGGAATGGAAATATTAATGTGCTGAGATCATTTGCATACGCTATATATATGTATGTGTATATGATTATGGATATATAACACTAGTTTTCAACCCTTTTGTCAAAGGGGTGAGTATATAATTGTTTGGTGGCATTTGCTGTCCTAAACAGGGAAATATATTAAATCTTTTTTATGGATCACTTTTTAATTTTTTTTTAATTAAAATTTATATTGCATGTACCTTTATACTATAATTTATGGAATGTATTCCCAATCTAGGCGGGTTATGCGCTAAATTTGAGCAACAGTAGAAAGCTGAAACAGTAGAAATAAGGATTTTAAATCGTTTTTTGCTAGCAAGAAAAAAGCAAAAAAATTCGTAAAAATATTTTATTTTTTAATGTCTATTTGGAAAAATCTATGTGAACAAATATAGAAAAATTACCCTTCTCGTAGAATTAGGAACATTTTTTGTTAAAAAAATAAAAATGAAATTACTTTATTCTTTTTTGTAACGAAGAAAAATAATGTATCATATTTGTTTCATTTTCAAATGAAGATTTTTGCTTAAATTGATTCGTCATATATGAATACGACACGTACTTTCATAAAAAGTTTTCTTCGTTGGATTGCTGACTATTAAATAAATGTAATATACTTAATTTTATAATTCGATGTTACGGTTAAAAGTTATGTTGGGATCGGTATACTTTGATTACAAGAATAGTTAACCAGGCAGACGGATATAGCTTAATCGATGTAGATAGTTATTCTAAGATGAGTGTAATAAACGATGTAAGAGAGATCTTCCTTTGGGGTACACAAAGACAATATAGGCTGGTGGAGCGTATTATACTCTGAAGGTGGAATAATTACGTTGTCATTTATGCATCTTTCGAAATGTTAATAGTACTAACAAGAAAAAAGGTGTCGGCAACACCGAATTCATATCGGTTAAAAATACTTCAAACTTCGTGATTCTGTGTGTATTAGTTTAGCGTACTAAACTAATATACTAAAATAATTTTATAATAAACTATAATTAGTACTAGCACATGATTCCAGAACGTTTGGCAAAGTTTTTTCAGAGCTTTCTTCAAATAATTCTGGCTCCCGATTCACTTTTTTTCCGAAATGCTTGACGCGACATTATTTGTATTTTTAATTGCTTTATTTACCACTTTTTCACAAATTTCGTAGACCAACTTCACGTGTTCACTCTCTAAATACACTGATTTTACTGTTTTGTTTTTAGAATTTTCGTCGCACTGCTAATAACGGCATCTGAAATTTGGTTCACAACAAATGAAGGAAAATACCAAAACACAGAACCATCTGCCAGAAATCTTTTATAATATGTGAAGACCTTTCTACACACAAAGAATCAAAAATTACCCAGACTTCAAGTTAAGAATTTTTAAAGAAATCTTCTAGAAGTTTCTGCACAAGCAAAACAAAAATTCCCTTGAAATTTTGTTGAGAATTCTGATTCCGTTCAGATATGCGGGGTATGTCTGAAGACTCCAGACAATGTGCAGAATTATCTGACTCAAGAAAAAATCTGAAGATTTGGTTTGCTGGGATAGTTACCGAAATCAAACACTTCTTCTCCTGTATGTTCGTAATTCGCAAAAATGTTCAGTTCAAGCAACAAAATGTTTACTTCGTAAATCACTTCATTTCATCTGTTTTGTTTTTTTATTATTTGATCTTTTCTTTTCATAGTTTTTGTTGTAACTACTTACTCAGGTTCGAGATCAATTGTTTTTTGGAATCTTTAAATTCGGTGTGTACATTCCAGAGAATACGTTTTCTACACAACATTGCCAACATTTTAGTAAAAACGTTAACGATTTTACAATAAATCTTGTTTATATATTTGCGCTCAATTTTAAATTAAAAGTGGCTATGAGCTACAGGGTCCGCCATCTAACGTTTTTTTTTCAACTATTCAACCGTTGGTCTATTATTTGTGGGGTGCCCGAGGCAGCCATTTAAAATTATTTTCCATTATTAACCGGAAGGATTGTACGTTCAAATAAAAAAGAAATTTGAGAAAATATTCAGTAGTTTTTTTATAGCATTTTCAAAAAAAAAAATTATTTGGCGGACCCTATATAAAAGCGCGAATAATAGAAAATTTTGAAAACTGTAATCCAATTTAGATTAAACGTTTAAGTACAGGCCGCAATTATTGTCCGATCCCAACGAAACAAATATTTTTTCCAGGACTGAAAATCAATCTCCATACGAATAGTTTTACTATTTGTTTCCTAGGGCCACATATTACAAGCTTTTATTCAGATTTTCCACTTTCCATTATATATAGTAAAAGTAGACCACATCGGAGCCTGCTTATACACTCAACGAGAGTATTATGTCTTTGTGCATTTGTTTGTAACACCCAAAAGGAAACGAGTTATACCCATCATTTATTATACAGATCGGCATAGAATCACTTTCTGAGTCGATTTAGCAATGTCCGTCTGTCCATCTATTGTTTTAATCAAATTACAGGTCGCAATTATAGTCCGATCTTAAAAAAATTGCCACAACTAAGTTTTGTGGATCAAGGACGAACGCTATTTAATTTGAGGAAAATCGGTTCAGATTTAGATATAGCCCCCATACAAATGTCGCTCCCGATTTGACATTTTCCGCTCTAGAAACCACATATTGTATCCGATTTTCTTTAAATTTGGCACAACATCTTATAATCCAACTAGAAACAACTGTGCAGAAATTGGGTAAGATCGGTTCAGATTTAGATATAGCCCCCATACAAATGACGCTCCCGATTTGATATTTTGCGCTCTAAAAACCACATACTGTACCCGATTTTCTTTAAAAGTGACACAATATCTTATAGTCCAACTAAACAAAACTATGGTGAAAGATCGGTTCAGATTTAAATATAGCCCAAATACAAATGTTGCTCCCAAAAGTTTAAGCGATTTTGGCCAAACTATACATTTTATATTTCACCTATTTCGTTCCAGGTTTCAATATATCCTCATACAAATCAGAGTTACAAGCCGAACCATAATTATCGGCGGCGGCGGCGCTGTTCAAAATGGGTCGGCGGCGGCGGCTTTCGGCTTATTTGCAGACTCGTTCTGTCATTCGATTACCCCTATTTATTTGATAATTTTGGGAAAACGGATGGAACAATTTTCTTTTATTCTTTGCCAAGTAGTTCAATATTCGTTAATATTAGCCAATGTTCCAATAGTTTAATATTGTTATTAGTGTATCCAATTATTCGGACTTTTATGTTATTCGATTTATCGTTTATTTGAAAACAAAAAAATTTCAATTAATCGAATGATGAAGTCGAGAGTTATTCGATTAACAGATTAATCGAACAATTGTCCACTTAAATAAAATATAATTAATAAGAGTTATATAGACAAGACACGCCAGTTTATATTGAATAATTATTACGTATCTGATTTTATTTAAAAATTGTAATATCAAATTCGAAATTCATTAGAAGTTGACAAAAATCTTAATATCTTATCAAAACAAAGAACTTCCCCTTAAATGAGCACAATATCAGAAGCTATCCATTGATATTTTTCGAATATGGATCATATGATTTATAACAGAACTGACTTTATTATCGCGGTGTTAACCTCAATTTTTCTATGAATTTACTATTCTATGAAATTACTATTCTTTAAATTTCAAAAAATTCCTATTGGCCAGTTTTTGCTGTTTTTAAATGATGTCGGATAAATCGTTATTTTAATATCTGTGGAGCATACAAATCAAAAATCGAAAAAATTGTGGTTTTATATTTGGTGTTTCATAGTTTTTTACCCAAATGTAGCAAACTGGCTATTCAAAATCGATTTATCATACAAAGCATACGACGATTTCATTAGTTTTTAAGGCAAAAATTATAATATCGATTAATCGATTATTTGGGACAATTTATTCGAATTATTCGTTATTCGAAAATCATGATTTTATTATTATTCGAACAAATATTTGACAACAATTATTCTAGTAATCGCAGTTGGACACCCCAATTGTTATCCCATACAATAATTTTTTGGGAGTGGAAATCCATTCCCAAAATTATAATATGTATGAATTTAATAAATATTTTTGTAATTAAAGCTTTTCATGTGAGGCTTGAATATCATAATCCTTCCAAAGAATAATAATACTCTACCTACTTTGACACACTAAAGAAGCACAATAGAGGAGCCACACGTACTGGAATTGACTTATATAAATGCGACTTTCAAATCAAAATACAATAATTCAATTTTCTATAGCCGTCATCATGTAGTAGGATACCAAATTCAAAGAAAGATCAATATATTTCACAGCAGTAGGTTGTCTAAGTCGACATTTATATTTTCTTTTGTAATTTTAAGTGGCTTGTCTGTTTTGCTAGTAAGATTTGACTGAGTTAGAACTCGCTCAAATCTCGGCGGCGTGGTTGAAGTCGATATGAGTCGATGAAATCGGCGGCGTGGTTAAGTCGATTTGAGCCGATGAAATCCGCGGCGGCGCGGCTCGTGCGGAAACATGCGGCGGCGGCGGCTTTTCGGCTTAAAATCGGTCGGCTTGTATCTCTGATACAAATGTCCTTTCCGATTTAACATTTTTAGTCAAACACATACATTTACAGGATACAAAAAACCTTCCCGTTTTCACCGAATTGAATTGTATTCGGATAGAAAGTGGAGTGTATCACAGAGTCGGCTCCGCCCGACTTTAGCCTTTCCTTACTTGTTTTAATTTGGATTTTACCGCTGTAGAATACAGATATTACAATCGATTATGGTCGCATTTACTGTATATGATCATGTTTATAATAGTAAGTTGTGAAAGAGGATGTGAAAGAGATTTCGATAACCTTCGATTTGACTTTTAACCACTCTAGAATACACATAACAATAATACTCAGTTTGGTCACATTTGCTGCTATATGATGGAGGGATCATATAGTCGGCCCCGTCCGATTTTAGTTTTTCCTTACATTTTTATGTTATAATTGATAATAAAAATATATTATTTATTATGTTATTTATCTGTGATTTGTATTCTACTGGAACAACTCAATATTCCTGGTCTCAACTTCTGCTTTGGTAAACTCGTGTTTATACCAGGAGTTAGTTCTTTTTTACTTCAGATTAATATGTAAGACTTATTTTTAAGTAAACTTAGCTCTACAAGCCACTGGATGTGCCAGGAGCAAGCACTTTTTCCCTTATATTGTCCACTATCATATTCAGTGTTAATTGCTACTCATGCATATCATATTAAGTGTTAATTGCTACTCAGATTGTCAAATTTTACTTAATATGCTATTAAAATAATACTTTGTAGTATAAAGTTTTCGGAAAACATTATTTTGTTCTAACTATTTTTAATGAAAATTGTAAGTCTAAAAAAATCAACTTAACTTTATTCATATATATTTATATACATTCTGCTTACATTGTGCAGCAATATTTATTTATTGTCGCTTGGTTTTATGATCATGTCTAGATAACATATTCCAGGGAATATAAAGGGTGTTTTTTATTGGGGTATAGAACTTTAAGTTGGCATCACTTTTTTAACTGGCGGCCATTTTGTCAGCTGTCAAGTGATTAACATTTAGTTTGGTTTGCCATTTCATCATGAACAGGTTGACAAAAGAACAACGCTTGCAAATCGTGCAAATTTATTTCGAAAGTAATGGTTCAGTCCGCGAAGTTCACCATTTTATGGTCGACATAATCGTCCATCAGAGCAATTAATTCGGTTAACCATGGATCGTTTTCGCACTACGTTTACTCTATGTGATAATACGCATCCGCAGAGACGTCGAACAGTGCGCACCGAAGAAACAATTGCCGCTGTAGAGCAAAGTGTTGAAGAGGACCCGAATGAATCGATTCGCCACCGTGCACAGCAATTGGAGCTGCACAGCAATTGGAGAAAGTGGTTGAAAATTGGACCTGTAGAATTGGCTATATTCGAGCCAGCCACGGCGGCCACATGCCCGAAATCATATTTAAACATTAATGGCATAAAATTATCTTTCCAATAAAGCCAAATTGATGGACATTAAAACGATTTTCTTGTGTTTTATTTCAATTCGAAGTTCTATACCTCAATAAAAAACACCCTATACATACATTTGTTGAAGATCCAATTTAAAAATTTAAAACTTCGCGAGCTGGGTTTGTGTGAAATGCTCCTCAACATACACTCAGCAGAGCAGATATACAGCTCGGGAAAATTCAATCACTGAATACACACACCTGCACGCGCCTTTCATCCCCATTCGTTTACGAATAAAGTTTCCTTTTTGTTGTTTTTTCTTACCGCTTTACGTTGAAGACTTCTCGCAGTGCTCATATTATCCATAGTAATCTGCGTGTATCATCTGGACGTCTTATGATATTATTGACCCGGATATTCGAAATAACTTTTCATAATTTCTTTCTTTTCATTTTATTGGCGTTTTCACTTTACATATACATTTCTTTATGTATTGAAAAGAGGGAATGTTTCTTCAATTTCCTGTCATCCGGTTGTTGTTGTATCTACAACTTTTTTATACCGGTCGGTGTTGCTCATACTCTTGGTATGATGCCGCAGACGTATGTATTTCACTTTGTTGTTTAAAAATGTAAAGTCGGTAAGGAATATTATATATGAGTCATTCCATGTCAAGCTGTACGGTTTTTGGCCTCAATAGCTGCGATTGCCTGGAAAGTTTGTGTATGTATTCTTCTCATAAAAATATTGGATACGTATTTTTGGAAAAAAAAATTGATTTTTTTCACGAGTTGTGACCAATTCAACAGTGGAAAACATACTACTTTTTTCAAAAGGTGTGCTCATTCAATCACCTGTAACTCTTGAAAGACTTTACCGATTTTAATGTGTTTTACCTCGTTTTGAAGATAATTTCAATTACTTTAAATTTGTATTTTATTGGCGTTTTGTTTTATAGCAGGGTTAGATTTTTTAAAGTTTTTGCAATTTTGTTTAATATATTTTTCCATAATAATTTTTTGATTTTTCATTGTTTTTATACCTTGTGCTTATGAACTAATGAAAAAATTACAATTTTGATGATTTTTGACTGTAGATTTTTTTAATATATTTTTCCATAACCATTTTTTGATTTTTCATTGTTTTTATACCTTGTGCTTATGAACTAATGAAAAAATTACCATTTTGATGATTTTTGACTGTAATTCTAGTTTATTTTGTAAAAAATAAATCGAAAAAAATTTTAAAAAATAGAAGCCATCATTTCACCACTTTCAAACTAACACAGTCGCTTAAAAATAGGCTTAAGCACACTACTTTAAATTTTCAACAAAATGGATTGGTGTAATCATTTCGAAAATCAAACTAAAAGAATTAAAATTACAAAAACTTTAAAAAATTTAACACTGCTATAACCCAATTACCTTCAAAACGAGGTATAAGACATTAAAATCGGCAAAGTCTTTCAGGAGTTACAGGCGATTGAATGAACACGCCATTTCAAAAAAGTAGTGTCATAACTCGTGAATTTTTTTTTCAATTTTTTCCCAAAGATACGTATACAATATTTTTTTGAGAAGAATACATACACGAACTTACAAAACAATCACAGCTATCAAGGTCAAAAACCGTACCGCTTGACATGGAATGACTCATATATAATTAATGTTTAATTCCTCAAATAATCCAAAGCAGGTATGCTACATTTAATATTGGCTCTTGAAACATCAAATCGAGCCCTGTTTGTCAAAATTATGTGAGCACCACAATTTTTGATTTTCGTTTTTATTATAAACGATAATTAGCGATCTCAAAAAAATGCAAAGCTTTAGAAAATCCAGTTATAGATTTGTTTGTTAAAGATTGGTTTGTTTTATGTGTTCTCCCAGAATATTTCGCTTTTATCATAGTCCGTTCGTGAGCTGAACTCGTTCAAAACAACCTCTATATATCAGGTTTTCCTTAAAAAGAATTCACGATGAGAATGGCATTGAGAAAAAAATACTGCTAGAAACTAAAATCTGGTCCTAGCCTTATCAATTCATATCAAAAAAAAATTTACGAATTTTATGCAATTTTTTTCCTTAGCTTTGTATAAACTGGAATGTGTTTACGAAGTAAAATACCCCATTTTTTCAGTTTTTACTTCTCATTTAAATAACTGAGAACCAACAGTATGAACAAAATTGGGCGCTTAAGGGGTTAAGAAGTTGACAAAATTTTAATCTTTCATTTTAATCGGAAACATCGACAAAAATTCGTTTCTTCATCACAATAAAAACCGTTCTAATATACTTGGGGTGAAAATACATTTTAAAACTTAAGCCGATATTTAATATCTATATATACAAAAGAGTTGCGTGATTGAGTGACTAGGGTTTGGGGTTTCCCGGACTTTTTCCTTTCCCGGGAAAACGGGAATGAAAAGTTTAATTCCCGCGAAAAAAAATTATTTTGGGTATTTCCAAAATGATTTAAAATGTCAACATTTAGTAACTGGTGTGCTTTTTAACCTATTAACGCCCACCATACACGCCTGCGTACACTATTTCAAGGTTTTCGTATTTTTTTGATAACTATTATTATGAATGTTATTCATGATTATTAAACTATAGGCCTGTTCGATTGAGCTTACTAGCTTATTACACACTCCATGGGAGTATTATGTTTTTGTGCATTTGTTTGTAACACCCAAAAGGAAACGAGTTATACCAATCGTGTATTATACAGATCGGCTTAGAATCACTTTCTGAGTCGATTTAGCAATGTCCGTCTGTCTGTCCATCTACTGTTGTACTCAAATTACAGGTCGCAATTATAGTCCGGTCTTACCAAAAATTGGCACAAGTAAGTTTTGTGGATCAAGGACGAACGCTATTTAATTTGAAGCAAATCGGTTCAGATTTACATATAGCCCCCATACAAATGTCGCTCCCGATTTGACTTTTTCCGCTCTATTGCATCCGATTTTCTTTAAATTTGGCACAACATCTTGGGTGATTTTTTAAGAGCTTGATAACTTTTTTAAAAAAAAAAACGCATAAAATTTGCAAAATCTCATCGGTTCTTTATTTGAAACGTTAGATTGGTCCATGACATTTACTTTTTGAAGATAATTTCATTTAAATGTTGACCGCGGCTGCGTCTTAGGTGGTCCATCCGCTTAGTCCAATTTTGGCATTTCCACGTTTTTGAGTAACAGAGACCCAATTGGTGCGAACGGCGACGAATCGAAAATTGGTGGTCATCATTAACACTGGCCGATACAGCTGCGATATTTTCTTCAGTTCGCACTCTACGTAAGCGTGTTGGTGGTTTAATGTCCAACAATGTAAATTTGGTGCGAAATTTAGTCACAATAGCCCGAATAGCCGCTTCAGTGGGTCGATTAAACTGACCATAAAATGGAAGCGCGCAATGAACTTTCTTAACAGAGCACGCATTTTGATAATAAAATTCAATAATTTGCAAGCGTTGTTCGTTTGTAAGACGATTCATGATGAAATGTCAAAGCATACTGAGCATCTTTCTCTTTGACACCATGTCTGAAATCCCACGTGATCTGTCAAATACTAATGCATGAAAATCCTAACCTCAAAAAAATCACTCTTTACAACTAGAGAGATCTATGCAGAAAGTGTGTAAGATCGGTTCAGATTTAGATATAGCGCCCATACAAATGTCGCTCCCGATTTGACATTTTCTTCTCTAAAAACCACATATTGTACAACATTCTTTAAATTTGGCACATCATTTTATAATCCAACTAGAAACACCTATGCAGAAAGTTGGTAAGATCGGTTCAGATTTAGATATAGCCCCCATACAAATACAATATAAGATGATGTTGGCACAACATCTTATAATACAACTCAAGACACCTATGCAGAAAGTGGGTAAGATCGGTTCAAAATTAGATATAGCCCCCATATAAATGTCGCTCCCGATTTGACTTTTCCGGTCCAGACGTCACGTATTGTCTCCGATTTTCTTTAAATTTGGCACAGCATATTAAAATACAACTAGAAACATCTGTGCGAAAAGTGGGTAAGATCGGTTCAGATTTAGATATAGCCCCCATACAAATGTCGCTCCCGCTTTGACTTTTTCCGCTCTAGAAACCACATATTGTATCCGGTTTTCTTTAAAATTGGCGCAATATCTAATAATCTAACTAAAACATCTGTAGTGAAAGTGGGTAAGATCGGTTTAGATTTAGATATATGTACATATATTTATATATATACAAATGTTGCTCCCAAATGTTTAACCAATTTTGGCCAAACTTTTCATATTATATTTCACCTATAAGCATACAAGTGGGTCACATCGTTCCATGTTTCAATATACCCCCATATGTTCTTTCCGATTTATCATTTTTTGTGAAACACATACATTTACAGAATACAAAAATCCTTCCCGTTTTCACTTTTTTACCGAATTGAATTGTATTCGGATAGAAAGTGGAGTGTATCATATAGTCGGCTCCGCCCGACTTTAGCCTTTCCTTACTTGTTTGTGTATGGAATTTACTCGCTTTACAAGAAAGTAACATACTACTCTCATAGTGTTGCTGATAGATTTTTCTTGTTGATTCATTTAAGAACAAACCAATGGACGCCCGACTTTAGCCTTTCCTTACTTGTTTGTGTATGGAATTTACTCGCTTTACAAGAAAGTAACATACTACTCTCATAGTGTTGCTGATAGATTTTTCTTGTTGATTCATTTAAGAACAAACCAATGGATAAAAATGTTGCCACCTTACTCTAATCATCAAAATTAAAGGCGTCATAAAATTGGACATTTAAATCGCAGACACAAGTGACTTACACCTAAATGAGATTTAAAATTAAAAATATAAAAAAAATTACAGAAACAAAGAAAAAAATTTAAAATGTAAAAGCAATTGAAAAAATTAATATTAAGTAAATAAATTCATAAAAAATAAAAAATTGAAATAGTCCAGACATTAGTTCTTACAAAAGGTTATTTAAAAATACCGTAGGATATATTTCTACTCATACATATTTTATTTCTCTTGCAAGATTCAACGTGAACATTTTTAATTATATGCCAATTTTTAATAATTTCTTACTTGTTTCATATGTAAAGAAAATTGTTTTTTAAGAATATGTTCTCCTTTTATTTCGTCGATTTAAAGTTTAACCAGCACGAGGGTTTATGTATTGGCATTAGGTTAGCCATAGTATTGTCGGTATGATATTTTTTTTCACAATAAAGATCATGCTATTATACTCACAAAAAGGAATCGTAAAATTCAGTGTGTACATCCCTCAAAGTGCTTAGAAACGCAAAATTAATGATTTTTTTGAAATTTGTACTTTTAAAAGGTAAACGGGAAAAATGGGATAAAAAAGGTACCAACAACACGAATGACGCAACAATAATGAAGGAATTTTTCGAAATTTGTACTTTTGAGGGGATACAAATTGTTCTACCTCCCTGACCAAACGGCTGGGCCTAGAATCTTGAAATTTGGAACGGGCATCACTTTTATAGGACGAATGCGAACAAGAAAATATTTTTCAAAATTTTGTGGGTAAGGGATAAAAATGGTAACAATCAAGCAGGCGGAGCTGGAATCATGAAATTCGGCGTGAACATCCCTCAAAATGCTTAGGAACGCAAAATTGATTAATTTTTCGAAATTCGTACTTTTAAAGGGTAAACGAAAAGGGGGGATAAATGAGGTACCAACAAACGCGACTAACGCTACAACCATGAAATTCGATGTGTATATTCGTCTTACTCCGTAGATGATTGATAAGAAGGAATTTTCCGAAATTTGTACTTTTAAGAGATTAAATGGGTTAAAATAGTGTCACCGGTCTGACCAAACGGCTTGGCCTAAAATCTTGAAATTTGGAACGGGCATTATTCTTATAGCAGGAATGCTATCAAGAAAATATGTTTGCAAAATTCGTACTTTTTGGGGTTGAAATTGGGTAAAATGGGATAAAAAATGATACTAATCATAGCAGGAATGCTATCAAGAAAGTATGTTTGCAAAATTCGTACTTTTTGGGGTTGAAATTGTGTAAAATGGGATAAAAATGATACCAATCGAACAGACTGAGCAGGAATACCCATACCCATATGCTTAGAAACTCAAAATGAAAGAATTTTTCAAAATTAGTACTTTTAAATGGTAAACTGGAAAAAGGGGATAAATCATGAAATTCGGTGTGTATATTCGTCTTACAGCATAGATGCGATATAAGAAGGATTTTTTTTTCGAAATTTGCACCTTTAAGGGATTAAAATGGATAAAGATTGTACCACCGCCCTTTCGCAAAATTCGTACTTTTTGGAGATAAAATTGGGTAGAATTAGGCATAGAAACACAAAATTAAGGGATTTTTTAAGAATAATGAGGAAAAGAGGGTACAAATGGTACCAACAACGCGGCTGAAGCTCTAAAGCTGAAGCTCAGGAGCTAAAGGATTTTTTAAAATATACACTTTTAAGTAGAAATCAGAACAAAATGCGATTAAAATGGTACCCGCCATTGTATTGAAGCGGAAGCGGATCAAAAGTCGTATAAATTGTACAAACTAAATTGGGAAAATGGGATAACCAAAGTTTTCTGCTAGAATCTGAAAAGTCTTTTATAAAGTCGGCGTGTACATTTCTCCAACTACGTAGACGCGCAACATAAATTATTTTTTCGAAATTTGTACGTTTAATGGCGGCACGAAAAAGTGTAAAAATGATACCCACTAATATAACATAACATAAATGTATTTTTAAAGACAAAAAGGTATAACCATATTACCTACCAAAATATTGTACTAGAATAGTGAAGTTCTGTGCGAACATTATAGTCAGTAGCCCCGTCGAAATAAAAAATATATAACAAAATATTTGTTCTTTGTATCGGTACAGAAGTAAATTTATTTTATCTTGGATAGGAACTACAAAGGGAAAAAGCATACATAAACTAAGTAGGTTTAAATTGATTAGAAAATCATTTTTAAATCTAAAATTGCAAATTGCAGGTGTGTGCAGGACATATGGAAATATTGGCAAAGATCAAATTTTACCGTGTTCCATAGAAGTTATAAAAGGTTTAATCTTACGTAAGGAATGGTAATTTCGTACGCTTAAAGTGATAATAAAAACTTTATCAAATATCAAAATATAACTGGTTCCGAATAGTTTATTAGGAATATGGACTATATGTGTGGGGGTACCATAAGGGGGAAAATACTTTGTTCAAAGGTTGAATATATTACTTAACTCCTTTCGCGAGTTATCGTGTGCACCAGCCAGGCAGACAGACGGACGTAAAAGGAATTTAGGACATACTTAGGGTCTTAAGTCACTCCTTCAATGCGTTTTTTCTATCTCAAATGATATATGTGCTCCTATTCCGTCGAGTGAGGGTATAATTATCACAGCTTAAGAAAGAAACGGGCAAATAATGTTTTACTTTATATGATTTTTTTGTAAGAAAGTTGTTTAAATTTTTGTGCCTACTTAAATTAAACTATTGATTACGTATAAATGGATGACACAATATACTTTGATTTTTTAATTTGTATAAGGGGGACAAATCCTTGTGTCCACGGAATGTGAGTCGGTTCATTCAATAATTGCAATCACAATTTCACTGTCAAGACAATCCTCTAAAATGTTATTGATTAAATCGGAATGACGTCGAAGCCATTTCCGCGTTTGGATTTCTTTACACAAGTCCGAAATGCAGTACTTGAATGTATTCCAATCTTGAATTTATCCCAAAAGCAGTTAAATTTTGTATTTTCTGAGCTCAAGTGTCGATGGCTCTGGAACACTATGTCGCTTCGTACGTAGACCACAAAACTTCTGGAGTGAATAAAAAGCGACACGGTTCGATACAAGAATATCCTGTAGATCAGAATCTTCACGCACCTGAGTCTCACAAATACAATAATTTACCGCCTTAGAATAGGCGTCAAAAAATTATTCGTCATTTCTTTGCCCGCATCATGCTAAAAATTGTAGTCTAAAACAAAAAAAAACTATTTTCAAACGCCGTATAGTTACTTTGCTCTAAACATTGCAACTTCATTTAAAACGGCGTTATAACGTTGATTTATTACTTTGAGGGTATGTTAATTTTATTTTGCTTATAGATTAATGCATTTATGTTATTTATATCAGCGAGCATATAATTATTAGTGCTGCAACCTTTGGACTATTATTTATGGGGTGCCAAGACAGTCATTTGAATGAAATTATTTTCCATTATTAACCGGAAGGATTGAACTTTCAAATAAAAATGGAAATTTTAAAAAATATTCAGTAGTTTTTTTTATAGCATTTTCAAAAAAAAAGTTATTTGGCGGACCATTTATAATATACGTATGTCTAATGGATATATGTATGGCTTAATTAGTGACACTAACTGACAGTTAAAACCGATTGTTACCGCTAAATTCAGATTATTTTGTCATTGTTAAGGACTCGAAGTAAAATATTTTGTGGAGTATCACAAATTTTGAATATATAGTCTACTATACCATAGTCTATCTACAATGTTTTCTAACCTATCAGGTATCATCGGAAAGAATTTAGAGAAATCGAATTACTATTAAACGGATTTATCAACCCACAGTGAGCCAGTTTAATATATAAAACATGCTTGTTAGAAAAAATATAATGCATTTAATTAGCATTTGTCTCCGTCTAATAAAAATATAAGACCCGACGACATTCTTATTTTTTAATTATACACTCCACGAGAGTATTATGTCTTTGTGCATTTGTTTGTAACACCCAAAAGGAAACGAGATAGACCCATTGCTAATTATACCGATCGTCTTAGAATCACTTTCTGAGTCGATTTAGCAATGTCCGTCTGTCTGTCCGTCCGTCCATCTATTCTTGTAATCACGATACAGGTCGCAATTGTAGACAGAACCAAATGAAACTTTGCACAACGACGTTTTTTTGGATAAGGACGAACGCTATTTAATTTGAAGAAAATCGGTTCAGATTTAGATATAGCCCCCATACGAATTTCACTCCCGATTTGACTCTTTTCAATCTAGATACCACATATTACAACAGATTTGCTTTAAAATTGGCAAAACATCTTATATTGTAACTAGAAACACCTGTGGTAAAAATGTGTTAGATCGGTTCAGATTTATATATAGCTCCCATACAAATTTCTCTCCCGATTTGACTTTTTCCGCTCTAGAGACCACATAATGTATCAGATTGTCTTCAGATTTGGTAAAACATCTTATATTTCCACTAGAAACACCAATGGTGAATATCGGTCAGATCGGTTCAGATTTATATATAGCTCCCATACAAATTTCGCTCCCGATTTGACTTTTTCCTCTCTAGAAACCACAAAATGTATCAGATTGTCTTCAGATTTGGTAAAACATCTTATATTTCCACTAGAAACACCCATGGTGAATATCGGTTCAGATTTATATATAGCTCCCATACAAATTTCGCTCCCGATTTGACTTTTTCCGCTCTAGAAACCACATATTGTATCAGATTGTCTTCAGATTTGGCAAAACAACTTATATTTAAACTAAGAACATCTATGGTGAAAATAGGTCAAATCGGTTCAGATTTAGATATAGCCCCCATACAAATATCGTTCCCGATTTGATATTTTCCTCTGTAGAAACCACATACTGTACTCGATTTTCTTTAAATTTGGCACAACATCTTATAATCCAACTAGAAACACTATGCAGAAATTGGGTAAGATCGGTTCAGATTTAGATATAGCCCCCATACAAATGTCGCTCCCGATTTGACTTTTGCCGCTTTAAAAGCCACATATTGTGCTCGATTTTCTTTAAATTTCGCACAACATCTTATAATCTAACTAAACAAAACTATGGTGAAAGTGGGTAAGATCGGTTCAGATTTAAATATAGCCCAATTTCAAATGTTGCTCCCATAAGTTTAACCGATTTTGGCCAAACTATACATTTTATATTTCACCTATTTCGTTCCAGGTTTCAATATATCTACATACAAATGTCCTTTCCGATATACAATTTTTTGTCAAACACATACATTTACAGGATACAAAAATCCTTCCCGTTTTCACATTTTCACCGAATTAAATTGTATTCGGATTGAAAGTGGAGTGTATCATAGAGTCGGCCTCGCCCGACTTTAGCCTTTCCTTACTGGTTTTTAACAAAAAATTAACAAAACAATTTCAAGCAGTGTGTCTGCTGAATCAAAACTGCAGATAATTTGCTGTTATAGCAGAAAAATTGCTGCAATAGTAGAATAAGTGCCTGCTGATATACAACAAACAATGTCTGCTGTTAATAGCAGACATTGTCTTTGTAACTACTATAACAGTACTTAACTAACTTGCCTGTAAATGTGGTCATTATTTTGAGATAGCGGCCAAAACTCTTTTTGGTTTTTGTTCTCCGATTTTAAAGTTATTAGACTCATATGAAAGTAGACAGTAGTAAACCTCGGGTGCCAAAAAATTAGAACTCTATTTTAACTATTTCACTGAGAACAGGGTGGTCCAAAATGGGCTTTTTCAGAATTTAGTAATTATGATATTTTTAGTTAATTTTTAAAGTTGAAATGATCATAACTTTTTTGTTTTTCAAGATTTTTGGGCGAAATAAATTTTGCGTTGTAACTTAACTTATTTCCTATCACTGGTAGAAAAAATTGAAGCTCTACTGTTTTCAGAACAATTTAAATATTTTTTTTAAAAAAGGTCTAATTTATCGGAAATTTCCTACTTCATAGAGCACAACTCCTGTGAGTCAAGCTGAGTCAAAACACAAATTTACTATTTTGTAGTCCTAACCCTCCCCTACATTCCTATATATACATGTCCATGCATCGGGACTGCACTTTTTGAGCTACAGCAATTTTTCTGACCCAAGGAAGATATTCTGTACAAATGCACGTCATATTTTTTGAGAAGTTATTTGTATGTGAAAGTGGCTATTATGCATATATTTTGATGAAATTTTGAACAAGAGTTCTTATTGACCCAAAAAATAATTCTGTTGAAATTAGGAGAATTTGGTCCATATTTGGACCTAGTCCACATAGAAGGGTGTATCAAAATTTTGACAAAAATGACAATAGAATCTGACAACATTCGCTTTGCTTAAAAACCAAATAGAACATTAAATTCAATTTTTACCAACATTAACGACAGAACACAACGAAGAGAACATTAGAAACGAGAATGAAAGAACATAAAATGGACATCACAAAAATGAAAGAGACAACAGCACTGTCACAACTTAGTGCTATCCAGTGCACGAAAACAAACGAAACGATTGACGTACATATCATCCAAAGTCATTATTATTCATTATTGTTTAAACAATGGCTAAATTCAGTTATAGTGTTCTATCTGATATATATTTTGAACGGAAATATGAAAACGACATTATTTTACATATAATGAATAATCCATTCTTCAAAATATCCGACAAACAAGAAATTAAAATTCATAAGTTAAAAATAAAAAACTTTTTAAATACTTTAAGAAAACGGTACAATCAATGTTCCAGAAACAAGAAATTGTTTTACTCACGCAACCAAGAATGACTAAGAAATAAACTTATTTTTGAAAAGCCATCAGTAACTACCACGGAAACTGGAAAAGGTGGTCGACCAGCAAAGCCAATTGATAATTGTAGTGAAAGATCACGAAGACGCAAGCTTAAACATATCAATGAAGAAGTTTCTTGTAGCATCATAAAGGATTCATTTCTGCATCAAATTCAACCATCGAAAACTAAAAAGAGTAAAATTGCTATCACAAAAAGGATTTTAGAAAGTATGCCGACACCAACTGAAGAAAATAAATTTACTCCAGAAGAAGCATTTGCACTATTTTTGGATTTGAAAATGACTAAAAACCAATATACAGAATTGCGGAAGCGAACCAATGAAAAAAATTGTGGAATTTTTCGATCATATCGAGATTTAGTTTCTGCCAAAAAAGATTGCTTACCTTCACCAACTGCTATTAGTGTAACTTCAAGTTCAGCAGAAATAAAATTGCAGGATCTTCTTGAACACACTGCAGAACGATTATTAAAGACATTTGATGCTGACTATTTAAAGAAGTTTAAAAATTGCAGCATGACTTTAATTTCTAAATGGGGATGTGATGGGTCCTCTGGCCAGAAACAATACAAACAATGTAATGCGGAAAATTCATCTGATGCCAATTTATTCATGATTTCTTTCGTTCCATTACGTTTAACAAAAACTTATATTGGTTCAGAGCCGTCAACTAGTAGAGCTGCAGAGATAGATGTATGGAAGAATGAAATTCCCTCGTCAACAAAATTTTGTAGACCAATAAAGTTTGCTTACAAAAAAGAAACTAAAGATGTCATAACTGAAGAAGTTGGTAAAATAAGAGATGATATTTGAATTTAATGACCAATGCATCGAAGTTAACTTTAAAATGTCACTTACAATGATCGATGGAAAAGTTGCACAAGCTTTAACCGAAACAAAGTCTTCGTCAAGCTGCACCATATGTCAAAAAACATCAACTCAATTGAGCCATCCACCAACACAAGACGATAGTTTTAATGAAGCATATGAATTTGGAATGTCACCTCTTCATGCTAGAATTCGTTTTATGGAGCATATTCTTAAATTGGGATTTGGAATTTGGCCCGTTAGGCGAAACAGTGAGAAACAACAAAGAAAATTTGGAAAAAAGAAAGCAAAAAAAAAGATATTCAAGAAAAATACCGTGAGATAGGCCTTATAATTGACCAGCCAAAGCAAGGAGGAGGAAATTCTAATGATGGAAACACAGCAAGGAGATTTTTTTCCGATCCAGAAACTGCAGCTTCTATAACTGGAGTAGATTATGATTTAATACGACGATTCCAAATCATATTAGAAGTTATAGCATGAAACAAAAAGATAGATGCAACAAAATTTGGTCAGTATGCTAATGAGACAGCAACCCTTTATAACCAAAAATATTCTTGGAGACATATGCCAACCACAGTTCACAAAATTTTGTTCCATGGGGAACAAATAATTCAGCACAATATGCTTCCAATTGGAGATCTCTCAGAAGAAGCCCAAGAAAAAAGGAACAAAGACTACAGATTCTTTCGCGAGCACAATACAAGAAAAATTTCCAGATATTGTACTAATGAAGATTAATATTTTGTTGTGCACATCAGACCCATATATGTCCAGTATTCGACAAAAATGGAAATCAACCTCATTAGAGTTAGATGAAGAAGCTAAACAACTACTGCAAAATGAAAATCAAAGCTATTTGGAAGAAATTTTTACTAATATTGTTTAATTAACACTAGTTTAAAAATTATAATTTGTTTCTAATTTTAGTATAAATTTTTATTAATACATTTAAATAAAATATATGTGCACTTTAAATCAATAGTAAAAGTTTACTTAAAATTTTATCGATGTTGTGTTCTGTATATAATATATCCAAATGGTATTGATATTGTTGGGAATTTCAGTGTTATTTTTCAGTTTAATCCTCACAAGAATTAGCTTTCTTCCACAAAAACCAACCTTTGGCCCCTGTGAATATTGAGACTAAATAAATGTCAGGGGCCAAATGTTGGCATTTTCTGACCAAAATTAAGTTTAGGAATAATAAATAAGTATTGGTTGTAAAATACGATTGAAGAAAATAAGAAATTATAAAAAATATACCTATTTAAAATGTCAAAATATTCAACTTTTACATGGAAACTCAACAAAAAATTAAAATGCATTTTTAACTCCACATTACTTACGTTCCTATCAGTCGATTTTTACGTTTGAACACGCAAATTGAAGCTTAAAGTCCCTCCTATTGAACAAAACAAAACAAAAAAATACCAATCCGGCCAAAAGTTATACAGTTTGACCGCTATCTCGCGAAATTGACCACTGTGTGACGGCTCAACGGAATAGAACTTGCTTACTTGTATGTATATAATGTATAATGTAAGATAACTAATTTGTAATGCGCCGTTTTTGAAAAATACATGAATTTTAAGTTAGGTAAAATCACACTAGCTACGCGAAAGTAAAAGACATAGCTTTAAATGTACACTTTGAAAAATAATCGCCCAGCAACATATTGCTAGAATCACATATATGTTTGAAACAGGCACCAATTATTATATATTAGAAACAATGTTCTATATTTATAACATTTGGTTATTAATCAAGTGTAAATATAAAACACTAAAAATTGCTCTCTGTGCATAGTAATCACACAATACATTCGTACTTATGGTATAACGAAAGAGAAGAAGTAAATAAGTAATACGCAAAATCATAAATCAAGATATTATTATATATACGGCACATGAAAAAACAGACTGAAAACAAATACTAATAAATCATCTTACGCATCTTCTGAGACTCGAGCATATAATGGAAGTGTCCTACAAGATACGGCATAGTTCAGTTGAACATAATGTTACAATGGTTGTTAGTCCCATTGTGTTAGCGCATGTCGTCCGATGATGCATACGTAGGTACGAGTATTGACAGATTTAAGCCACAAAAACAACAATCAGTTAAGTCTTGTACTGATACAACGTACGTATGCAACATTACATCCTGTGGCACAGGTAGTTAGGCAGGGAAATCACAACTGATTGGATCTGTGTTGAAAGAAGAAGAAAATATTAAAAGTAAATACTGGTAAGGGAAAACCATTGGTGATATTTGCACGTTCGGAGACAATGACATGCAAGTGTACGTGGAAGAATGTACAGTAGGTCGGATCGATAGTTTGTTTTGAGTAGTAATAGCATCCAAGATGTAGGCAAGTGTCAACAATATTAACCAAAATGGAAATAAGTAAGGAAGGCTAAAATCGGACGGGACCAATAATAATATCCTCTGAACCTTCTAACCCATTACAAGGTTTTTATTACCAATACTATAAGTTTTAAACTATTAATGAAAGTTTAACATTTCGGATTTGTCTCGTACTATTACTACTTCTATTTTTCAGAGTTCTTCTAATGCCGAACGTAGAAGAAGATGAATAAAACCAAACCAAAAAACCTACTACAGAAGCCCATGATTGGTTTGAATAAGGAGTTGAAGCTAACTTAATTCCCTAAAACACAAGCTGAAGAACTACTAGGTTTTCCAACAAGAGGTGTTATTTTGGTATATAGAGAAAAAAATGTCATTTCTTGAGATAAATGATCGGATGTTTATTTCATAATAAAGAGAAAGGTATGCCGTTAATAATGAAAAACAACATCAGCCAAATGGCCTTGACGACCACGCTTACAGGACCACATCCATTTCATGAAATTTTCAATACCCATCGCAAAGTGGCTGCACTATGTCCCCGATAGCCTCGCGAATTCTATCTTTGAGGTCTTGAATCGACGCTGGGCTGTTGGCGTACACCTTATATTTCACGTGGCCCCAATGGAAGAAGTCACAAGATCTCAGTGGCCAATTGTGATCACTTCTTCGAGAGATAACACGGTCCGGAAACTTTTCCCGTAAAAGAGCAATGGTTTCGTTGCTTGTATGGAACGTATAACAGTCTTGTTGAAAACGTTGTCCAGATCAATACCATCCAACTCCGACATTAAAAAATCATTATTCATCTATCGATAGCGCAATCCATTCACCGTAACTGCTGATCCAACCTCATTTTCGAAAAAGTAAGCTCCAATGACCCGCCGGACCATAAACCGCACCAAACGGTCACACGATGAGGATGGAGAGGCTTCTCAACAACAGCTTTTGGGTTTTCTGAGCCCCAGATGCGACAATTTTGCTTGTTGACGTAGCCATCGAGGTGGAAATGGGCATCATCAGTCAAGATGATTTTTCGATGGAATTCCGGATCATTTTCATTCATGAATTTTAATAATTTCAATGCGTTGTTGAAGCGTGTATCGTTCCATTTTTAGTAATGACGTAGTTTTTACTTGACTACTCGCCCGAAATACCGGGCGATTCAAAATAACACATCTTGTTGGAAATCCCTGTATAACTTGCTGCCCGAAGACACAAACTTTATGTCTTTGTGTTTCACTTTAAGTACGTATGAGTAACACATTTTGATATGGGACCGTATAATCGTAAAATCATGAAACTCTTGAATGTGTCTGGTATTAATCTTTCACCGAAATTGGTAACTGACTAGGATTGGTTATAAAATCCTTAGAATGGGTACTTGTTTGTCTTAAATATGAGACAAGAAATTTCTGTAGTCCAGGAATATGCCACACAAAATTATTAACACCATTAATGCCTATTACGGTGGATTCAAATACAAAGTCTTACGCAACAACCAACTATCTCAACCAATAGAGCCTAAACCAGGAATGAAAAAAGTTTGTCTCCTATCCGCTTTCCTATTCTCTAAGCCACCATGCTAGCCAATCAGGCCTCAAAATCAATACAGACAAAACAGAATAATTATCAATTCCCCCTAACAATCACTTATCTATTCGTTATTTGCGCATCCGTTATCGGATATGAGCGACCTTACAGTAAATAAAATACAAAAACACGTTTGACATTTGTATATATGCATTAATAAGATTTCTGCTTTTAGCGGCTTTTATTAAGCATCTTTCATCATTGCATCCAGTCCAATTTTTCTGCCAGGAAAGTTATTTTCGACATTTAACTGGTCTTCCTTGAACTTTTCCTTTAATAATTTTTCGCAGAACTCATTAAATGTGATTCTTTTTCTGTTTCTTGTTATTTTTCAAAGTTTACGATCCACTTGCATTCTCCTTAGACTCTTTTTTTTGTGACACGACCTCTCCATGTATTTTTTATACCCTCCACCTAAGGATATTCACTCTATCATTCCGTTTGTAACACCTTAAAATATTCATCGAAAATATGCATCGAAAGCACGATATCGGCCGAACGAAAGGAGCTAGGAGGTTCAAATTTTCCCTAAATCTGTCTTATGGTTGCAGATCGGTTGGGATTGAAAGTGGGTGAAATCGACCAAGAGGGAAAATGTTTTCCCTAACAAGGACTGATAGTACTCCCTAATATTCTGAATATTTAAGCATTTTTTTAATGTCTGATTTATAT
The DNA here is from genome assembly GCA_947397865.1 of Polietes domitor. Classification (NCBI taxonomy): domain Eukaryota; kingdom Metazoa; phylum Arthropoda; class Insecta; order Diptera; family Muscidae; genus Polietes; species Polietes domitor. Next base: position 34,229,396 of record OX377618.1, read on the forward strand.
GCACTTGAAATTTCTTGCGTACATTCCTCTTGAAGCGAAAAAGCACCAAAAAGTCAATACAAATTTTAGCGGCCGAAATGGGACAAAAAGAGATAAAAATGGTACCAATGATACGACAACAGCTAGAAACAAAAATTTTGGAATGCACATCCCTCTAATTGCGTAGATACGTAAAATTTTCAAGATTCGTAGTTTTAAGGGAAAAAATTGGAAAAGAGGGATAAAAATAGTACAAACCAAATCGCTGAAGTTGAAATCATGAAATTCGGTGTATACATTCACCCGATTGTGAAGATGCGAAACAAAAAGGATTTTTTCGAAATTTGTAGGATATATAAGATTCGGCCCGGCCGAACTTAACGCCTTCTTACTTGTTATACCTAACCTTGTTTTTCTATGGCCTCTTCAAATATTTTCTGGGAGTATATATTGAATAACAGAGGTGAAAGCATACACCCTTGTCTAACGCCTCTTAAAATGATTATAGTTTTTTATACGTCGCATTTCTTCTCCACCTATTCCAATTTATATCAATATTTCCAAAATTTTGTTGTGCATTATTGTGTCAAAAGCTTTCTAATAACTAATAAAACATAGAACAAGTAAAAACGGCGTTAAGTTCTGCCGGGCCGAACTTTATATACCCTCCACCATGGGTTGTATTCCACAGAGGCTGTCGATTTTCGTGGAAGTGCAGGAAAATATATTTTTTGAATATAGCCAAACCAAAACAAACAAATATATTGAAAACAATTTTTATAAATAAATATAATATTTTTATTATTTCAAACAACGCTTATAAGGCAAGGCTACCAATACGTTTACACTATATGTATATATCGAAATAATATTTCAAGTCAATTCAAAAAATAATTATTATTATATTTATATTTTCAAAAAAGCTTAAATACCATAAATATTGATAGATTGGGGGTGCTACAGTTGGCTGTATTTCCATTCTATTTTAATCACACGTATGTAGTGCAAAATAACCTCACTTTATGATTAAAACAATTTTTGCCGTAAAAGTAAAAAAATACGAATTTGAAAAAATCTTTTTACTTTGCGTGTTTATGCAGTCAGAGGAATGTATACACTGAAATCCAAGATTCTAGCTGCGGGCATCTTGTTGGTACCATTTTTATCCCCTTTTTCCAATTTTACCCACTTAGGAGTACGACTATCTAAAATCTCTTTATTTTACGTGTCTACGTAATTAGAGGGACGTACACACCGAATTTCATAATTCTTTAGCTGGTACTATTTTTTATACCTCTGTACCCATTGTTTCCCTTGAAAGTACAAATTTAAAATAAAAACTTTTCACAGGAATATATATTCTGAATTTCATGCGGTCATATGGTTGGTACTATTTGTATCAATTTTAACCCCAAAAAGATATGTACCATTTTTATCCCTTTTTGACCCCTACGAACAGGAATCACGTACGTTTTTGTTTTAAGGGTTATTATGGGTATTTTTAGTCCTTGTGAGGGAAAAAAAATTTCCTTTGGGCCGATTTCGCCCAGTTTCAATCTCAACCGATCTACAACTATAAGACGTATGCAAAATTTTGACCTCCTTGCTCCTTTTGTTTAGATGCGAGCGTGCTTTCAACACACGGACGGACGGACATGGCTAGATCGTCTTAGATATGTATCACGATCAAGAATATATATACTTTATAGGGTAGCAGGTCGATATTTCAAGGTGTTACAAACGGAATGACAAAGTTAGTATACCCCCATCCTGGAGGTGGAGGGTATAAAAACGTCTTTTTGTACGTTTCTGTATTTTTGAATCAGTATCTGCGTGCTGAGTAATGTTTTTCGGGTTCACGTACCTTTTTTGAAGCCAAACAGTTAAGAAATATTCTTCTATGAAAAATTCGTAGGACTGTAGTCGTCATATTTTTTGCACTAGTCGTTTTTGGAATGCTATAAAAATAACAGTCTTTTGGGTATTTTCTAGTATCATAAATATAATTGAAGAGTTTTATTAGAGCTCTATAATTTCAACTCTTCCGAGGGTATTTCACATTCCACTTCTCTTCTGCTTATTGGTTATCCGGTCAGGTCATCTTGCCACCAAATTGTCAAATCTGTGCTTCTCTATGGATGTGAATCTAGGACTTTGACGGATATACTATTCAAAAAAAAAGTACAATCGTTTGTGAAGTGCCGCCTGAGGAAGATAATGAAAATATTTTGGACAAAAACGATATCAAACAACGAACTATTGGCAATCACCAGAGAGTGTCCCATTGCACACTGGTCCCAAATCCATTTTTTATGGCATAAAGTCGAAAAATAACATACAGTCTTGTAATTTTGCACATTTGCTACACTCAGAAAAAAGTATGCCATGGATTAAGTAAATATGTACTAAAACTGAGTAAAATTGAACTTCGTATAGCGCTAAGGCAAAAATTTACCACATAAAGTACAAACTTTTCCTTGAAAATAAGACATAAGAGGCTTTGAACTTGATTCCAGTTCAACTTTTCCTCAAAGCAAGTAAAATTTACTCAAACTGAGGAAAATTTTTCTTCAAATCAAGTAAATCTTTACTTAATCTGAGGAAAATTTTTAAGAAATTTTACTCAAATCAAGTAAATTTATACTCAAACTGAGGAAAATATTCCGATTTTTTTCATCAATCGAAGTAAATTGTTACTCAAACTAAGTAAATTTGTAGTCATGCCAAGTAAATTTATACTCAATCTGAGGAAAATTTTCGGAATTTTTTTCCTTAATTCAAGTAAATTTGTACTCAGCCTGACTAAGATTTTCCTTAAACCAAGTAAATTTGTATTCAGCCTGACTACGACTATACTTGATAATTGAAATAAATTATTTCGCTTCAGAGTATGCAACACTTATATGAAAAATGACAACATGGTATAGTTCTCAAACGTTTCATCTTACTTATACCATAAAGAGTTGAGATATTTCACCTTTACTGCTGCGGAGGCTAGGTAGGCGCGTTCGCAGTGATTTTTTAGAGTAATATTTGAAGTACTTATGAAGAAAGTCTCGGCTAACGAACGAGAATTGCTTCTTAGACTACTATTCATGTATTTTTCTAAACACTCTGAAGTATTTTTCATTTATACTTGAATGTATGAGGAACATGGCATAAATTAAATTACATTTATTTACTTTATTTGAAGTAATAAACACATTTTTAAGTAAAAACATCCTAAATGGATTTTTTCCATACAAAAAATTCTGCATTATTTTCTTTCTTAAACGCTAGTAAATTTTCTTCCGCACAAGTATGAATATATTTAATTGTAAGAAGTTTTTACTAGATCCAAAAAATGTTTTTAAGTAAATTTACTACACTATTTTGAGTATATGTACTATTTTTTCTGGCTTTGAAATAAGGAAAGTGTACTCATATCTATTTAATTTTCCTTCTCGTAAGGAAATTTTACCTAATCTGGAGTAAAATTGTTAAACTAAATTGGAGTATGGATTTTACTCAGATTTAAGAATGCTATTTTTCTGAGTGTAGACATATCATACGCAAAAAATAAAAATAAAATTGGGCCGAGCGGAACACGCCCACTACCACCTCCCATATAAACTCAATATATAACCAACATAATTATCACCCTGTATTGGTACAGGGTGACCAAAAACAAAATTTTATGAAAGCTTAAAAGAATGAAGAGTTGTTTATTTTGACGAAATGTGTTTTTCTAAACATTATTACAAAAGCAAAATATAGCATACAAATAATATACTTTAAACTGCAATTTTAATAATTATTTCAAGAAATAAAGTAAAATGTATACGTGTGTACAAAAAGGTGAATGATGTTGTATACCATTTTAAAGGTACTTTCAATACCTTTTAAATAGAATATCGATGGGGTCTCGTACACAAAACAAATTCAGAGATACAATCATATATATGTCTACGGCTAATCAAAAACTGTGCTAAAATAAATGACAAGTTTTGGAGTTTGCCGAAAAATGCTGACGAGATATTAATTCCACCATAAACTACAACCTCAGACGAACACTTTCATGTTTACACTTTGATTCATACATATAACTTTTGGTCCACGACATTTATAGATTATGTTCTCTACAAATCACAAAATTACAATACCCATGAATACTTACATGACCACAATAATCATAAAATGTTAAATATAATTTTTCAACTAACAACTTTTGCCGTCAATTTTCATAATATAGTCACTTTATTATTTTCTTTTTAAGTCTTGATTTTAATTAATTTGTAAAACTGCTTTATATCAAAATTAATCCCACTTTTTTGAACCGCAAAGTTTAAGTACCATTCAGGCTTGTGGTGTTGCCACCTAATTTTCTCCAGTATATTTTCTTGATTGCTTGGAGTGTTGTCATAAATAAAATATATACACATTTACCACTTTCCAATTTTATTTTTTTTTTGAATTTCTGCCAAAAAAATGGATTTGGGACCATAGTGCATTGGTAAAGTAATTCAAAAAAGACGCTGGTGTTGGTTAGGACATACCCAACGCAAAGATGTCAAAAAGACTTGCCGTGTAGCACCGTGGAGGAACCGACAGTGCAACATAACTAGAGGCAGACTTAAGGCCTCTTGGCAGCGCATTAGAGATGACGATCGATATCCAATTAAACAAAACTTCGCAGAGTAATTTAAAGATTCAAATACATACATAATGAAACTCTAAAAATGCATGTTAATTGAGGTAATTTATTAATCTATCGATTTACAAGAAAATAAAAGTTTATATATTATAAATAAACTTTCATTGTTACATAATAAATCGATTCACCCTATTGTGCAGTATACGTATAAATATGCTATAGTGAAACAAGCAATAATCCAACTACGATAGTGACATGCAATGAAGATTTACGACCGATTGAAAATTAAATGTTATTGGTACAACATTGAATGTAGGTCTATGTCACTCAATGTTTGTTATGATTTTACCAATATAAAATAGCAATGATAGATAGATGGGCAGGCACAAAATCAATAAATTTATTTATTTAGATGTCCATCTGATACCACACACATCATGCCATGAGAGTGTTTGGACAACAATAGTGTCTAAGGTACAACTTAACGTACTAGGAACGTTAGAAGCTACCAGTTTCACGGCTTTTGCCATCTCCGTCGGCCGTCCATATGTCTGCCTGATATACACGATACTTTTCGATAGGAAATAAAGAACACAATCTGCATATTATTAATATTAATATTATTCTTTTTATTATTTATTTATTTATTATGAATTACAATACAAAGTAAATTTATATTCTAAATTTGGGTCCAGGGATTGAGCCGTTGTAGCTAGTTATTGCAGCGACAGACCAGTGCCTCTGGTGGGAATCGAACCCACGATCCCCACGCTGATAGCCGAACACGTTACCAACTCGACTACCGGGGCGCTCTAATATTATGCTTAATGCTAGTTCATGTGAGGAAAATGACGATTACACCACTCGTAATTGTGTTAACATACAAATGGCAAAACCTATCTTAAACTAATGTCATGTCCTTATAACTTCAATTCCTCACAATAAATGGTTTGATATCTTAAATATAGATGCAAAAACAAATGAGCATTGGCACGGCAGAAGTATTGCTGGGTAACTATACCTGCATATACACATACTTACATATGCAACTCAGTGAGATGCTTGTAAGATGGCATGTGTTCTTTATTACTTGGTGCGATTTTTTAAACGCAAATTCGGCAAGTGAGTTGTGCTTCTCGTTCGTTTGTGAGAATCATCTCCGCACTTTTCAACATCAAACCCGGCCTCTATGGGTTTGATGTTGAAAAGTCGCGGCGAAGCCACTTGAAAAGACTTTTGACATGGTCGAAATCATGATGGTGGTAGTCTGCAGCCAAGTAATAAATGTCACCATGCCATTTGTAAATAAATTTGCATTCTCTTAAATATAGATGCAAAATGGTCATGAGCCAGGACAATATCCCAGTTCAAATCAAATAACAATTACCTTAAAAATAATACTAGATCATTACAATATGATAATAATAGTATTATTAACAATCCTACGAATATTATCAAACAACCACAATTCTAAAACCTCTCATTAGCAGTTTGTTTACTAACTCATACGTGGGCAACAAGTCAAATTTCTTTGATTCTGGCCAAAATCGGAAGTAGAACATCCGATTTTTACTGCGAGAGCATGAAAGTCATATTGTTGGGGACTACATAAAATTGTGGATTAAGTGAAATACGACCACAAGAAATTGGAACGACAAGAAATTAGAACGAAATTTGTTAAATATTTGGTTTCTAGAACGGTAAAGGTAAAATCAGGAATGCCAGTATTTAACTATATATAGAACCGACATGAGTTTCTTTCACCACAGAAGCAAAATTAAAGTTTCCATAAATCCATTTCGACAAACGAAGAGAATTGCTTGATATCAACATATTTTCTTTTTTCTTTACAACACGTTATGACATGTTTACTGCAAACAAAATAACTCACAAACAGAGTTCATTTGTCTAAAATTTCGTTTCTGTGTAATCAATTTTTTTCTCTATTTGTAGTTTACAAAATTTAGTATAATATATATCTATTTTATTTATAACTAGCTGAACCCCCGCCCGTTTCGCCAGGCAAAAAAAAACAAACGGTAAAATTAAAATCTGCTTTCATATTAATTTTTGTCCTGATCGGTAATATATGTACCAATTATAATCAAGGTTCTTCCCTGAGATAATAAAGAAATTGATATGTTCCATGGAGAACGTTCGTTTACGGCGAATAATTGAACAAATGTCAAAATCAAATTAATTTTTTGTGTGTGATTCTCTTCCTTTCCATTACCTAAACAAAAAACTTCATTCGCAAGATGAAATTACATTACATTCAAAACACATAGAAAATCAATCAAATTGTTCACTAATCAAACAACACAAAAACTAAAAAATTTATATAATTTCCGTTTTCTTGACTTAAGTCGTCTGTTGGCGAATGAATATTACTCTTTTTATAATGTTTCTTTACTATTGTGCTAAGAAAATCCACAGAAAACGTGTAATTTTAAAAAATACAAATTAAAAATGCGCCATCTTTCAGATCCCGCCCATTTGTATATTATCTAAGCAGGTAACAACTAAATTAACTCACACAACAATATAGGAATATCGTTGTAGAATATACTCAAAAAACTGGTTTTAGTTTCGAATGGGAAGGGTGACGGCCACTTTCCGCCCATCTGGGTGTCGAAATACTCTAAAACCGGTTTTAATTTCAAATTGGAAGGGTTACGCCCACTTTCCGCCCATCTTTGCACAACTATTTACACTGGATCAACTCACACAAAACTTCAGCTCTCTAGGTCTATGACACCTACTGACCATATTCGATAATATGTTTTAACTTCGTATGTGAGGTACCACGCCCACTTTCCCAATACCGTCCATTTTTGGCACAACTACGCAGGTTTATGCTAGATGCACTTACACAAAAGATAAGTATTGTAGCTGTCATTGAACTGAATATATTCGATAATATGTTTTAACTTCGTATGGAAGGTACCACGCCCTTTTTTCCAATATCGCCCATTTTTTGGGCACAGTTGCGCACATTGCTGCTAGATGCACTTACACAAAATTTCAGATTTTTATCTGCCATAGAACGGCATATATTCGAAAATGGGTTTTAACTTCCTATGGGAGGTGCCACGCCCACTTTTCCAATACCGCCCATTTTTGTGACAACTACGCACATTGATGCTAGATGCACTTACACAAAATTACAGCACAATAGGTGTCATTCAATAATAGGTTTTAACTTCATATGGGAGGTGCCACGCCCACTTTTCCATTACCGCCCATTTTTGGCACAACTACGCACATTGATGCTAGATGCACTTACACAGAATTTGAGCACTAAACTTGTCATAGGACTGACACTATTCGATAATATGTTTTAACTTCGTATGGGAGGTGGCACACCCACTATTCCAATACCGCCCATTTTTGGCAGAACTACGCACATTGATGCTAGATGCATTTACACAAAATTATAGCACTCTAGGTGTCATAGAACTGACAATATTCAATAAGAGGTTTTAACTTCGTATGGGAGGTGCCGCGCACACTTTTCCAATACCGCCCATTTTTGGCACAACTATGCACATTGATGCTAGATGCACTTACACAAAATTTCAGCACTCTGGGTGTCATAGAACTGACAATGTTCAATAATAGGTTTTAACTTCGTATGGGAGGTGCCACGCCCACTTTTCCAATACCGCCCCTTTTTGACTAATAATTAGTGAACCTTCACAAAATTCAAGACTCTAGCTGCAACAATATTCCGAATATGTTAATTTATAAAAAACGAATAAATCCCCAAATTGTGTGGGAGGTGCCACGCCCACTGAAAATATCAAAAATTTATATAGCCTATTTTCACCACCGGTTCAGCATGAACATACTGTGCAAATTTCAAGAAGATCGGATCAGTAGTTTAGGCTGCTATAAAGAACAAACAAACACAGATTCATTTTTATATATACAGATTCATAGTAAGAATTTTCACCGATATATTGTTTGAATGCATAAATTCGTATTTTCCATTCGTAATAATAAACTTTTGTTGGATGACCTTTGATAATTAGGTTATACCTAACCTATTCTAATGCCAACAAGTCAAATACATTTAATGCGTATAATCTGTGTAACCATTTCGACTTTAAAATTATACAGGAAATGCATTTTAACCCATCGCTGATATTACTAAAAATGCAAAAATTCTAGATACTTTTTAAATTCCTTGAGCGCATAAATCATGTTTGCAACTACGTGTTCTGCAACCCAAGCATGCTCTAAACAAACATACTTCATTGCTATCCTTCGCCTTGCGGTGTTGGAAGTTAGTAACACACTGAATAAATACAACAAGTGCCAAATGTTAAATGTGGCATAGCCGAATTCAAAGTACCATATTATAATGAGATATGGATACAAAACTGACAAATTACTTCAGTTCGTCATAGTCTGAATAAGGGTTTAGCATGAACAAATTTGAAAAATATACTGCGAAAATAGGAAATTTTTTAAAAAGGCTAAAGTGTCCTTTTTCTTGGATTTTTGAATGAACTCAAAACAATAACTCACAATTTAAGAGATGGATATGAATAATTTTTCGTTAAATTTTGACTAAATTTGGCTAATTAAAAAGGAAATTCAGACAAACTCCAAAAATCTTATTTTTTTAACTGACGATAAAACGAATATATATGTATATGCTTTTAATTTATTTTCTGTTTTGTGAATATATGATTATAATATGGGTTATTCCAAAAAATTTCGAAATAGTCGCGGACCCGAGTTCCTTTCTTTCCATCGAGCCCTTTTCCAAGTAGAAAATATAAGAACAGGACGTTAGTCGGCGAAATTCCAAATAAAGCGCGTAATTTTACAAAATTCAAATCAAAATTTCTCCATCTTTCAAATCATTTGTATATTGTCTAAGCAGGTTACAACTAAATTAAGCGACACAACAATTTAGGATTCTCGGACTGACCTTCGTATTGGAGGGGTCACGCCAACTTTCCGCCCATCTTTGCACAACTATGTGCATTTACACTGGATCTACTCACCCACAATTCAAGACTCTCGATGTCAAAGAACTGAATAGATTCCATAATAGGTTTTTACTTCGTATGGGAGGTGTCAATGTGAAATATGAGAATTATTTCTTAGATTTTTTAATTAGGTTCAGCACGAATATAGACACTACAAAACGGACAGTACAAACATTTCCACGTGTAGTAAAAAAGTGAAGATCGTATATAAAAAGTATATATTGATTTTGTCATATTCAACGAAGACTCCACAAAGTATATATATATATACTGGGTCGTGGTAAAATTCTAAGGCGATCAAGCCATGTCTGTCTGTTGAAAGCACGCTAGCTTTCAAATTTTTATACACTCCACGAGAGTATTATGTATTTGTGCATTTGTTTGTAACACCTAAAAGGAAGGGAGATAGACCCATTGTTAATTATACCGATCGACTTAGAATCACTTTTTGAATCGATTTAGCAATGTCCTTCCGTCTGTCTGTCTGTCCGTCCGTCCATCTATTCTTGTAATCACGATACAGGTCGCAATTGTAGACAGAACCAAATGAAACTTTGAACAACGAAGTTTTACGGGATAAGGGCGAACGCTATTTAATTTGAAGAAAATCGGTTCAGATTTAGATATAGCCCCCCATACGAATTTCACTCCCGATTTGACTCTTTTCACTCTAGATACCACATATTTTAACAGATTTTCTTCAAAATTGGCAAAACATCTTATATTTGAACTAGAAACACCTGTGGTAAAAATGTGTTAGATCGGTTCAGATTTATATATAGCTCACATACAAATTTCGCTCCCGATTTGACTTTTTCCGCTCTAGAAACCACATATTTTATCAGATTGTCTTCAGATTTGGTAAAACAACTTATATTTAAACTAGGAACACCTATGGCGAAAATATGTCAGATCGGTTCAGATTTAGATATAGCCCCCATACGAATTTCACTCCCGATTTGACCCTTTTCACTCTAGATACCACATATTTTAACAGATTTTCTTCAAAATTGGCAAAACATCTTGTAGTTCAACTAGAAACACCTGTGTTAAAAATGTGTTTGATCGGTTCAGATTTATATATAGGTCCATACAAATTTCGTTCCCAATTTGAATTTTTCCGCTCTAGAATCCACATATTTTAACAGATTTTCTTCAAAATTCGCAAACCAACTTATATTTCAACTGGAAACACTTGTGGTAAAAATGTGTTAGATCGGTTCAGATTTATATATAGCTCCCATACAAATTTCGCTCCCAATTTGAATTTTTCCGCTCTAGAATCCACATATTTCAACAGATTTTCTTCAAAATTAGCAGAACACCTTATATTTCAACTGGAAACATCTGTTGTAAAATGTATTAGATCGGTTCAGATTTATATATAGCTCCCATACAAACTTTGTTCCCCCAGAAACCGCGTATTTTCAGAGAATTTCTTAAAATTGAGCATAACACGTTATACTTCAACAAGAAGAACTTATTGTGAAAGTTAGTCACTTCATTCCATGTTTGGATATAGTCCCGATACAAATATTCTTCTCGATTTGAGAAATTGGGTCTGGTCATATCAGCCTATGATTAGGAAATATACAAAAATTCTTCCCGTATTCAAATTTTCTACCGAGTTGAATGGTATTCGGATTGAAAGTAAAATATTTTATAATTGTAAAAAAATTAGATCAAGCGACTCGTTGGGGAAGTACGTATTGAATGCTGAAACGTCTAATTGAAATAAAAAGTTATTTAAACGATTTGTACAATAATGACCTCTCATTAGCAGAAAAATATTGGGATCAAGCCATTGTTCTCGAAAAGGTTTTACAGGGTCCTTATATTGCAACCAAAAAATTTCAAAGCGAGAATTTAACACCAGGTGGTTTCTACAGGGAATGGAATGAACTAATATTTAAATTGGACAAATTTGAATTGCAAACGATATTGTTTCTTCCAGACTAGAAGACAGATGGAAATAAGGAAGAATTTTATTCTATTGGCGGGAATATGTGTCGACCCTTTAAATATAATTTTATTAAACCATGGTCAAGTTTTAGTGGCACAGCAAGGATTATATGAACTGGCAAAGAATGCAAAAAACTTTTAGTCCGGTTGTCCGGAATCAACTCCTTCTGACGACATCGAAAATTATTTAGATAGTTTAGAGACAAAATAATGCTAAATGGTTATGTACTGATCCCGTTGAAATACAAAAACAAAACTTTTATCGGGAATTGGATGAAATAAAAAATTTTGACAGAAAAGAGAGAAAGGATTTCTACCAAGTAGTTGGATATTACCCGAAAATTATGCATCATGTGGTATTAGTAGCAGCTGCAATTCAACATACTCAAGTGAGCGTAGAGAGATTATTTTCCGCCCTAAAACCAGAGCTGTTAAGTTTCGATTACGATTAGTAATCAATTACATTACTTTTTAAAAAGAATCGTAATGATTCTATAATCCACTATTCAACAATTTCTGATTACTAATTGATTACGATTACAAATAATCAAAAAATAATCAGGATTACTTGCGATTGCCGTTACCTTTCGGTTTTAGCTGGCAAAAGAACGAGAACAGAAAAAATCAAAACTGACATATTTTGAAAAGTCAAATGTTTTGACAAACAGACTACTATGACTCTCATACCGATTTCGCGAGAATCAAAAGTAATCACAAAAAATCAAAAGTAATCAAAAGTAATCTAAAATAGTCAAAAGTAATCAAAAGTAATCTTTTAAAGTAGTCGAACTCATTTTTGATTACTTTTGATTATTTTTGATTATTTTTCAGTAATCGCAAGTAATCCTGATTATTTTTTGATTACTTGTAATCGTAATCAATTACTAATCGTATAAAACTGAATGTAATCGTATTGTAATCATTACTTCTACTTTAAAAAAAAGTAATCTAATTACTAATGATTACGATTACGATTACTAATCATTACTTAACAGCTCTGCCTAAAACTTTTAAAAAGTGATATTCGTGCCTCAATGAAAGAGGAGTTGGCTAATGTACAGGGTGATTTTTTAAGAGCTTGATAACTTTTTTTTTAAAAAAAAACGCATAAAATTTGCAAAATCTCATCGGTTCTTTATTTGAAACGTTAGATTGGTCCATGACATTTACTTTTTGAAGATAATTTCATTTAAATGTTGACCGCGGCTGCGTCTTAGGTGGTCCATCCGCTTAGTCCAATTTTGGCATTTCCACGTTTTTGAGTAACAGAGACCCAATTGGTGCGAACGGCGACGAATCGAAAATTGGTGGTCATCATTAACACTGGCCGATACAGCTGCGATATTTTCTTCAGTTCGCACTCTACGTAAGCGTGTTGGTGGTTTAATGTCCAACAATGTAAATTTGGTGCGAAATTTAGTCACAATAGCCCGAATAGCCGCTTCAGTGGGTCGATTAAACTGACCATAAAATGGAAGCGCGCAATGAACTTTCTTAACAGAGCACGCATTTTGATAATAAAATTCAATAATTTGCAAGCGTTGTTCGTTTGTAAGACGATTCATGATGAAATGTCAAAGCATACTGAGCATCTTTCTCTTTGACACCATGTCTGAAATCCCACGTGATCTGTCAAATACTAATGCATGAAAATCCTAACCTCAAAAAAATCACTCTTTAATTCTGTTTTTAAGAACATTTAGATAAGTATATGACAGTTTTTTTTATAAATTTAATAGTAGTTATAGAATATATTTTTGTTTTGTTTCCATAGTATTTTGTATAATGAATTAAATAGAAATTACATAGAAATGTATTTACCTTTTTTTGTTTATAAAATAAAATTTTTATAAAATAAAATGGACTTTCTTTAAAAAATAGACATTATTACAATTATTGACAAAAATACGCCACTAAATATTATTGATTGAGCATCCGGAGTCGACTCCGGAGTCGAAATATTATAAAATGCTGGAAGCGGAGTCGAGCAATTTTGCCTCGACTCCACAGCCCTGCTTTTCCTAATTTAAAGGTACTTGAAGTATTTCATACGAAAATATTCTCAACTATTACTTTTTGGAGAAATTTTCTGAAAGCATCTCTAGTTGACATGTTCATAGATGAAAACCGTATATATTACATAGAAACCGATAAAATCTATGAATTCAGAGCATCATAATCCACTTATAAATTAAGTTCCATTGTATTCTGACAACTCCTTCTATTTTTATCCAATGCTGGTATAGGGACTGTGTGACGGCGAAACCGAGTCGAGCTCGAACTTCGCTTTCTATTAGCTTGGGACAATATGCGTATTATTAAAAAGACTATCACATAACATATAATAACTTTTATTCTAAAAACTTTTGTCAATATATATTAGTTGAATATATATACTAGAGTGGCTTCAAAATAAAAGTTGTGGATTTTCCCGACTAAAATGAAAGATTGGTTTGTTTTATGTGTTCCCCCAAAATATTTCGCTTTCGCATTGTCCGTTCGTGAGCTGGACGTGTTCAAAATAACCTCAATAAATCAGGGTTTTCTTCAATAAAATTCACGGTGAGAATAGTATTTAGAAAAAAATGCTAGGAATTAAAATCTGGTCCGAGCCTTATCAAACCATATCAAAAACTTGCATCTTAACCCGTAATAGAGGGTAGAATTTTAACCTTTTTTGTGCAATTTTTGTTGCATTTTTTATAAAAACCGCAATAACTTCCATATTTTTAGTTCGATTTGTGTTTTTGTTGGATCGTTAAAGAGGTATTGATCACCAATTCCAATTTTTAGAACTTTCTAACCCATTAAGGGTCGACATTTTTTTTCTCACTGTTTGCATCGTAAACAAATTGTAGTCTTAAAATTTTTGCAAAAAAAAAACATCTGAAATGTTGGTCTTTCAATGGATAAATTGGGAGGAAACCTTCACATAAGATGTTACAGTAAAACCGTGCGACATGATTTCCCTTCCAAGAGCGAGATTATATAGAAGTGAAGCTATAGTTCATTAATAGGAAAACTCATACTCAGATTTTTATTTCGTGGTCGTTTGTCTTTTTTACGGGACTTTTAATTTCCAAAGGATGTAAATGTTTCAATAATTTAGTTTCGTACTTTTGCGTGTTGTACAATGCTGATCTAGGTATCAAATGAAAGAGAAGAACATCTGTTAAATATACCTTAAATTTCATGCATCTGTCTATGTTACTTTAATATTAACAACCATTTAAATTTTTTCTCTTTAAAAAGTTTATGTAGATTTATCATGTTTTAATTTTTAAGGGGGGAAATTTGAAATGGTTGAATTTCTTTCCAAAAATTAGCTCTTTATAAGACTAGAATGTGTTTACGATGCAAATAACCCCATATTTCAGTTTTTACTTCACATTTAACACACTGACTATTAACAGTAAGAAAAAAATTTGCAGCCCTTAATGGGTTAGAAAATTCTAAAATTTGCAGTTGGTTATCAATACCTAAAAACATAAATAGAACTAAAAATATGGAAGTTAATGCGGTTTTTATAAAAAATGCATCAAAAATTTCACTAAAATAGTATAAATCTGTACTTTATACTGGCTCATATTGCAAGTTTTTAATATGGTTTAATATGGCTCGCGTCGGATTTTAATTTCTAGCGGTTTTTAGCTCAATACCATTTTCGTCGTAAATTTTATTCAAGAAAAACCTGATTTATAGAGGTTCCAGCTCACGAACGGACAATGATAAAAGCAAAATATTTTGGGAGAATACATAAAACAAACCAATCTTTCATTTTAGTCGGGAACATCAACAACTTTTTTTCCTTCCTCACAAAAGAAGCCACTCTAATATATACTGTTCTGTACCATGCTTAAACCTTAAGTTTCAAGAAATCTTGTTGTTTGTTGTTGCTAAAACAGCCAGAACGCTTTATTATTGCAGCAGCAATAAGCTTTCATGTTTCAACAAATAATCTGTTTTTTACTGAAAAATTCTTTTGGGTGTAGTGGTCTAGTAACCATACTATAGTTTAATGTTTTTTTTAACAAATTGTGTTTTTCCAATGAAAATTAATTAATTAATCAATTAATTGGTAAATGTTTAATTTGCAGATAGCGGAATTCCAGGGATTTCCGGGGAAAGTTAAAAATAGTTCCCGCTTTCACGGAAAAAGAAAAAAACTCTACTTGTCGCTTCTTTCAGCAGCTCTTTGCTAAACAACAGTACAAAGTTGCACAAAAAAAACATTCTTTAAATGAAATTGCGGTACTATTTGCTATGGAGTGTCGAACAGGACACGCAAAAAGATCCAGGCCTCGCCTGTCAATGGCAGCACGCCTATACACACCAGAAGCCGCAGCCTATCTATCTTATGGTCTTTATAGCTCAAGTTGTGGCAGTGAAGCGTGCACCTATTTCCTATGACTGATGTGTACTGTTGCAGGAGAAAAGCCACAGCTTCAGCTTTCTGCCGTTGATTTCAGATTTTTTCTTCGTGACATCCATTCATTTCTTCCTCTCCAACACTCATCTACACATGCTACGAGTTGTAATCGAGTTGTTGCCCTGTACTCTGCCCTTTTGTGTTATGTGTGTGCATTTCCTGTTGATGTAGTTGTGTTGTAAATACAAAAAAAAATGTGAATGGATCTCAAGTATTGTGATGCGGTTTTATGCACAAATTGTTTACAAGTGCCTAATGTTTACAAGTCTTAAAGTATTTACTTACTTCTGGGTATTCCTTGGGTCCTCCTCTGGTTCTCGTGAATGCTGTTGTCGTTTTAAGGTAGTTAAGAGTCGTCCTTTCTTGCACAGAACAAATCTTGAGGTATAGAAAAACCACTGAAGTAGAAGGAAACAATATAAGCATTACTACTTCTAAAAGATTCCGTTTTTATTAAAACTTTATTTAGTTTATGGTTTTAGATTTCAATGAGAGACTTGGGCGGTTACATGTATATTATACACATTTACGTACCCAGCAAAAAGAGAGCACCTGAAGGAGTGAAAAAGATTTCATCTTTTGATTGAATAGTTGAAATTGGGATATTCACCAATGAATTTAAGGAGGAGTAGGAGGGATGTTCTTTATTTTGAAAGGCTTAAAAGTTATTTTAAAGTAGTTGCAAAGAAATCACTTTTTCACTAGTTTCCATTGCTGCTTTAAAAAAATCGGCCGTGGAACTGCGGACCTTCTGGTTGCTACCACGGTACTCTATAGAACTCTGCTATCCTCTGTTGTGAGTGGTGAATAACTAAAGCAAACCATTTTGTCCGTTAGAACTGACAATAGGAAACTTAATAAAATATTTATTTAATATGAACTATTAGTAATTGATAAAACATGAAACATTTCAAAAACAATAAATTTGATTGATGATACGGAAGGACTCTATAAATACATCGTCGACATTTCAAAGAACCTGACAAAGAATTCTCCTTATAACGTAAAAGACGCAATAGACTTCAAATCAAAAATCAACAACACCTATATTGATGACGACGAAATCCTTATATCCTTTGACGTGGTGTCCTTATTCCCCAGCATTCCAGTAAACCTAGCTATAAAGACAATTGAAAGAAAATGGGAACAAATAGAGAATTTTACAAAAATACCAAAGGACTTATTTTTAAAAATATTAACTTTCTGCATCAAGGACACCAGATATTTCAAATATAATGACTACATTTATGAACAAAGAAAAGGAATGCCAATGGGCTCTCCAGCTTGACCTGTGATTGCTGATATAATCATGGAAGAACTATTAGACGCTTCAATAGGAAAATTAACAATAAAACCTAGAATTATCACAAAATATGTAGATGACTTGTATGGGATTATAAAAAGAGAAGAAGTTGACAATAACCTAAAAACATTAAACGCATTTGATCGACAAGTACAATTTACCATGGAAAAAGAACAGGACAATAAACTCCCCTATCTGGACTCGATTGTTCATAGACAAGGCAACCTGCTGAAATTGGATTGGTATCAGAAGCCAACGTCATCTGGAAGACTGATCAACTTCTATTCCAATCACCATAGAGAATAATTATCAATACAGCGACGAACTTTATAAATAGGGTATTTAATATAAGTGACCAGTCATTTCACACAGACAACGAGATCAAAATTAAGAAAATTCTTAGATCTAATGACTTCCCAAAACAAACAATCAACGACCTTATAAAATACACTAAAAGGAAACCAATTGAACATGACAATGAAAAAGAGGGGAAGATATATAAATCACTAACATATATACAAGGATTCTCAGAAAGGTTCAAAAATGCAGACGTTTATAACAAGGACAAATTTCAATTAGCGCTTAAGACAAATAGTTCAGTTAAAAAGTTATTCAGTAGAACTGAGTCTAAGATAAAGAAAGAGGACAAGTCTAATGTTGTTTATAAGATATCATGCAATGGAGACAAGTCCAACATATGCCAAAAGGTATATGTTGGCACTACCAAGACCAAACTTAAAACTAGACTTTCCTCACATAAATCTGACCAAAAAGCTACGGACAGGCCAATAGAGCAAAAAACTGCTCTTGCGGCCCACTGTACTCTGACAGGGCACACGCCGAATTTTAAAGACGTAAAAATACTTGCAGAAGAGAGAAACTATAAACGAAGATTTACTCTCGAAGTATTACACATTATTGACGTTCCCACGGATAAGAGAATAAATTACAAATGTACAAAAATACAGACGAAAACAAAACATGACTTTTAGTTGACAATAACTTGTGCAGACGAACAGGACGACGCTAATTATTTTTTTAATGTAATTATTTGTAAAATTGTTTCGTGATTTTTATAGTTTACATTTGTTATAATTTAAATAGGTTTTTGTTTAGTGTTTTTACTCCTGATGATGGTTGACGAAGGCAACCGAAATATTGGGAAAAATAAAATAAAATAAAACGAACAACACCAGTTTTTCCTATGGCCTCAAGCTGAACAAATACAAAAGAAAATTAAACAATAAATTTATTATTTATAAAAGTAATAAACAACAAAAAAGTTTTTTCCCGAGCCACGATTCGAATCCATCACCTTCTATGTTCAAAGCGGACAACTTGCCTATGTGACCCCATATTAAAAATTCGTTCTCATTCACTTGTAAAAATGCTATTCGTAAAATGTCACTGGATATTAACATATTTTCGACTTTTTTGGAAGTTGTTTAAAAGAAAATGCGCGAAATATGCTAATTTGTATTTTGAGATGCGATTAAAATGTGCTTCCCACGGAAGCACTTCCATTTTTTTTTGCTGCGTACGTCTGAATTTACCACCAAAGGTCGTTAAATGCGGTCGGATCCAATCCTCTATACTCCCCACCATGAGTATCATCCGTAATATTAACAGCGGACTACAGGCTTTTGCATAGAAGTCCAGTATCGAGTTATACAAATTATTATATTTCTAATACAAATTACGATATACATATAGAATTTCACATAATAGAGGGTGTGGCATTTATTTTACGTTCTTAATTATTTTTAATCGTGGTTGATTACAAGAAAAGGTCAAGTTATCAGGTCAGTTATCTTTAATATATGTACTTAATTTTTGGAATATGAATCCGATGTATGATTAATTAAAACTCATTAATTGTGTTTTTATTTGAACAAAAAATAAAATTTTCACTGGCACGAAAACCAGTAGAAAAATCTCAAGATTATAGCACAAATATTAAATCTACTTTAAGCGAAAATGATTTTTTTATTGCGTACTGTAATTTAACATGCATAACTGAAGTCTTCTGCATAAAAATTCCGCTTATTTATATTATTTGAAAGCAATGTTACATATTATCTTATTTCGTGTTAAAAGAACTTGAAAATTTTGAAGGATATTATTATTGAACATTTTTTATTGTAAAATTTTGCTATTCATATTAACGCTATATTGACCCCAAAGGAATGATGACACAGGCAAACTTAATATTCGATTGGAATTTAGATAGTGGAACTCACAAGCCGGTAAAATGACCTTGTTTATACCTTTATTATACTCTCATTCTATAGAGTAGTGCTCAGTTATATTTTGATATTTGATAAAGTTTTATAACCACAGTTTGGTTGGTACCATTTTTATCATACCCACTGTACGAATTTCGAAATACCAATTTACTTTACAAAATTTCTTCATTTTTCATGTGTGGATCATGAAAATCCCGATAAAATAGGCACCAAACATAACAAAACTACTTTTAATTTTCTGGTCGAGTTCGTGTTTAAAAGGACAATAATTTTTTTAAGAAATATCTCATAATTATTTATTTTTACATGTAAGTAATATCCATGCACATTGTAAGTAATATACACGCGAAGCACATTTTAATCGCATCTCAAAATGCAAATGTGCATATTTCCTGCCATTGAGTGAAGTTCTCTTAAACAATTTCCAAAAAAGTCGATACTATGTAACATTTTACGAATAGTATTTTCACAAGTGGATGGGAAAAAAAATTTAGTATGTTGTCAGAGAGGTAAGGTGTCCGCTTTGCATCCAAAAAGTCTCGGGTTCAAATCGTGGCTCGGGGAAAAACCTTTTTTGTTATACCCTACACCACTTCGTGGTCTAGGGTATTATAAGTTAGTTTCGCGCCAAATGTTTGTAACACCAAGAAATAATTGAGCTAGTCCCACCTTAAAGTATACCGATCGGCTTAGAATCACCAGCTGAGTCGATTTAACGATGTCTGTCTGTCCGTCCGTCCGTCTGTCCGTCTGCTGTCCATCTAAGCTTGTTCGCACTTGTTGTCCGATTGTCATGAAACTTGGCAGAAGTTATTTTTTCTGGACAAGGACCATCGGTATTGTATTTGGAGGAAATCGGTTCAGATTTAGATATATCCCCCATACAAATGTCGCTCCCGATTTGACATTTTCCGCTCTAGAAACCACATCTTGTACCCGATTTTCTTTAAATTTGGCAGAACATCTTTTAATCCAACTAGAAACACGTATGCAAAAATTGGGTAAGATCGCTTCAGATTTAGATATAGCCCCCATACAAATGTCGCTCCCGATTTCGCTTTCTCATCTTATAATCCAACTAAAAAACCTATGGTGAAAGTGGGTAAGATCGGTTCAGATTTAGATATAGCCCTCATATATTTCAACTAAGAAGACATATTATGAAAGTCAAATATATGGGTCCATATTTTGGTATAACCCCCATACAAATTGGGCCCCCATTCCACTCTATTACATCTCTAGAACCCACATCGTGCATTAAATCTCGATATAATTTTTTATATCATGTCAAATTTCAACTAAGAATACCTACTTTGAAAGTGATCTATATGGAACCTCTTTTTAATGTAGAGCACTTGCAAATGGCCCCATTTTAATTTTTACCCCTCAAGAACGCAAATTTTACATCGGATTTTTTTTTTCAAATTTTGCAGATTATATTATATTTCAGAATACAAAGTCAAATATATGTGTCCACATTTTGGAATAACCCAATAACCCATTCTACTCTAATACAGCTCTACAAACTACGTCTTACATCGCATCATGATATATTTCAACTATGAATACCTACAGTAAATGAGAAAAATATAGGCCCATGTTTTGAGCCGGTGTTGTTATAGGCCTCCTTTCAAATGTCGATCCGATTTATCCTATTACTACTGTATAATTTGTATTTGTCTGCCGGAAAATTGGATCAATTATTTACCATATTCGTTAAATATGACTAAAGATGAATTTATACTGTATAATTTATATGAACTACATAAAATTGCTCCCATGAAACACCTGGATTTAGTAATAAAAGCTATGTATATACGCAGGGAGTGGTGTAGGGTATTATATAGTCGGCCCCGCCCGACTTTAGCCTTTCATTACTTGTTTTTTATTTCTTTTATAAATAAACTATGTTAAATTTGTATAATTTTAACAAATTAAAAATTTTTGCTTAAAAAAGGGTCCACTGTTCTACCCCCGGTAAAACAGAAATGAAATCTAGTTAAATAGTGGTTCCGGTTAAAGGACATCCCTCCTATGACAACTCCATGTTACATTCATTGGTGAAGATCCCAGTTCACTACTTCGAATCACAAGATGAACATCTTTTTCAATTCTTCGGGTGCTCTCTGTAGTGGTTCCTTTGCAACACGTTAAAATAACTTTAAAAATATTCAAAATAAAGGACATCCCTCCTATGACAACTCCAAGTTACATTCATTGGTGAAGATCCCACTTCACTACTTCGAATCACAAGATGAACATCTTTTTCAATTCTTCGGGTGCTCTCTGTTTGCTGGGTGAGATAAATTAATGCCTAGCAATTTGTGATTATATATTGCATAGAAATAATTCGATTTAGGGAGTTCTTCACATCTTTATGACAATGTTGTACAAATAGAATTATTTCTACATAATATATAAGCACACATTTTTAGGGCAGCCGTGTAGATGGGCGTTAAAACTTATGTAATAAAGCTCGATATATTGGGATTTTCATTGCTGTTTTCAATACTCTAATTTCACTTCAATACCAACCTCATAAAATCTCACACAAATTAAATTTTGCAATATAAACAAAATGTTAGTATTACTAAAATTTATTCAAACATTTTCGATATATAGCAAATTCCAATTTAATCAAATTTCTCCCCAGCGCTAACTAGCATTGCACCACGAAAGCAAATAAAAAATGCTTTAGTTTATGACTCTCTAAACTGTTGCAAAATCGCGGGCACACACTCACACCGCACAAGTGTCATAATGGCGAAGGGCATACACTGCACAAGTTTATTTTATCTTCTCCGACAACTGACAAGGCAGCAAAATCATATTTTCTTGCGGTTGGCTACATGTTTCTCATGGCAATGATAGTAAAGTTCCCTCACTGAGTTGTTAGAGATGTTCGTACGTGCAGTATGCTGAACATGACGATGCAACAGCAGGGCAGATGTTTAACCCATTTTAGGTCACCGTCCTTTTAAAAGGACGGTGACGGTGGCCTTTAATCATTTCCTAAAGGAAACATCCAGCTCTAAGTGGGTTAAAATTACATGCTGTACGAAAACATAAATTCAGCTTAAAGTTGGTGCAGATAAAACAAGGATCAAGAAAATTACCGTTCTACGTAAGGGGAAGGAATGCCTATTGAGTTAAGCTCGACCGGTGCGATTTTTAGATATGTACATCGCCTATGACGGGACGATAACTATATCCGATTCAAGTTTTCTCTCTCCGTTTATTTAGCTGAAATGTAAAGTATTTTTAAATGATTTCATATTTAATATTCTTCTTCTTCTGTAAAATATTTTCCTCTCTAGACGTAGAAATCTTCTAAATTAAATTGTCATATCATTTTCAACCCCATTAGTTCTTTGTTTTAGATATACAAGTTCTTTGTTTCCTTAAACATTTTTATACCCTCCACCTCCAGGATGGGGTATACTAACTTTGTCATTCCGTTTGTAACACCGTGAAATATCGACCTGCGACCCTATAAAGTATATATATTCTTGATCGTCATAAAATTCTAAGACGATCTAGCCATGTCCGTCCGTCCGTCCGTCTGTTGAAAGCACGCTAGCATCTAAACGAAAGGAGCTAGAACGTTCAAATTTTACATAAATGCGTCTTATAGTCGTAGATCGGTTGGGATTGAAATGGGGCGAAATCGGCCCAAAGGGAAAAATTTTTCCCTCACAAGGACTAAAAATACCCATAATAATCCCTAATATTTTAGCGTATTTAAGCATGTTTTTTGAATGTTTCTGTTTATATTTGCTTGATATTTGTTATGCGCATTCCCTTATAGCAAAAACGTGCAGCATAAAGTGATTCTTATTTGTAGGGGGTGAAATGGGGCAAAAAAAGGGATAAAAATGGTACATATTAAACGACAACAGCTAGAAACACGAAATTCGATGTGCACATTCCTCTAATTGAGTAGATACATAATATAAAAGTCTGTTTTCCAAATTCGTACTTTTAAGGGGTAAAATGGGAATAGAGGGATAAAAATGGTACCAACCAAACGGCTGTATCTATAATAATGAAATTCGGTGTATACATTCCTCTGATTGCATAGATAAGTAAAATACACGGATTTTCCAAAATTCGTACTTTTTGGGGTTAAAATGAAAAAAGGGGATAAAAATAGTACCAATCAAATGACCGCAGCTAGAGTCATGAAATTCGGAGTATACATTCCTCTGACTGCGGTGACACGGAAAATAGACGAATTTTTCGAAATTCGTACTTTTTGGGGTTAAAATGGAAAAGGGGATACAAATAGTACCAACCAAATGACCGCAGCTAGAGTCATGAAATTCGGAGTATACATTCCTCTGACTGCGAAGACACGGAAAATAGACGAATTTTTCGAAATTAGTACTTTCAAGGGATACAATGGTACAGAGGGATAAAAATAGTACCATCTAAACGACTACAACTAGAATGATAAAATTCTAATTGCGTAGAAACGTTAAGGGGGTAAAAATGGTACCAAGCAAATGGAATCATGGAATTCGGTGTATACATTCCTCTGACTGCATAGACACGCAAAATAATTTTTTTTTCCAAATTCGGACTTTTTCTTTTACGGCAAAAATTGGTTGAATCATGAAATTAGATTATTTTGCACTATGTACGTCTGAAAATGGTTTTTTAAAATTTGTACTTTTGAAATTCAAATAGAATGGAAATACAACCAACTGTAGCACCCACTATCTACCAATATTTATGGCTTTGAATATATTTTTCAAAATATAAATAGAAGAATAATTATTTTTTGAATTGACGTATTGGTAGCCTTGCCTTATAAGCGTGGTTTGAAATAATTAAAATATTATATTTATTTATAAACTTAATTTTTCAATATTTGTATTTGTTTTGGTTTGGCTATATTAAAAAAATTATATTTTCCTGTAATATTACTGCACTTCTACGAAAACCGACAACCTCTGTGGAATTCATTCCATGGTGGAGGGTATATAAAGTTCGGCCCGGCCGAACTTAACGCCGTTTTTACTTGTTTAACCTCAATGACGCCTTCAATTCTTCCGATTTGTTCTTTTAGAGACAATATATTCTTTTTTAATTTGTTATTTTTCAGTATTTAAAATAACGCTAACTAGTTAGTTAAATGTAGATATTTTAAACCATATTGGGCATACCTAAAATTAATTATTTTTTCCCGGAAATTAAAAAAAGTTCGGGAAACTCCAAACCCTACTTGTGCATGAAGTTCCACACACCTCCAATAATATGATAGTTATATGACGAAGCTTGAAATCAACTGGATGTTCTAATTTACTCGCTTAACAAGAAAGTAGCTTACTACCAAAGGTTATGGAAATACATAGATAAAATAGTTGTAGTTGTAGCCATGATCACTAGGTGGCGAGCGTGTAAAAAGCACATTCTATTTCACTCAAAGGACATTCTAATTCACTCAATTTTGTATTCTCTTTCGCTTATAATACCGAAAATTGAAAGAAAACGAATGAAGTAAAAGTTAATTCCAATTACTTTTGCGGCTTTACGTCAAATACCACACTTCAGTTATTTAATTCGCTTTTATTATCCATTTATTGCAGTTTTTAGAAAAAAGGAAATTTTCTCTCCAAAATGCCGTTCAGAGCCATCTAAATATTTTCCCTCCTACTACGCATTTCTCTGAGAGTTTTGTTTAATCTATATATTTCCATTATCTTTGTTATTACTCGCTTAGTGTTGTTGCCAGATTTCTGTTGTTGATCCATTTAAGAAACACCACAAAGATAAAGGAAATATATAGAGTTAGTCGGCGAACTAACAACTTTTTCTGTTTTGTAGAGTATCAGCACCACTTGAGCTAGGAACTACTACTTGAATCAGAAATGAAAAAGCAAAACGAGGAAAATGAGATGTAATGAAGGGCAAATGTTATATCAATCAAACTTACATTTAGTGGTCTTCCAAAAGAAAAATAAAAAATATAGGGTGTTTTTTATTGAGGTATAGAACTTCGAATTAAAATAAAACACAAGAAAATCGTTTAATTGCCCATCAATTTGGCTTTATTGGAAGGATAATTATGCCATTAATGTTTAAATATGATTTCGGGAATGTGGCCGCCGCGGCTGGCTCGAATATAGCCAATTCTACAGGTCCAATTTTCAACCACTTTCTCCAATTGCTGTGCACGGTGGCGAATCGATTCATTCGGGTCCTCTTCAACACTTTGCTCTACAGCGGCAATTGTTTCTTCGGTGCGCACTGTTCGACGTCTCTGCGGATGCGTATTATCACATAGAGTAAACGTAGTGCGAAAACGATCCATGGTTAACCGAATTAATTGCTCTGATGGACGATTATGTCGACCATAAAATGGTGAACTTCGCGAACTGAACCATTACTTTCGAAATAAATTTGCACGATTTGCAAGCGTTGTTCTTTTGTCAACCTGTTCATGATGAAATGGCAAACCAAACTAAATATTAATCACTTGACAGCTGACAAAATGGCCGCCAGTTAAAAAAGTGATGCCAACTTAAAGTTCTATACCCCAATAAAAAACACCCTTTACCAATAAAGTACAGTACTCTTCATACAAAATGTGTGTGTATCTGGCCAGATACATGCGCTACGTATACGATGTATAGATGAAAAAATCAACATAAATTTAGTTTGTTGTTTTTTTAATGTGTTTTTTCATAAAACGATACGTAACAATATTTTTAGAGGGTACATGGAGACTCAAAGCTAAATTAGAAATATATTTAAATCACAGTTAAATTCGTAAAATATCTGGCCAGATACATGTGCATGACGGAGGGTTAGTAAAATTATACATAAATTTAAATTTTAAATTTTCTTGTTTGACAAAAAAACTTTGTGCACTATAGATGATTTTTTATTACCACATTTTTTCCAAAAAGTTATAACGTCCTTGCTTCCTGGACTATACATTTTTGGAGAGTATCTGGTTTCAAATCCGGACCGAATTTATATTGGAGCTATATATAAATCTGAACCGGTGGAACTCACTTTCAAGATATATGTTTCTAGTTGAAATATAAGGTGTTGCGCCAAATTTGAAGGTTTCTAGTTTAATTATAAGATACTGTGCAAAATTTGAAGAAAATCGGTAAAATATGTGGTCTCTAGAGCGGAAACTCGAAGCGAAATTTGCATGGGAAAATTTGCATCTGAACCGATCTGACTCACTTTCACCATAGATGTTTCTAGCTGAAATATAAGGTTTTGTACCAAATTTGAACTTTTATCAATTAAAATATGTTGTATCTAGAGCAGAAAAAAGTAAAATCGAAAGCGAAATTTGTATGGGAGCTATATCTGAATCTAAACATATCTGGTCAATTTTTACCATAGATGTTTCTAGTTCAAAAATAAGGTACTGTGCCAAATAAGGTACTGTGCCAGTGGCCCGGACACGGAATTCGCACGCCTTAAACTACGGCAAAACAAGAAAGAAACTGAAAAAGTCGATCAGCCTTTTAAAAATATATCGTCAGAATTTAGTTCAAATTAGTACAAAATTATAAACAATTTTACATCGAAACGGACGCTACAAAAAACAGAAGTACTTTTGAAGGTCTTATATAAATATACTAAGTTCTGCGATTTTTTGAGAACTTTGTTTTTCCATATATACATGTAAATGAAGGTCAGAGGATATATTTTGTTCGTAGATTTACAAAATACTAGCAGTACACGCTGCTTCGCACGCGAAAAAGCCAGGTATTTGCTATTAGTTTTATCCGTCTCATTTTTAGGATAGTATTTATTTGATTTTCTTTTCTAAAATAGTAAATTGGAAACATAACACTCATATACATTCAAAGGAATTAGCTTGTCGATGTGCACTGTTTTAACTGAACTCCCTTCATATATATATTTTTAATCATTTTCTGCCCAGTTTTTAACAAAAAATTACAACCGCCTTTTATTCGGAAAAAAAAATTTTGATGGCGCTTCTACATGGTCAGAGGAATTTACATACTAATTTTCATGATTCTAGCTGTAATCCTAAAGTTGGTACCATTTTTATCACTTTGTGTCCCGCGCAATCCTTAAAAGCACAAAATGCATTTATATTCCGATTCTATGTGGTGAAAGGAATTTACACTCCAAATTTCACTGCTATAGCTGCAATACTTTAGTTTGTACTATTTTTACCCCTTTTTGTCCCGCTTACCCCCTATAAGAACAAATTTCGAAAAAATCCATTTAGATTACGCATCTACGTTTTCAGAGGAATTTATACTCCAAATTTCACAACTATAGCTGCAATTCTTTAGTTGGTACCATTTTTATCCCGCTCACACCTTAAAGATACAAATATCGAAAAATCCAATTTTACTGCGCTTCTATATGGTCAGAGGAATTTACATATCAAATTTCACAATGCAATACTTTAGTTGGTACCATTTTACCCCTTTTTGTACCGTTCACCCCTTAAAAATACAAAAATGAATTTATATTCCGATTCTATGTGGTGAAAGGAATTTCAGTCCAAATTTCATTGCTATAGCTGCAATACTTTAGTTTGTACTATTTTTATCCCTTTTTGTCCCGCTTACCCCCTATAAGAACAAATTTCGAAACAATCCATTTAGATTACGCTTCTACGTTTTCAGAGAAATTTACACTCCAAATTTCACGATTCTAGCTGCAATGCTTTAGTTGCTACCATTTTTATCCCTTTTTGTCTCGCTCACACCTTAAAGATACAAATTTCGAAAAATCCAATTTTACTGCGCTTCTATATGGTCAGAGGAATTTACATATCAAATTTCACGATTCTAGCTCCAATACTTTAGTTGGAACTATTTTTATTTTTGTGCCGTTCACCCCTTAAAAATACAAAAATGAATTTATATTGCGCTTCTATATGGTGCTATAACTATAATAATTTATTTGGTACCATTTTTATCCCTTTTTGTCCCGCTCACCCATTGTAAGTACAAATTTCGAAAAATCCATTTATGTTGCAAGTCTACGTTGTCAGGACTTAGGTTCAATACTTAAATTGGTACCATTTTTATCCCTTTTTGTGCCGTTCAATTTAATAATTTATTGGTACCATTTTTATCCCTTTTTGTCTCTTTCCTCCCTTAAAAGTAAAACTTTTGAAAAATCCCTATTTGTAGCTCGTCTGCATGGTCGTTGCAAGGGACACACAGAATTTCATGTTTCTAGATACTGCCGTTTAGTCAGGACGAATGATCGATGTATATCCATTTTTGTCCCATTAACCCCATAAAAGTACGAATTTCGTAAAACCCTTTTTTAGTCGACGAAAAACTTATTTGTGCCAATTTTTGTTAGAACCGGACAATAATTGCGACCTGTACTTTGACTCAAAAAGTGATTCTAAGCCGATCTGTATAATAAACGATGGGTCTATCTCGTTTCCTTTTCGGTGTTACAAACAAATGCACAAAGACATAATACCTTAGTGGAGGGTATACAAATAAATAAATAAAATATATAATATTTTAAAATATTATATTTAACTTTATATTATGTATATTGATTTTGTAGTCCAATGACTTACGCCAAGTTTCTGTGGATAACTGACATGCGTTTGAATCGCAATCAGAAATTTTCTCTTTGTCTCCAATGGTTCCATGTCATTTTCCCGCATCAACTGGAACTTGTTAAAGCAAATTAAATACTATTTTGTATTCCTGTTAGTAACATTGCCGAAACTTCCAATATCAATTCAGAATAAAAAAATGCAAATTCAATTAAAATTCTTTAACGACTTTATTGAATTCTAATTAAACAACACTTAAAACGTCGATATTAACAACATCAGCGATGTCTTTGACTAACTTAGGTTTTTTATTTAAAGTGTGCAGTAAAAGCTGATAAAACAAAACCACGACAGAGTATAAAGAAATGAGGCAAACGAAAACTGTGTGCAGTTCATGACAAACAATTACTATATCCTCTAACGAAGGGAAGAAGAATACAGAAACATGTTTCACACTACCAATTTAGGAATGGAAAATGAAGCGAAATTAAATATGCAGCATTTGTCTCTGCTGGCAAAGTACATTTTTCTATCTATTTCACTCTTCTTGTAAAAAAGTTATTTTAGTCAAAGCACTATGACTGAATTCCCAAATTTTCGGGAAAGAATTCAATTTTTAAGCTTTAGATTTGAACAGATGTGTTTATGGTGTTCAATTAAAAAAAGGCTAAAGTCGGACGGGGCCGACTATATGATACCCTCCACTTTCTATCAATTCAATAAAAAGTCAAATCGGAAATGACATTTGTATGGGGGTATAATGAAACCTGGAACGTGTGACCCACTTTCACCATGTATGTTTATAGGTGAAAAATAATATATAAAGTTTGGTTAAACATTTGGGACCAACATTTTAATGGGGGCTATATCTAAATCCTGAACCGATTTTACCCACTTTTACCACATGTGTTTTTAGTTGGATTATAAGATGCTGTGCCAAATTTAAAGATAATCGGGTACAATATGTTGTTTCTAGTGCGGAGATGGTCAAATCGGGGGCGACATTTCTATGGGGCTATATCTAAATCTGAACCGATATTACCAACTTTCAGTATAGGTGTTACTAGTTGGATTATAAGGTGTTAAGCCAAATTAGAAGAAAATTGGGTTCTATATGTGGTTTCTAGACCGGAAAAGTCAAATCGGGAGCGACATTTGTATGGGGGCAATAACTAATTACCCACTTTCAGTATAGGTGTTGGATTATAAGGTGTTAAGCCAAATTAGAAGAAAATTGGGTACAATATTCGGTTTCTAGAGCGGAAAAAGTCAAATCGGGAGCGTCATTGGTATGGTATCTCACGTGGTGGCGATGTCAATTGGCCGCCAAGATCATGTGATTTGACACTTCTTTCTTTGGGGTTATTTGAAAGAAAAGGTGTACGTCGATAAGTCAAATGCGTCTTATAGACGTAGATCGGTTGGGATTGAAACTAGGCAAAATCGGACCTCACAAGAATTATACCCATAGTAACCCCTAATATTTTACAGTATTTAAGCATTTTTCCAATATGTCTGCTTGTACTTACTTGGTATTAACGATTACATAACTACTATTAATGAAAATTCTGAAAATCGAGTCACAATTCGAGTTGTTGGTCCTTTGATGTTTGATATGAATGATATGAATGTATTTGAGTCCAGTTGGATTTGCAGTTTTGCTCAATTTAACGCAAAGTTTAGAGCCAAATATATAATACACGATACCACCCTTTCATGGACCTTAATCCGAATTAATAGTTGTTCATATTGATCAAAATAAAAGTAATGTTTAAATTTGACCAGAATCGGAAGGTCATTTGTATGTCTGAACCGATTTTATTCATTTATATTTCAATGGTATTCCAAAATTTGGCATGGAACTTAAAATGTATCTCCTGACCTTATGCCGCACTAGACAAAACACATATATCACAATCTATTTTCGTATTTTTTCACATAAAAATTTCAATGTGGCAAACTCCTTGATATTGCCAACATAAAAAATTCTTTCCTGATTTAACATTTTCAAAACACAAGAAAATATAGAAAAAAATTAAGTTTTTATAATTTGATTTGAACTGGGATATTGTCCTGGCTCAAGACCATTTTGCATCTATATTTAATAGAATGCAAATTTATTTACAAATGGCGTGCTGACATTTATTACTTGGCTGCAGACTACCACGATCATGATTTCGACCATGTCAAAAGACTTTTCTAGTGGCTTCGCAGCGACTTTCAACATCAAACCCGGGCTCTATAAGGAGATGATTCTCTCATAATAGATACATTAAATCTAACTATTGATAAGCTCATATTAAATTCATATAAACTCATATTAAGCAGGATCATGTTTTTATATATGGTCCATAACTGTCCAAAAGTGCTCCATCCTCCTTCCCAATCCCCAGACATGACCCAATTCTTGTGCCGTAATCGCCGCAACTCAATAACCCCCACATCCAAACTGAAACATGTAAGGAAAGGCTAAAGTCGGGAGGGGCCAACTATATGATACACTCCATTTTCTATCCGAATATAATTCAATTAGGTAAAAAATGAAAACGGGAAGAATTTTTGTATGTTTCCTAATCACAGACTAATATGACCTGGTCCAATTTGTCAAATCGAGTAGAATATTTGTATCGGGGCTATATCAATATATATATATCAATTTGAAGAAATTCGGTGAAAATATGTGGTTTCTGGGGCGGAAAAACTCAACACGGGAGCGAAATTGTTATTATATATGTAAATCTGAACCGATCTGACCCATGGTCACCATGGCTGTTTCTAGTTGCAATATAAGATATTTTGCACGATTTGAAGAAAATCTGTTAAAATATGTGGTTTCTAGAGCAGAAAAAGTCAAATCGGGAGCGAAATTTGAATCTGAACCGATCTGACCTATTTTCACCATAGGTGTTCCTAGTTTAAATATAAGATGCTTTGCCAAATCTGAAGACAATCTGATACAATATGTGGTTTCTGGAGGGGAAAAAGTCAAATCGGGAGCGAAATTTGTATGGGAGCTATATAAAAATCTTAACCGATGTGACCTATTTTCACCGCAGGTGTTTCTAGTTTAAATATAAGATGTTTTGCCAATTTTGAAGAAAATCTAAGTCGATCGGTATAATTGACAATGTCCTTCTTTGGATGTTACAAACAAATGCACAAAGACATAATACTCTCGTGGAGTTTATAAACAAGTGAGGGAAGTCTAAAGTCGGGCGGGGCCGACTATATGATACACTCCACTTTCTATCCGAATACAATTCAATTCGGTAATAAAGTGAAAAGGGAAGGATTTTTGTATCCGGTAAATGTATATGTTTGATAAAAAATGTTAAATCGGAAAAGACATTTGTATGGGGGTATATTGGAACCTGGAACGAAATAGGTGAAATATAATATGTATAGTTTGGCAAAATCGGTTAAACATTTGGGAACAACATTTGTATTGGGGCTATATCTAGGTGTTTCTAGTTGGATTATAAGATTTTGTGCCAAATTTAAAGAAAATCGGGTACAATACGTGGTTTCTAGAGCGGAAAATGTCAAATATCTAAATCTATATCTAAATCTGAACCGATCTAGCCCAGTTTTACCACAGGTGTTTCTAATTAGATTATAAGATGTTGTGCCAAATTTAAAGAATATCAGGTACAATATGTGGTTTCTAGAGTGGAAAATGTCAAATCGGGTGTGATATTTGTATTGGGGCTATATCTAAATTTGAACCGATATGCCTCAAATTAAATAGCCAATTTTTGTTAAGATCGTACTATAATTGCAACCTGTAATTTGATTACAACAATGATGGACAGACGGTCATTGCTAAATCGATTCAAAAAGTGATTCGATATAATTAACAATGGGTCTATCTCGCTTCCTTTTGGGTGTTACAAACGAATGCACAAAGACACAATACTCTCGTGGAGTGTATAAAGACGATTACATGAAGAAATGGGATAAAATACGAATTTCCTGTACCAGAATAATCTTGCAAAATATGCCAAAAAGTGAATTAAAATTATAAAATTAAGTTTCATGTTTAAATACTGGACATAGATTAATGGGCGTTTGATCTAGCTACATTTTCCACTTTCGATGTAGCATTACACTAAAACTGATTAAAACAATTCACACTATGGGCTGTTGTTTCTAAATGTGATTCTAATTTGTGTCGTGAGCTTGGGAAAAATGTTCGTGCGTGATTAGGGTGTAAGGGTGAGCCTACGCCTCTGGGGCTCCTCCGTATTTCAGAATTTACGAAAATTCGAAACAATAGATAATTCTTGTAGTTATTGATCATTTTTTATACCACCAACTTTGAAAGTTCTAGTTTGTATGTGATAGCAAGAGGGCCTCTTTTTGTGTTTTTTTTTCGTTGTAAAAAATATTTGATGTAAATATTGTTATAACATTTTCTGTTTGTGTTGAAAAGAGAAGACCTTTCACACTTCATTAAGAGTTTGAATTGAAAACGTATTTAAAAATGTAAAAAAGTATACTTTATTGTGAATAAACTAAATACATTTAACTAACTAAATTAAATACATTTAATCTTGATCAATGTGTGAGACAAATCTATCGAAAGTTGCAAAAAACTCTTCCTGGATAGCTCCGATCAGGTTTCTATGTGTTGACACGTGTTGCCACACCAACTGCGTATCCTTTAGTAATTTTTCTATTTAATTTGAAGAAAATCGGTTCAGATTTAGATATAGCCACTATATAAATGTCCCATCCGATTTGGCACATTTTTATAGAGCTCCCATGCTAATGCCTCTCTTGATTTCACCTTTTTCGCTCTACGTACTTTAACCGGTTTAATTCAATTTATTCCGGTCTGTAATCAGTATTTCATTTCAACTGGGTATTGTCTAGTTCAAGACCCTTTTGCATCTATATTTTATACAATGCAAATTTATTTACAAATTAGCATGACTTCCGGCCCTTGATGTTCATCTTCTGATTCGGAAGTAGTGAAAATTGGGATCTTCACCAATGAATTTGACATGAAGTTGTCATAGGAGTGATGTCCTTTATTTTGAAAGTCTTAAATGTTATTTTAAAGTGTTACAAAGGAACCACTTTTTAATTAGTTTCCATTTCTGTTGTACAAAATTCACCGCTACCGGGAGCAGAACAGCGGACCTTCTAGTTGCTACTACGGCACTCTAACCATCTCAGATATGTTGTGAGTGGTGATTAAATAAAGCAAATCATTTTGTTCGGTAGAAATGACAATAGGAAACATAAAAATTAAAAATTATCATTGTATTAGTAGTTATTGGAAAAATGTGTAATTGGCAACTGATGTAATTGTAGTACATAGTAGTGAATGGTAAATCGATTCCGATTCTAATCGAGAATCGATTCTGAGGGCTCAAAAACGATTCTTTTGGAATCGATTACATGTGTCCAACTTTATACTAGAATCGATTATCGATGCTTGGGAATCGATATTTAATTTAATTAAAACACCCAAAAAGTATGTACAAGGTGGTAACAAGTTGTGAAATTTAAAAGCTGCAATTCTATTAATTAAACAAAAGGAAATGACACTAAGTGTGGAATTGATAAAAAAATGACAGTGGTATAAAGGTTAGGAGCTTAATATGTACCAAACACTGGGGTTTTCGTACCTCCAAACAGTCCAAGCATTTGGAAAAATTAAATTATTGCGTAAAAATACATCCCAATGCTAGATAGATCGCTTGTAATGGAAATATCGGATAAAGTAGTAGACGATAATGATTTAACATATTATAAAAAATATGCATAAATAAAACTGCCGATGGAAAAGTATTTTTAAATGCTTATGGAAATATTATTTATACAGAATTGATCCATGTAGAAAGTTTTATTCAAAATGGTGAGAGCGGCCACGTAAACCAAGATAGTTTTCTATTATAATATTATTTACATTTCGTGAAATAAAGTATTATATGTTACTAAACGAATTGTTAGTAACACCAATAAAAAATCTAACATATACTGAAAATACGGTGAATTAGTTCAGTCGATTTTTTCTTTATCAATGCTCACTACCAACAATACAATTTCCTGAACTTTTGGATATCATTTACATTTTAATATCAAGATCTTCGAGAAAATCTGATATATTCATACCACATCGGTCGTCGCTAAAATCGTATTTGACTAATGAAACTATCATTAGAACAACTTTTATAGTTGTTTTCATGTTAGTGTTAATTAGAAAGTGTTAGTTTTGATGAAATATTACGAATTATTATCGAATTCATCAGTACTAAAAGACCTCAAAATAAATGACAAATGTCAAAACATAGTCTAGGCGAAAAAAATGAGAAACTAACTTTAAAATTCAATATCTCAAAAACGAAGAAAAGCAATAGTTTGAAATGAAACTTATAGGCAACTTTCTTCTAAAAATATTAAAAAAATAGTGTCCGCACATTTCGTAATGTTAAATTTATTTTTAATTCCTAAAAGTAAAGGTGAACATTAAATTAAACACACACATTCATTTACAGGATGCAAAAATCCTTCCCGATTTCACTTTTTTACCGAATTGAGTTGTAATGAGATAGAAAGTCCGTCCGTCTTTAACCTTTCCTTACTTGTTTGGGAGATGCCCATATGCCCATACTTTGGTATAACACAAAAGGGGTCCCATTCTGATCTATTACGGCTCTAGAAACTACATCTTACATCGGATCTTTTGCAGATCATGGTATTTTTCAACCAGGAATAACTACCGTGAATGGGAAATATATAGGCCCATGTTTTGGACCAGGCCCAAAATGTTGTTATAGGCCCCCTTTTGAAATGTCGGTCCGATTCATCCTATTACTACTGTATAATTTGTATTTGTCTGTCGGATAATTGGATCAATTACCATATTATTAACAAATACGTTAAACATGACTAATGATGAATTTATAGTAACTGTATAATGTATATGAACTACATAAAATTGCTCCCATGAAATACCTGGATTTAGTAATCAAAGCGAGGTACATACGCAGGGAGTGGTGTATTATATAGTCGGCCCCGCCCGACTTTAGCCTTTCCTTGCTTGTTTACAATATTTATTACAAACAAACTATATTTGGCACAAACATAGCTTCGACGTCATAACAAAGCTAAGAAACCACAATTTCTAATAAAAAAGATCTGAGTCAAAATGTTTAAAAATGTGTGAGAAACAATTCGACAAATTAAAAAAAAGAAATTACGATTTTTTAAATGTTCAAAGTCTGAAAAACGTGAAAATCTGTAATGCAAAAAAAATTTAAATTTTTCTTCGCATTATGAACAAATACGTAAAAATATGTTAAAAAACATAAACACAAAAAAAATAAAAATTGTAATTTTCTTTAAAATCGAAAAATACGAAAAGTAGTCAATTTCTAAAATATATCCGTTTTCCAGATTTTTAATGTTAATATCTCAAAATAATTCTTGGGTCCTTGTCTAATTTTGATTATTTACTGAACTCATAAATGTCTACTAGAACAAAAGTTATTGAATTTTGGCCGATGGATTTTGATTCTGAACCACTGTGCGGTGTTCATATGAACGAAGTCGTGTTCCATTCATAAATGTTTTGATTGTATTTCAAGTCGATCGCAAAATTTTGGTTTGTGTTTTATTTTAAAAAAGTTGTCAAGTCCCTATTGGAAAACCCTGTAGCAACAGCTACTATGAAAGTCAGATATATGGGTCCATATTTTAGTTTAACCCCCAAATAAATGGGGCCCCATATTACTCTATCACCGCTCTAGAACATACATCAACTTTACGTGAATGCCATGTTTTTGGCACAGGCCCCAAGTTCTGTGATAGCC
Organism: Polietes domitor; assembly: GCA_947397865.1. Classification (NCBI taxonomy): domain Eukaryota; kingdom Metazoa; phylum Arthropoda; class Insecta; order Diptera; family Muscidae; genus Polietes; species Polietes domitor. The sequence continues at coordinate 34,266,312 of OX377618.1, forward strand.
CCCCCCCTATCCTATTACCGATGTAAGATCATATAGGTCCATGATTTCAAATACAACTGTCCCATCAATTTTCATTACGCACATATATTGTCAACGCTAATATGCATCTTCCGATTTGTTGCTAACACTTTGGAGTCAGCTTATTACAGCCAATCTTGATGAGAATAACTGTTATACTGTTCATTAGGCGCAGCTACAATGAGATGGGATCTCACCGATTTTGTTTGTATATGGGCCCATCAAATGCATAGGTAAATAGTGCAAACGATTTTCATAAAGTTTACCATATTCATTAAATTTGACTAAAGATTAATTTACAGAATACTGTATAATTTATATGAACTACATAAAATCGCACCATAAACAACTTGGGTTTAATAACACTACTCAACAAATTGAAAAAAATTTCATGTACTCCGGATGCGATAATTTTTTCTGTGTAGATAACCTTGACATGAGCTCGAAAAACGCAATAAATTTTTTTTTTTCGTTTGGTTTTTTTTTATTATTTTTTTTTTAAATTTTAAAAATTTTTTTTTGGTTAATTTGTTTCGTCCGGCATAACTCGGGAACCACTAGCCCGATTTAATTGAATTAAATTTTAAAAAATTTAAAATTACAATTCCCTTAATTCATATATTGTTTTCCTATACAAGCAACAGTTTCCAAGTTAAAAATGAATATATAAAGGAAAAAACTTATTTTTTGCCTAAAGATTTAAATTTTTTTTTTAAAAAAATCCATAAAAAATCCAAAATGAAAAAAAATGTCAAATCTTATTACTTTTACGTAAAGTCACATAACCTATGAGCAAAATGAGACAAAGATCATGAAAATCGATGCACGCGTTTCGCTTTTATTCGCAATTGAGTAAAGGTATGAATTTCAAAAATTTAAAAAATTTTTTTTTGGTTAATTTGTTTCGTCCGGCATAACTCGGGAACCACTAGCCCGATTTAATTGAATTAAATTTTAAAAAATTTAAAATTACAATTCCCTTAATCTGTTCATATATTGTTTTCCTATACAAGCAACAGTTTCCAAGTTAAAAATGAATATATAAAGGAAAAAACTTATTTTTTGCCTAAAGATTTAATTTATTTTTTTTTTAAATCCATAAAAAATCCAAAATGAAAAAAAATGTCAAATCTTATTACTTTTACGTAAAGTCACATAACCTATGAGCAAAATGAGACAAAGATCATGAAAATCGATGCACGCGTTTCGCTTTTATTCGCAATTGAGTAAAGGTATGAATTTCAAAAATTTGCTCGACATATGCACAACTTTGTCTATGGTAAGGTTTTTTCTTTTTTTTTTTGATTCTCAGAATTAACAAAACGGAATAAACAAAGGGTTATTTAATTTTTATGATTGCGTAAGCAAAGTAATAAACGCTAATAAATGTGCGTGAACAATTAAAAGGAAAAAAAAGGTACTCTTACGATCCAGGAGAGTGGCGTCTTTTCATCGACAGCAACAAGCAGAGCCTTAAAGCAATTTTACTGCACAACGGCAACGAGAAACCTTCGATTCCAATTGCTCATGCCGTTGACACCAAGGAAACATACGAAGTCATGGACAATATACTAAAGTGCCTTAACTATGAGAGGCACGATTGGAAAGTTTGTGCCGACCTTAAGGTTATCGGTATCCTTTGTGGATTACAAGGTGGATTCACAAAGTACTGTTGTTTTCTCTGCCTTTGGGACAGCCGCGATCGTCAACATCATTACACCAGGAGGAGTTGGACAGAAAGAGTTAACTTCATCCCCGGCAGCGACAACGTGAAATATACACCACTCATAAAAAAGGAAAATGTTTTTCTCCCACCTCTTCACATAAAGCTCGGACTCATAAAAAACTTCGTGAAAGCTATCAACAAAGATGGCGAAGCGTTCGCCTATTTAAAAACCATTTTTCCTCACCTTTCATCGGCAAAGATTAAGGAAGGCGTTTTCGACGGTCCGCAAATTAAAAAGTTGTTGCAAGACCAACAGTTTGAGCACATTTTATCACCAAATGAAGCTGCAGCTTGGAACTCATTTCGGCAAATTGTTTCCGGATTTCTTGGAAACAACAAAAGCTCAAATTACAGAGAGATCGTCGAACAACTACTCCAAAATTATAAAAAAATTAGAGCAAATATGTCGCTTAAGATACATTTTCTACACTCGCACTTGGACTTCTTTCCGGACAACCTGGGCGATGTGAGTGACGAGCATGGCGCACATGTAACAAAAATTACTTGGATTGGTATTGCATTCAAATCCTCGCGAACGTTTGCTCATTTTAACTATCGCGTTCGTCGACACTTGTTGAATGAGTAAAATCGATCAATGAAGACCTATTTATACTGTGTATTGTTTAGTATTTTACTGACAGGTACTTATAAATGGGTGTATATTTTTTTACGGTGGCTACATACCTGTTTCACCATGTGTGAGTCTTAAATTTTCCGAATAATGACCACCCTTAAATGTGGGTTGCATTTCTGTAAAAAAATAATACAGGTAGCCAACGGAAAACCCAAATAATTAAAAAAGTCCCCTTTCCTTTTTTCCTTTTAATTGTTCACGCACATTTATTAGCGTTTATTACTTTGCTTACGCAATCATAAAAATTAAATAACCCTTTGTTTATTCCGTTTTGTTAATTCTGAGAATCAAAAAAAAAAGAAAAAACCTTACCATAGACAAAGTTGTGCATATGTCGAGCAAATTTTTGAAATTCATACCTTTACTCAATTGCGAATAAAAGCGAAACGCGTGCATCGATTTTCATGATCTTTGTCTCATTTTGCTCATAGGTTATGTGACTTTACGTAAAAGTAATAAGATTTGACATTTTTTTTCATTTTGGATTTTTTATGGATTTAAAAAAAAAAAAATAAATCTTTAGGCAAAAAATAAGTTTTTTCCTTTATATATTCATTTTTAACTTGGAAACTGTTGCTTGTATAGGAAAACAATATATGAACAGATTAAGGGAATTGTAATTTTAAATTTTTTAAAATTTAATTCAATTAAATCGGGCTTGTGGTTCCCGAGTTATGCCGGACGAAACAAATTAACCAAAAAAAAAATTTTTAAAATTTAAAAAAAAAATAATAAAAAAAAAACAAAACGAAAAAAAAATTTTTTATTGCGTTTTTCGAGCTCATGTCAAGGTTATCTACACAGAAAAAATTATCGCATCCGGAGTACATGAAATTTTTTTCAATTTGTTGAGTAGTGTTATTATTGACTTTTTTGGACTTAGCCTCGATAACCATAAATTTGATTTGTACTGGATAAGTATCCAGGTTAAGTCCGACATTTTTAACAAAAAATTATTTTTTCAAAATTCGTTTTCACGCACACATTGTTTGATATTGCGGTTGGCGGAAATTTGATTTTTTTTTTATTTTGAGTGAAATTTTAACATTTTGCTTAGATTTTTGTTATCGCAGTTTAGTTATCCAGTCTTAAATCATATAGTCGTCCCTGCCCGACTTTATCCTTTCTTTACTTGTTTTATTTTGTTATTTTTTGGCTATTAGGACACACAAATAAAAGAATATCTTTGTCTATCTTTTGCTATTTTTATTTAAATGTTTCAATACTTCAACCAACGTCGTTGAGTTGGGATCTCAGGGATCTATACAAATACACATAAATTATACATTAACATAATTTCAAACGAAATACAAAAAATCTATATATGTATATAACAAAGATAATTACATTTTTAGAACAACAACAAAAAAAGATAATCGATGGCAGTAAAGGCCTACACAACTTACCGGCCTATATCTGTTTCTTATATTTTTTGCGTGACTTCATGTTAATTTCGTCCTAACTCAATATTCAATAATTTTAAAATTCTGTTATCGAAAAATAACTTAGCACAAAAAATATCTTCAAATTTTGTTTTAGCAATGCACTCGAATGCCAACAACATTTCAGCAATTTACAAATTAACATTTCAGCAATTTACAAATTAATATTGTAATAGAAAATCGTCAATATGCAAAACAACAAATGCACCAAGAAACTTTCGAAATGCTTCGTCCATTGACAAACTTTGTGAACAAAATAAAATACACAACCGATAACTAAAATTCTACAAATAAAAATATATCAATGAGTACTGAAGAATGATTACGACAAAGTTTTTCATTACTTGCAGCGAAGGAAAAGCAAAAACAATTTCATAAAATTCCGCTTTGAACTGGTTTGATAACTTCACTTCAAGGGGGAAACCTAAAGACAATAAAAATAAACGACAAGATTGGCAAAATGGAACGACAAGTTGAATGTAAAAAATTCTTACTATTTGAACTTGTGCAACAAAGGATTATTTTCCTCTTGACTTGTCTGCACAGACGCGTGCATATGTACGTAACGAAGGGAAGAAGTGCATTCAGGGATATGTTGCAAAATTGGAAAGTGATTTTTCACTTTGAACTTTGTGGTAGCCCTAATATTACGACATATTCTCCTGTTTTCACCAGCTCCGATTAGAGATAACCAACGGTAATATTTGTCAAGCTCCACACAAACTGGCATTAGTAATTGTTGGTTAGCTCTAGACTTTGTGAAAATTTATTTTGAAATTTTAATGCTTTGCTTAGCAAACGACAATCATTTCGATTTTTCTTCAGTTTTTTTTCATAATATTAAAATCATTGTCTATTTGGATATTAGCTAATTCATCAACGTGAAAAGTCTGTAAACACTGTCCGACAGTCAAAACTACACTTGCACCGAATGATATTCGTCTGAAACTATAGGCAAAGTGAAGTTAATTGGCGTTTTTAATTTAGTTGTTATTGGTAAACAAATAAATATATACACCAGAAATTATAAATACTTTAGACAGATATTCTTCTCTTTTATTTACACAGGTATCATTTATAAAGCTATTAAAAATATTTTAAGTATTTAAAATATATTTTTGAAAAATCTTCTCCTTTATAACTTTGTAATCCTTTCAAGCGGCATCAGGATGAGGAAATGAAAAACATGAAAACGCAAATCAACTCATTTTTATACCCTCCACCTCCTGGGTGGGGGTATACTAACTTTGTCATTCTGTTTGTAACACACTGAAATATCGACCTGAGACCCTATAAAGTATATATTTATATACTCTTGATCGTCATAAAATTCGAAGACGATCTAGCCATGTCCGTCCGTCTGTTGAAAGCACGCTAGCATCTAAACGAAAAGAGCTAGGACGTCCAAATATTCAATAAATACGTCTTATTGTCGTAGATCGGTTGGGATTGAAACTGAGCGAAATCGGCCCAAAGGGAAAACATTTTCCCTAACAAGGACTAAAACTACCCATAATAATCGCTAATATTTTAGAGTATTTAAGCTCATTTTTTCCATATGTCTGCTTGTACTTACTTGAGTATGTACTTATTGGGTAAGTGCATTCCCCCAATAACAAAAACGCGCACCATAAAGTTTTTTATTCGTTGGGGGTGAAATGGGACAAAAAGGGATAAAAATTGTACATATAAAACAACAACAGCTAGAAACACGATATTCGGAAAAATGACCACAGCTAGACTCTTAGAATTCGGTGTATACTAAACGTCTACTTCTAGAATGATGAAATTCGGTGTGTACATCCCTCTAATTGCGTAGACACGTAAAATAAAGAGATTTTAGAAAGTCGTACTCTTAAGGGGGTAAACTAGGAAAAAATGGGATAAAAATGGTACCAATCAAATGGCCGCAGCTAGAATCAAAGAATTCGGTATACGCATTCTTCTGACTGCATAGACACGCAAAATAAAAAGATTTTTCCAAATTAGAACTTTTTTACTTTTACGGCAAAAATTGGTTAGATCATGAAGTTAGGATAGTTTGCACTATATACGTGAGTGGATTTTCAAAATTTGTACTTTTGGAATTAAAATAGAATGGAAATACAACCAACTGTAGCACACACTATCTAACAATATTAAAATTATAAATATAGGAACATTTATTTTTTTAATTGACTTGAAGTATTATTTCGATATGTAACCGTATTAGTAGCCTTGCCTTATAAGCGTGGTTTGAAATAATAATAAAAAAAATATTTATAAAATTATTATTTTTAATTTTCTTTTCAATATTTCTATTAGTTTTGGCTATATTAAAAAATATATTTTCCTGTAATATTACTGCACATCTACGATAATCGACAGGCAAATTTTACTAAATAAAGATAAACTTATAAAAATTCATTCGTAAAGGATTAAGGATAAAGAAGTGTTTTATTAAGTCAAATTCGATTTGACCGAAAATGTCTTATTAATGCATATTTCGAAAGATAACACAAGGGAGAAAATTTAAACTTTAACATTTTTGTATCAATTAAAAAATGAAGTAAAAGAAAGAAATGGTGTGCATCCTATCATTCCACTATATTTTCTCATACCCAAAAGTGCACAAACGTTTATGCAAAGAACTAGGCTGGAGCAAAAGGAAAGAAAATGCTCTGAACTCAACTAAAAACTAAACGACAACTTGTCATAAATTAATTGCATATCAGTGTAATTATGAAACTTTGACATACTTTATGAATGATGAGCACAAATACATCTGCATGCATACACACAGACGCAATCATGCATCCATCCATACATCCATAAAATCAGCGTATAGTCACAGCGCGAGACACAAAGTTATTAGACCGGCTTTGTAAAAAGACAAAAATAGTTGCACACCGGACAAGTTCGCAATCTTTTAATGCGTGGACATTAGACTTTAATACCCAACACACAATATTGCAGTGTAAGGCAAAGTCAAACTGTCTTTCATTTGCATGATTCTATTATACATGATAATTGTTCGCGATGTCCCACTTATATGCGATAGTTCATACATCTAAGATGCGCTATTTGTACAGCGTAAAGTAGTAGTGAAGTCAGTATTTTTAATGAAAATTATTTAGCGATTCATTCACTGCTTTTAAAAGTGTGTGTTATGTATGCATTTTGCATGCGTTTTAAATTTGTCATCTTGCATGATGCATGTTTTGTTTCATAAAATCCCAAGTTTTTCCCTAATTATTTTTTGTTTTAAAATTCAGGCATAAACTAATGACATTTCATACAATCAAAAACTTCCGATTAAGAAATCAGATTTACTGCATCGTGAATTAACTTTACTTGCATTTTAATTTTAAAATTATTATGAATATACTCTAGTGTAGGTTGCGCTAATTTTTTTACATGTAAGCGATCTTTTTGTTATGTTTGCAGTGAATTATGTTCGTTAAAAATACCAATGTTAAAATATTTTTTATTGTAGAATAATCCCTGATGATGCAATTCAGTGAATAGCAAAATATAAGAAGTTGGAAAATTAAAAAAGGAAAAAAATAAAATGGACCTTAAGCTTGAACAATTATTTTTTAAAAGAATTAGTAAATAAGTCGAACAACATAAAATATATATTATTATGAAAATTTATTTTTTGAAAAAAAAAAAAGATTGTACAAAAAAAAAACAAAACAAAAACAAAAACAAAAAAAAAAATAATGAAAATATAACTTCAATACTTGTTGGTGTAAAACATAAATAAAAATGTCTGAGAAATTAACAAATTCCACATTCAAATTCACCTGCTTCCTCACTATTTACAAATTCCATCAATCTTTCTCTGTTGTATGTTTTCCCATCTTTATCACTCTGTTACTCCGCTTACCCACTATTATGAAATCCAAATAAACTGAAATGTAACAAAAACAAGTAAAAACGGCGTTAAGTTCGGCCGGACCGAACTTTATATACCCTCCACCATGGATTGCATTCCACAGAGGTTGTAGGTTTTCGTAGAAGTGCAGTAATATTACAGGAAAATATAAATTTTTTAATATACCAAACTAAAACAAATACAAATATTGAAAACATAATTATATAAATAAATATAATACTTTAATTATATCAAACCATTATCTATTTCAAAACAAAAACTAAATATTCTTATATTTATATTTTCAAAAAGCTTAAATACCATAAATATTGGAAGATAGTGGGTGCTACAGTTGGTGGTACTTCCATTCTATTTTAATTCCAAAAGTACAAATTTTGAAAATCCATTATCAGACGTACATGTGTAAAGTGCAAAATAACCTAACTTCATGATTCAACCAATTGTTGCCGTAACAGAAAAAGAAAAAATACTTTTTATTTTGAGTGTCTATGCAGTCAGAGGAATGTATACACCGAGTTTCATTATTCCAGGTGTAGCCGTTTGGTTGGCACCATTTTTATCCCTCCGTACCCATTGTATCCCTTGAAAGTACGAATTTGGAAAAAAACCTTTTATTTCTCATGTCTACGTAGTCAAAGGAATGTATACTCCGAATTTCACGACTCTAGCTGCGGTCATTTGGTTGGTACTATTTTTATCCCCTTTTTCTATTTTGACACCAAAAAGTACGAATTTCGAAAAACCAGTTTATTTTCTGTGTCTACACAGTCAGAGGAATGTATACTCCGAATTTCATGACTCTAGCTACGGTCATTTGATTGGTACTATTTTTATCCCCTTTTTTCAGTTTAACTCCAAAAAGTACGAATTTTAAAAAATCCGTTTATTTTACTTGTCTATGCAATCCGAGGAATGTATACACCGAATTTCATTAATCTAGGTACAGCCATTTGGTTTGTACCATTTTTATCCCTCTATTCCCATTTTACCCCTAAAAGTACGAATTTGGAAAAAATGTTTTTATATTATGTCTCTACTCAGTTAGAGGAATGTACACACCGAATTTCGTGTTTCTAGCTGTTGTCGTTTAATATGTACCATTTTTATCCCTTTTTTGCCCCATTTCACCCCCTACAAATAATAATCACTTTATTGTGCACGTTTTTGCTGTAGGGGGAATGCGCATACCAAATATCAAGCAAATATAAACAGACCAAACCTATTCAAAAAACATGCTTAAATACGCTAAAATATTAGGGATTATTATGGGTATTTTTAGTCCTTGTGAGGGAAAATTTTTCCCTTTGGGCCGATTTCGCCCCATTTCAATCCCAACCGATCTACGACTATAAGACGCATTTATGGAAAATTCTAACGTTCAAAGTTAGTATACCCCCATCCAGGAGGTGGAGGGTATAAAAAGACAAAGGTAGACTTGATCCCAAAGAAAACAAAATCAATACGTATAAGTATGCTAGAACTGTGTCAATCGTTTGAAATTGTGTATACAAAAAGACAACAAAATAGTAGAAACAACGTGGATAATACAATATAAATTATATATGCAGAATAAAAAAAAAACGCTATAAACTTTGTTTAATTAAATTGCATTCTATAACTTACTCTAACAAACCTGCGAAAATTTCGTGGATGTCTGTATTGATCAAGCCAACTGTTTTGATCGTAACAAATCGCACTGAGTTCGTGAAAGATCGTCACAAAAATCTACGTTAATTTTATTTGTTTGTGTGAGAATCGACTCTAAGTAAGGTACATACATACATACGCGTGTATGTTCAATTTTAAAATTCTTAAGAATCTGAACAAAAAATATCAATGAAAACAATAGAAATTGGTGAATAAATTAAATCTGCGGGAGGTTTGCAAATTGAATACATTATTTTTTTTTTTGCCTACATATATCGGTATATCCTTATCAATATTAAATAGAAACTCCATATTTACGGTTTAGCTCGTCAGCGGAGTTGAAATATTTAGGAATAACAGGATAACATTTTTTACTATTCTTGTGTCCACACAAAATGAGTCAGTCTGGTGCTACACATAAATCTGATAGAAACGTTACTGGCAAGCCATTGGAACAAAATCCAACTCTTGCCGCCCATTGTAATACAACGGGCCTGAGCATAGAATAAACTTCAATGACTTTAAGTGAATATCTCTGCAAATGATAATCGATGACGATCGAAATATAAATAGGTTATAAATAAAACAATTAGAAAACTAAATATCTGTTTTTTGGTTTGTCAATCCACACCATCCAGAAAAATATAAAATAAAAGGTCATCTATACATAAAACAAGTAAAGAAAGGCTAAAGTCGGACGGGGCCGACTCTATGATACCCTCCGCTTTCTATCCCATTACAATTAATTTTAGTAAAAAAGTGAAATCAGGAAGGATTTTTGTATCGTTTAAATGTATGGACATTTGCATGGGGGTATATTGAAACCTGGACCCGCTGTCACCATATATCTTTATAGGTGAAATATAATATATAAAGTTTGGCCAAAATTGGGTCAATTTTTGGGAGCATCATTTGTTTTGGGGCTATATCTAAATTTGAACCGATCTTACCCACTTTCATCATAGGTGTTTTTAGTTGGATTAAAAGATGTTTTGCCAAATATAAAGAAAATCGTGTATGTGGTTTCTATAGCGGAAAATGTCAAATCTTGAGAACCATTTGTATGGGGGCTTACTATGGTTCACTATGTGGTTTCCAGATTGGAAAAAACAAATCGGGAGCATCATTTGTATGGAGGCAATAATTAAATCTGGACCGATATCACCCACTTTCACCATAGGTGTTTCTAGTTGGATTATAAGGTGTTAAGTCAAATTTGAGAAAACTCGGGTACTATATGTGGTTTCTACAGTAGAAAAAGTCAATACGGGATCGACATTTGTATGGGGGCTATATCTAAATCTGCACCGATTTTACCCGCTTTCATTATAGGTGCGACATTGTATTTGTCATTACGGGACAGACATTTGTATGGAGCTTATATCTAAATCTGAGCAGAATTGCTTCAAATTAAATAGCGTTTGTCCTTGATCCGCAAAATTTACTTGTGTCAATTTTTGTCAAAATCGGACTATAATTGCGACCTGTAATTTGATTACAACAATAGATGGACAGACGGGCATTCATAAATCGACTCATAAAATGATTTTAAGCCGATCTGATGGGTCTAACTCGTTTCATTTTGGGTGTTACAAACAAATGCACAAGGACATAATACCCTAGTGGAGGATATAATTAACGTATAAAATATACATAAAACACTTAAGTAAGTTTCAATCGGTTAAATCGACTGATGCATACCCTCACTCTCAGAGAACCTATGTATGGAATGACTTAATTTTCACTTAGCGCCGGAGATTTTTAATTTTCACTTGTGTGAGAGGTAAGAAGGTTTGTGGCAAATGGACCTGGCTTCCACATTTGTAAACAATTGTTAAACCAGGAACAAATATAAAGTCACAGTAGATTTAAGAATAATAAAAGGATGTAGTAGTTGAGCGCTGATGTTCCGATCTCTCTGGTTATTAACTCTGGTGTCATGTTATCCGAACCGGGGGACTTGTTTGTTGACTTAGTGACCGGATGATTTCTGCAATTTCCTTTCCTTCCGGTTCAGATATATATATAGCCCCCATAAAAATTTCACTCCCAGCTGACTTTTTCCGTCCTAGAAACCACGTATCTTCGCCGATTTTCTTTCAAATTTCAAATTTTGCATTACACGTTGTACTTGAACTAGAAGCACCTATTGTGAAAGTGGATCACTTCATGGTTCAGGTCACATCCGTCTATGATTAGGACACATAAAAAATTCTTCCCAATTTCACTTTATTACCGGATTGAATTGTATTCGGATAGAAAGTGGAGGGTGTCATATATTTTGGCATTTCGTTAGTTGTTTGCTTATGGCGATACGGTCTATCTGAAACCGGTGTTAGGCACCGCCACCGGTTTTTGAAAAAATGCGAATTTTGTCAAACCGGGGAAAGCTGTCATCCCCATTTTCCAGTTGCAGTTTCACGTATATGAACATAAATATTGACATAAGGGCCTAACAGTATAAGTTGAATTCAATCCATCGAAAATATTATTTCTGTCTTCACATTTCATCTATCTAATAAAAATGAAATAATGTTCGTTGGCTGAACAGATTTCGATGATTTCTGTTACAAACTCTACGTGGTAGTCCGAACAATGTTTTAAAATGAAAAAACATTTGGATAGTTGACCGCAGAATAGGAAAATGTTTAAAAAAAATCTGAAAGTGTCTTTTTCTATAGAATTTTTGAATGAACTCAAAGCTATACTGCCCTCCTATGAAAGAAAGTCACAACAGCTTAAAAAGCCATGAAACGGGTGTGGTTCAAACACACTTAATTCACTCCTTCGATGAGCTACTCTTGTCCTACTCTGTAGAGTAAGGGTATAATTAACATAGGAAATAATATTATTTAAAGTTAATTCGTGCTCCAAATGTGTCGGAGATCTGTAAATTATTTTTTATTTTAAAATATTTCATTTTTAATGCATTACAATACAAAGTAAATTTATTGTTTGGGTTAAGGGATAGAGCCGAGTGTCAAATACCACTATAGCTGGTTTCTCCAGCAACACACAACGAACCAACGACCTTCACTATGATAGGGAGACACAGGATCAACTCGTCTACTGGACGCTCTATCTATAATTATGTTTGACCAATTTTATGATTTCCCTAACACAAGGTCCTAAAACTAGCGAACCACCACGAACGTTCGTGTAAATTTCATCAAAATCGCATAAATAACCATTTTCGATGTTTACTTGGCATGGACGTACCATGTAATATTTTTTATTTTATTTTTTACAATTTTAAGAAAACCCCAGTCGGACCTTTTTTCGAAATCGTGGTTTTTAATAAACTCGTCATTACTCTAGTTCGTACCCTTAGCACTAGTAACACATCTTCACCTTGTAAGTAGTTCTTTGAGCAATCTTGGGCTTTCTGAACCTCAAAGCGACAAACGTCTAAATGAAATTGTAAGAATTATCAATGTAATTTTTAGCAATTCATGGTATTTCTTAAGTATGTAGGGTGAGGCGGTGTAATATACAAATGTGTGCTCAGCCATACACTCAAAGACAAAGCATAGATAACTAAGTACTAATATTCCTTAGAAGTTGACGGCAGCGCTTCCTTTTTTGTTCTTCTTATTCAAAATGGCATGCAATGAATACGAAATCAGCTATCGGTATCCAGCCGTACATATAATGGATGTCAATGTGAACTGTGACAAAGGCAGCCCTTTAGCACATGACGATCAAGAAGTGAACCAAGAGCTTCTCGTATACTTTACTCGGTTTCTTTAGCATTTATACTGTGAAGTTGGAATTATATTAGACGTTGATGAAAATTCTACTAGGCCACTTGCTAATGAAATGCCAAAATAGGATAGTGGATAAAAGGGAGTAACTAAAAACTAATAACATAGCGATGGAACTATTTGCAATGAAATCTACCTTCTTGTGTATGTATGGATAAATATATTTGTTTCAGGATTGTGAAGTAGTTTAGGATTTTTTGTGTCGCAAACTTCAAATTTCATACAATATGGCTGTCTCACTGGCACGGCAGCATCACACAATGAATATGTAGACTCAAATTTTTGCGAGAATAACGACAGAAAATTGGAGTAAACGCTCTTAAAACTGCTGTCATCGATTCAGAATTTCGGAAGTACATTTTTATACCCTACTCTACAGGGTGCATTTGTTTGTAACACCCAAAAGGAGGCGAGATAGACCCATCGTTTATTATACCGATCGACATAGAATCACTATTTGAATGGATTTAACCATGTAAGTCTCTCTGTCTGTCTGCCTGTCCATCTATTCTTGTAATCACGATACAGGTCGCAATTATTGTCCGATTCTAACGAACCTTGACACAAACGATTTTTCCATGCCGAAGACGGCTGCAATTAAATTTGAAACAAATCGGTTCAGATTTAGATATAGCTCCCATACAAATGTTGCTCCCGATTTGACACATAATTGAATCGATTTTGATAAAATTTTGAAGTTAGAAACATCTGTGGTGAAAATGGGTCAAATCGGTTCAGATTTAGATATAGTCACCATACAAATTTCGCTCCCTATTTGACATTTTCCGGTGTAGAAATTTAAACAGATTTTATTCAAATTTGTGAAAGTGGGTCAAATCGGCTCAGATTTATAAATTTATATATAGGTCTCATGCAAATGTCGCACCCGATTTGACTTTTTTTCTCTAGAAACCACATAATTTAAGCGATTTTGATCAAATTTGGTACAACACCTAATATTTTAACTAGAAACATCTGTGACGAACATCTATGGTAAAAGTGGATGAGTTCGGTTCAGATTTATATATAGCTCCCATACAAATGTCGTTCACATTTTCACCGAATTGAAATGTAGTGGAGTAGAAAGTATAGGGTATCATGTAGTCGGCCTCGACCGACTTTAGCCTTTCCTTACTTGTTTTAATTTGCATACATGTTTCGTTCGTGTACTTTACCATGATGAAAATGTTGACTTTACCTAAAAAAGGAATGTAACAGTTAGATGATCAGTTAAATGGTGTGTTCACAAATTAAATTCAAAGTTGTCAAGTACCTGTTAGAAAACCCTTTATATAGTATAAATATATTGGTTGAAATAATTAAAATTGTATATTTTTTATAGTTTTATTATACACTCCACGAGAGTATTATGTTTTTGTGCATTTGTTAGACCCATTGTTAATTATACCTATCGACTTAGAATCACTTTTTGAATCGATTTAGCAATGTCCGTCTGTCTGTCCATCTATTCTTGTAACCACGATACAGGTCGCAATTGTGTCATAGGATGCGAATAAATATTAAAAATAATTTTAGAAAAGTCGTATCCTTTAAAACTTTGTAGTCCTTTTAATGGGCAACAGGATGAGAGAAAAAAAATGAAAATGAAAAATGAAAAACTAGTTTCAGATGTATATCATCTGATTCAAATGTAATATGGACTGTCGGACAGTGTTAACAGTTCCCTTTCCTGTAACTTCGAAAACTTTTATATTTTGAGGTAGCAATATTGTTCGAGAAATAGGTAATAAAGGGTGGTTAAATTGTAAGGGCCGATGGTCAATGTGAACCACACCTAAACGTCAAGTTTTTTCGCCATTTCATTTGACATTTCTCAATTTCACTAACTCAATTTGAACCATGTTATTCAAGCTTATTATGAAAATGGGCGTTCAAATCAAAATGCATATCAAAGAAACTCATCTTCAGTGATGAGGCACATTTTCACCTCAGTGGATTCGTCAATAAGCAGAATTGCCGCATTTGGGCGAATAATAATCCAAGAGTGATTGTCGAAAAACCAATGCACCCACAAAAGGTTAAAGTTTGGTGCGGTTTATGGGCTGGCAGCATCATCGGGCCGTATTTTTTCCAAAATGAGGCCGGTCAGGCAGTTAATGAATGGTCTTCGTTATCGTGAGATGATAACGAACTTTTTATGGCCCGAATTGGAACGGACGGTGCCACT
Organism: Polietes domitor; assembly: GCA_947397865.1. Lineage (NCBI taxonomy): Eukaryota > Metazoa > Arthropoda > Insecta > Diptera > Muscidae > Polietes > Polietes domitor. The sequence goes on from OX377618.1 coordinate 34,281,611, forward strand.
TGCCACACAACTAAGGAAACAATGGCTCTTTTGCGCGACAAATTCAATGGCCGTGTTATCTCACGTGGTGGCGATGTCAATTGGCCGCCAAGATAATGTGATTTGACACCGTTGGACTTCTTTATTTGGGATTATTTGAAAGAAAAGGTGTATGTCGACAAGCCAGCAACAATTCAAGAGCTAAAGGATAAGATAATTCGGCACATTAACGAAAATTTGGACCATCGGATGAAGGTGTGCCGCGGAGGTCGCGGCGACATGACGAAATGACAATAATTAATTATTCAAAATCAACATCGGCCCTTAAAATTCCCGCGAGAATTTCCCGGTATACGGGAAACAGAAAATATGAAAGTTCCCGTGATTTTTTCTGCAGGAAATCCCGGGTTGCAAACTAAGATTGAGCTGAAGTTGGAAAACCAATCAATATTTTTGCCAAACGACTATGCAAGAGTGACACAAGATGCTAGAAAATTCTTAAAAAATGATAATAAACTTATAAATAAGCCCTTTGATGTTCTATATCTGACCTACGATTTTTAAAGACAATCGGACGGAAAGCTTATTCATTTTACAACCATTAGACCTGGTCAAGGAAAAAATGATTCGACAGTGTTACAATTAAAATTCCTTATATAATACAAATATTCCTTCCTTATATAATTATTCCATGTGGTAATATAAAATATAAAGATAGCTTTGAAGAATACAGTAATCTTCCTAAGTCATATAAAACCCTTACAATCGGTGCCGTATTCAGATAAGCAAATGGAAACATTTACAAGAACTAAAGCATGCTATTCCTCATCATTATCATTATTATACCCTTAGTCTACAGTGACAGTTAGTAACACATTGAAGGAGTGACTTAAGACCCTAAGTATGTTTGTACCAAATCCGTTTCGCGACTTTTTAAGTTGTTTGAGCGATGTCCCTCTGTCCGTCCTGCAGGCTGATATACACGTTAAGGAATCAATTCAAACTTTCGCAAGGTAATATTTTTCTCAAACTTAGTTTAAGTTCGAAGATGGGCGAAATTGCCACGCCCCTTCTGGTACCTCCAGTCGTCAATATTCCTATGTTAAATTAAATCAATGTAACTTCCACACGGTTATTCGGAATCACCTATACTTTGGTATTTGATAAAGCTTTTATAATCACCCCTTCCAGTACCACACAAATCACCCTAAACTACGTAAAATTAAAGCTGTTATATCTTCTATACGGATGATCGGAATACTGTGAAATTTGACACGTGGCAATGCTTTCATAGAAGTTGCATTCACGTGCAATCTTCCCACACAAATTAGCTTTGGTTAAAATAAAACCGATATAACATTCTTACGAGTATTCAAAACCATATGCCATTTTATATTTGAAAACCTTAGCCACGCCCCTTCTTGTACCTCCCACACAATTGTCTCTATCCTAGGTAAAATTAAATCATTTATAACATAGTAGCTTCCATACAAATTATTCTGCCCTAAGTTAAATTTAATTCCTTATAACTTCCGTATATATGTTCTCTGAGAGTGAGGGTATATAAGTCGATTTAGCCGACTGAAGCTTACTTACTTGATGAAAACTTGAAGCAGGGAAAGACAAACTAATAGTAAAAACTTCGCAATGACCATTTCATCAACTTATTTTCATTATATCATTTATGTTATATTGTTTTATGTTACCGCCAATTGAATTGAATGGAAGTTAGATAAGAAAATTACCTTGTCATATGTTTTTTATTGTTATATTCATATTTGTGAAGAGTAGGAACTTATCTTTGAGATGGTGTAAATCAATCTTAACAAAACTATCTTAACTCGCGCAATATAACCTTAAACATTGTAAAAAATAAATATTTTCATTGTCATATCTCAGGAACGCGAACTGATAGAAAACTCTGAAACCAGGTTCCAATTCAGCAAACTGAAGTCATTCGAACTTGAGTCCATTCTGGTTTGACAGTTGAATTGATCTCGATCTTTTGATCTTTTCTGTTATGTTCGTTAAGAAAGTTTGCAATACACACAAATTTAGCAATTATAAATCAGAAAATTCGGGTAATGAAAAAATGGTAATATTTCATACACTTTCATGATAATCGACGAGAAGAATGACATATTTTGATGATTCGTTTTACTTTCGTTTTTCCATCCCACTGCATGTAGAAAATAGTAATAAATATGTTGCACAGCGGACAACGTATTACAACAAGCTGATCGACTACAACATTGGTCAGTACTTTTAATGAAATATGGATGACTATATCAAAAAGCAGCTCTACTCCACAGTGCCACGATATTATACTTTGAATCAATAAATAGGGAAATCCAGTTTCAGGTATCTCATGTATTTTCCTCCGATGAATTAGATCGACACTCATTATCACTTAAAAGTACGAATTTCGAAAAAGCCTTCTATTTTACGTGTCTACGCAATGTAGACACCGAATTTCAGCTGTTGTCATATAACTTGTACCATTTTTAATCCTTTTCGTCCCAAAAGTACGAAACACTTTCAATCCCAACCGATATGAAACCATAAGACACATTTAGTGTAATTTGAACCTCCTACCTCATTTCGTTCGGCGGCTATCGTGCTTTCAACAGACAGGCAGACGGACAGGGCTAGGTTGTCTTAGAATTTTACCACGACATAGAATATGGAGTCTTCGATGAATATTTTAAGATGTTACAAACGGAATGACAAAATGAATATACCCTCCTTAGGTGGAGGGTATAATAAGAGAGTCTCTATTGCAGGGATTTCGTGATTTTTTTTACATGCATTTCTTATAGAACCGAAATTTTCGAGTGAAGTGCGTAGGCACTCTTGTGGGCTAGGGGATTAAGCATGGCTTTGCTTTTCTCCCCTCATCCAAAGGAGCTGTATGTATAATACATTAATTTTATTTATTCGTCGTTTTGACGAATTCAATGCGTGAGTCGACATCCGGCTACTTGTAATCTTTGTATATAATGTTGTATACACATATTCGAGTTTGTATATACATATCGTTACATTAGTTCTAAAAGGGAAAATCGTTGCTAACATATTCCTAACATATTCCTTCCCGCGATGCGGGGGCTTAAGTGCTGTTCCGATGGGTAGCTGCTATCACCTAGTAAGGAACCTGAGTCCTTCCTATGGAGAGAGCAGAGACTTTCCCGGAACATCCCGAACTAAAAGTTACCCACCGACAAACCCATGATGAGTACAAACAAAATTATAAACTCTGCAAGTGGTCACCAGGCTGGACCTGGAAATCCACCCAAACAGTCGTCCGAGGATGGCTCTTTGGCAGGTGCAAAATATTTGCAGGCACCAACCTCATCATCACCACAACAACAATCACACTTAAATCCCATACTATACGAAACAACTACGCAAACGAAAACGGCAATACTCAAACGACAACAAAACATTGACTCAGACGTGTCCCTAGGTGACGACACAAATGACGGTCTGTCAGGTATAGGCAAGCTCTTCCTCTACGAGACTGATGAAGAAGACAATCGTATGGTTGCTTCTGACTCGGTAGTGGAGGAAGTGCCTATAAGTGGCAAAAATGCCTCAGGATCGGCACCAGGCGACAATAGGACCAAGACGGACGAGGAAAGGAGGGAGGCGGGGTATAAGCGCTCGTTACGATTCCTTAAGAAGATGGATACGAAAGACCCATCTTCTTTTTCGGGTCGTGATAAGCGATTATACCGAAAGCATACCTACCACGTACGGAAGTATGAGTCAATGATGAACACGACCGTCGTGGAGGTCAAACCCTCCACCTCAAAAGACACAAAGGACACAACCAAAACAAACGGTACAAAAACAATTACGACTACGACTACAAACCAGAGCAAGGCCAATCCGATGAACTCGGGTAATACTGGACCTCGGGGCCACTCTGGTATACAAAGTAAGCCAGCCCCGATTAAAGCTGGACCTTCATCCAGCAGAGAGATGCGCAGACCGGCACCATACCCGTCCAAGGTCATTAAAGCCGATATCAAGCCTTGTGTAGGCCCTGCAATCTGCAACAGACATAAGAGACCGGTAGCGGAACTTCCCAACAGGGTCAACCTCCCGGCGCACAGCACCCAAACTGGGATAAAAAGGCAGAGGTCAAAAGAAGCTCAAGCCCCCCATGGCAAGCGACCGAAAACCGTACCCAGCCTAACGACAGCACCCGAACTGCAAGTTGCCATTCTTGACCGCAGTAACCCAGAAGGTAGAATGACGACAAGCAGATGGCTACTGGTTGAGGAGCAGATACTCCGATCTCTGCTTGAAGCCCTCAAAACCAGCGAAGACGACTCCTTCACCGAATTCGACAGAGCCGGGTGGCAGAAGGGTGTGAAGATCGTCTGCTGTGGAAATAAGAAAGCATTAGACTTCCTTACTGCTGCAGTTGGCGATCTTGATGCCCTATGGCCTGATATGCGGTTAGAGATCGTACCTATTGACCAGATCCCCTGCTGGACGACAGTGAAAGTGTGGGTTCCTCCTCCAATCCTGGAGGATGAAGCCATACTTACACTGGTAAAAAGGCAGAACAAGCCGCTAGGCACTGATGACTGGAAGATCATCAGGGGACGCGCGAGGGACAAAGGAGACGGAAAAGATCTATGGATCCGGATAGGATCGGAATCTCTCCGTCTTCTTCGTCTCTCGGATGGGGTCATCAGGTACGGTCTCAACCGACTGAAGATCACTATCCCCGAAGACGAAACCAATGCCCGACGTCAAGAGAGGCATGAAGCTGGTGCAAATTAATCTGCACCACTCCGAAGCAGCATCGGACGAACTGCTGCGACACATGGGGAAGGAGGGCACGGACGTAGCTCTGGTGCAAGAACCCTGGATCACAGGGAACAGAGTACGTGGACTGAGGTCACGAAACCTTAAGCTCATATCCCCACATAACGAAGGTAAAATCCGTAGCTGTATTGTAGCCAAGAAAGACTTGAATCTAACCTTTTTATCTCACTACAGCGATGGCGACTTAACAGTGGTGGCCATGGAACGCCATAACAAACCAACCCTGGTAATAGGTTCCATGTACCTACCCTACGAAGTGGACAACCCCCCGTCAAACAAGGTCCAGGCCCTGGTAGATTGGTGCAGAAGAAAGGGGCACGATCTGGTACTCGGTGGCGATGCGAACGCGCACCACACCCTTTGGGGCAGCACTGACATAAACAAAAGAGGTGAGTCACTTTTTGATTATATTATTTCCACTGATCTAATTATATGTAACAAGGGCAACAGGCCGACGTTCTATAATAAAACTAGGGAACAGGTTATAGATATAACTTTAGTATCAAATAGTGAAACGATTAGAGTCTCAAATTGGATGGTATCTACAGAATGTTCCTTCTCCGACCATTTTAGAATACTTTTCAATATAGAGCACGATTTAATTAGGGGGAAACCCTACAGAAATCCCAAAAAGACCAACTGGAACCTCTTCAGTAATCTTATGCAGTCACTGCCTCCTCCGGACAGAGAGATTAGTGACGTGCATGAACTGGAGTGTGCAGTTAATCAGCTGACATCTTCCATTTCAGAATCCTTCAAAAAATCCTGCCAGGAACGACGCCCCCCTCGGAAAATCAACCAAACCTGGTGGACACCAGAGATCAGGGCACTCAGGAAGGAAAGTAGGAGGCTCTTTAACAGAGCAAAAAGGGAGAAAACTCCAGAAGGCTGGAACGACTATAAAGAGGTCTTCAATGACTTCAAAAAACAGATCAAAAAAGCAAAATGGAAATCCTGGACAAATTTCTGCGAGGAATTGGAAAGCACTAGTGAGGTCGCCAGATTTCGCAAAGCGCTCTCCAAGGAGCCCAGCACCCCAGGATTCCTGATGAAACCGGATGGACTGTTCACAGAAAGCAGTGCAGAAACGGTAGAACTCCTTATGGAAACACACTTCCCAGGATGCCAAGATGATGACGACAGCATTGACGAAACAGAAGCCCCTCCCTCCGTTTGCACGGACGAGTTCATTAACACAATAGTTGATGACGAAAAAATAATGTGGGCTATACAATCCTTCAGGCCATACAAGTCAGCAGGACCAGATGAAATTATACCAGCACAACTGCAGGTCTCCCTGGACCGGATATTGCCATGGCTACGATTAATTTTCTCCGCGAGCCTAAGATGGTCCTACATACCAAGGGCATGGAGAGAAGTCAGGGTGGTCTTTATCCCCAAGGCGGGAAAAATAAACCACAACACGACAAAAGATTATAGACCCATCAGTCTATCATCGTTTTTACTAAAAACCATGGAAAGACTGTTGGACTTACATGTCAGGGAGAAACTAAATCCAGACAACTTCAGCAAGGCACAACACGCATACCTTAAAGGAAGGTCAGTGGAAACGGCATTACATGAAGTGGTAGGCTATATTGAGAGCTCCTTGCTGTACAAAGACTATACGATGGCAGCTTTTCTAGACGTGGAAGGCGCCTTCAATAACGTCAAAATAACATCGATCACATCCGCTCTCGGACGCCTGGAAATGAACCAAGGCATAACCCAATGGACGGGCAGCATGCTGGAAAGCAGGATTATTAACTCGAAATTGGGCGAGGAAGTTGTGAGAAAACGTGTTACAAGAGGCACGCCGCAAGGAGGTGTGATCTCGCCGATGCTCTGGAACCCGGTGATAAATGAAATCCTACTTGACCTCAACAGAGACGGAATTAAGGTGACGGCATACGCCGACGACTTAGTACTGCTGGTCCGAGGCAAATTCTTACCAACGATTAGTGAGGTCATGGAAAGATCACTAAGGAAGCTCTTAAGATGGGCGACAAGAAATGGGTTAGGAGTTAACCCAAGGAAAACAGAGTTAGTTCTGTTCACAAGAAAATATAAAATTCCGGACTTCGACCTCCCCAAATTAGATGGGGAGATACTGCATCTATCAAAGGCAGCAAAATACCTTGGCATAATCCTGGACTCGAAACTTTCTTGGAAAAGAAACACAGAAGAGAGAGGAAGGAAAGCACTCTGCGCCTTTTATACCTGCAAAAAGATGTTCGGAAAAAGATGGGGACTACAACCAAAGATGATACACTGGCTGTACACGGCAATAGTAAGGCCAATACTCACATACGGGGCACTGGTCTGGTGGAGCGCCGTAAAAAGAAAATCACTCCTAGCAAATCTCAACAAAGTACAGAGGTTGGCATGCTTGGGCATTGCTGGGACAATGAGATCAGCTCCTCAAGCCGGACTAGAGACTATACTCAATATACAACCCATGGACATTTTCGTAAGGAGATGCGCAGCAAGGGTAGCATTGCGTATCAGAGAACTCGGTATGCTGAAAAACGATACACTTGGGCACAGCTCTATTTTAGGAGCTACGGAATCATACGGGAGGCTAGATAAAAATTCAGATTTTCTCAAGCCCAGTATGCACCTACATAAGAACTTCAAACTGGAAATACCCACCAGAGAAGAATGGGCATCCAACACGGTCATGACCGACGGGGAAAACTCAATCTTCACTGATGGCTCGAAAATGGAGACAGGTACGGGATCGGGAGTCTTTTCTGAACCTTTAAACCTTAAAATATCCGTCCGACTACCAACTACTTGCACAGTCTTTCAGGCAGAAGTATATGCCATCAACATAGCCGCGAAAAATATTCTGGAACGGGACTTCGATCCGTCAAAATTCAGAATTTACGTGGACAGTATGGCAGCCCTTAAAGCCTTAAACTCCAAGACTGTAAAATCAAGATGCGTACATGACTGCTTAGAGTCTCTGGACCGACTCCAAATGCATGACGTCACACTTGTATGGGTACCGGGTCATACGGATGTACCTGGAAACGAAATGGCAGACGAATGTGCACGGAAAGGCTCCAAAGAGACTGAAGTTCCATGTAATACGAACATACGCACGCCTTTCATCGAAATACTCAACCAAATAGACGAAATAGCAGACCGAGAAACAAAGTTGCGATGGGACTCCGGTCATAACTGCAGAATAACACGTAACTTATGGCCGATAATCAACCCCAGTAGAACAAAGGAACTACTGACACTCGGCAAAAGAAACACAAGTATCCTCATGGGAGTCCTTACAGGGCACTGCGCAATAGGCCGTATGGCAGAGCGTATGGGAATCCCTCATATGGACTACTGCAGAAGCTGCCTCGACGAAGAAGAAGAGGAGTCGGTGGAGCATCTGCTATGCTCATGCCACGGACTGCAGGAGCTCAGGCTACATTATCTTGGAAGCAGGTTCTTTAACAGTCTGGCAGAAATAGCAAATGTTCCTCTGAACCACCTATACAAATTCATAGACAAGGCCAGCTGGTTCTCCAGTAGAAACAACAGGCAATCTAATAACGACTGACAAAACGAATCCTTCGGACTTTCCATACTATCAACTTCTCTTCTCTCACTATAATCCTCCTCCTCTATTCACTAACACATCTCTTCCTTTATCATTTATCAAGGGTAACACAATGGACGAATAGTCTCCGAGTGAACTCGCTTGGTTGCGTATACACATGATGTTGTATACACTACCAGCGGGCAACCCTCTCAACCTAACCTAACCTATTCCTATAATAAGCGCTGGAAAATCGAAATAATTGATCCACTTATTGTTTTAATCAGTTTTCTTATTTTCATTTCCTATTGAAATATTAAGGAAAATATTTTTGTCCGCCTAGTTGTATAGAAAAGGGTTGTTGATTTCATTTGGCATTCATAATTGTATGTTGATGTTTAATTTTGTACATTACAATTTTGTGCAAAATCTTAAATTACGAAAAAAGAAATATTTAAAGTTAAAATAAATGGTAAACCTGCATATAAACCAAGAGTGTCGGCTGCAAAACGAAAACCTTTTTGTTGAAGTACCCTACATTGTCACTTTTCAAAAAAAAACCTATTTCCATCGCAAACAACATATTTTCAAGCATCTCCATGTGACACTACGAGTATTAATGTCTCTTACGTCATTCCTGTTGCTGCTCTTCGCTTTCATACACATTCGAGTATCTATGTGGAACTATGTACATATGTAGTTATGTTGCCTTGGGAGGAATTGCAGTTGACAGTAATAGAACAGCAACAACAATAGTCAGACATTGTTGGCAAAACGACAACACGAAGGAAATGTTCTAACAACAGTCCTTCTAAATAAACATCTGCTTCTACAATCACTCCAACCAATCCTGGTGATGGGACAAGTAGTTGTTGCTGTATCCTAAACAAAAGGACTAAGTGCTAATGAAGTAATTACATATGCTCCAGTTATAATTGCTTGTCGTACTTTTCGCCATTTAAAGACTTTTCGAAAGAGATCATTTCGTGCAACAACGTCACATCATATCTGACATTATCGTATATTAAGAATGGTGATCATCTAAACATGATGATGGTTTATAATACTTAAATCGCTCTCCTAAAAAGATAGCAAATAAAAGATGTGACGTTCTTGCACCAAATGACATGGCCCGAATATTGTGGTGGCACTGCAAGTGCTGAAAGTAGATTGAACGTAAAAATGTATGTCACAGAAATTTCACAAGCATGGCGCAAAGGCGTTTTTCAGAAGATTTGGATCCCTGGCTACGAAGGGCAGTTGCTCATTAGGATGTTTTTTGTCTAGCCCATGATGTTACCTTCATAAAAACCAACGCAAAATGTTCCGCCGGAAAATGAATTTACTACGTGGCTTCAAATATTCCATTTTAACTTCGCTTGCTCATAAATAGAGTGATCAAACCCGAGACCGAAAACCGGGTCAACCGGGTTTTTTATCGGAGACCGACCGTCGAGTTTTTTAAAATCCCGGTTTTTAGAAAACTGAGAAACCCGGGTTTTTATGTCGGTCTCAAAAGGTTTTTCAATTTTTGGCAATGGAAGAAAATGGTGATTGAAGTCAATTTCGAAAGAGTGAATCTGATGACATCAGAATTGTCCTATCCCCAAGAACGAGTATGCACAATGGGTCAACATTTTGTGTAATTACCCTAAAATTAATAATTTCCCCATTTTTTACTGTTTCAAGGAAAACCCGGTCCGATCGGTTTTTTATAGAAAAAAAAGGTCAACCGGGTTTTTTGAAATCCCGGTTTTTTAAAAACCCGACATTGCAGAAAAACCGGATTTTTGCTCACTCTACTCATACAGTTGCATTTCTATCAATTATGGCACATAAAACGATTTACACTTTAAAAATTCTATTTTTAATATATCTATTTCGCTTTTTATTTAAAAACAAATAAGGAAAGGCTAAAGGCAAAATACGATAAACTTCCGATGTAAAATGTGGGTCCTAGAGGGGTGATAATAAAAGAAAGATGGCTCTTATAGATCACATTCAAAGTATGTATTCTTTATTGATATATAACATGATCTGCAAAATTTTATCAAGATCCAATGTACGATGTGGGTTCCAGAGCAATAATAGTGTAAACTGGGGGCCCATTTGTATGGGGCTATACCAAAACATTGACCTATATAGCTGGCTTTCAAAATAGGTGTTTCTAGTCAAAATGTAACATTGTGTGGGAAATTTGATCAAGATCCGATGTAAAATGTGCATTTTAGAACAGTAATGTTGTAAATCGGAGGTACATTTGTATGCTATATATATAGGGCTATATCAAAGCATGGACCCATGTGGTCCACTTTCCCATTAGCTGTTGCTAGTTCAAATATAACACGATCCTGAAAATTTTGTCATGATTCCATATAAAATGTGTATTCTAGAGCAGTAATAGTGTAAATTATAGGGATATTTGTATGGAGGCTATATCTAAATCTGAACCGATTTCCTCCAAATTCAATACCAATCGACCTTGGCCAAAGAGAGTAACTTTCGCCAAATTTCATGACAATCGGACTTGACACCAGACGGACGGATGGACAGGCAGACAGACATCGTTAATTCGATTCAGCTGGTGATTCTAAGCCGATCCGTATACTTAAAGGTGGGTCTAGCTCGATTATTTCTTGGTGTTACAAACATTTGGCGCAAAACTAACTTATAATACCCTAGTCCACGAAGTGGTGTAGGGTATAATATACGCATTTTGTATTAAAATCTATTTTTATACCCTACACCACTTCGTGGACTAGGGTATTATAAGCTTGTTCACACTCTACAGGTCGCAATTGTTGTCCGATTGTCATGAAACATGGCAGAAGTTATTTTTTCTGGCCAAGGACCATCGGTATTGAATTTGGAGGAAATCGGTTCAGGTATAAATATAGCCCCATACAAATGTTGCTCCCGATTTGACTTTTCCCGCCCTATAAAGCACATATATTACCCGATTTTCTTCAAATTTGGCTTAACACATAACATAATCAAACTAGAAATACCTGTGGCGAAAGCGGGTTAAATCGGTTCAGATTTAGATATAGCCCCCATACAAATGTTGCTCCCGTTTTCACTTTTTCCGCTCTAGAAACCACATTTGCACCCGATTTTATTTAAATTTGGCACAGCATCTTATAATCCAACTAGAAACACCTGTGCAGCAATTGGGTAAGATCGGTTCAGATTTAGATACAGCCCCCATATAAATGTCGCTCCCGATTTCACTTTTTCCGCTTTATGAACCACTCGAATTATAAACACCTATGCAGAAAGTGGGTAAGATCGGTTCAGATTTAGATATAGCACTCATACAAATGTTACTCGCGAATGTTTAACCGATTTTGGCCAAACTTTACATATTATATTTCACCAATAAACATACATGGTGAAAGCGGGTCACATCGTTCCAGATTTCAATATACCCCCATGCAAATGTCTTTTGCGATTTAACATTTTTTGTCAAACACATACATTTACAGAATGCAAAAATCCTTCCCGATTTTGCTTTTTTACCGAATTGGGATAGAATGGGATAGATAGTCTGTCCGTCTTTTAGCCTTTAGAGAAATATATGGTCACATGTTTTGGACCAGGCCCAAAATGTTGTTATAGGCCCCCTTTTTAAATGTCGGTCCGATTCATCCTATTACTACTGTATAATTTATATTTGTCTGTCGGATAATAGGATCAATTACCATGTTATTAACTATATTCGTTAAATATGACTAAAGATGCCTTTATAGTAACTGTATAATTTTTATGAACTACATAAAATTGATCCCATGAAATAACTGGGTTTAGTAATCAAAGCGAGGTACATACGCAGGGAGTGGTGTAGGGTATTATATAGTCGGTCCCGCCCGACTTTAGCCTTTCCTTACTTGTTTTGAAAGATAAAAAACTATGAAAATGTTAATAAAATTATGAAATTATAAATATACACTGAGTCTCATTCGAATTGGTGACAGATCAAACGCCCATTAATCGATGTACAGTATTAAAATGTAAAACTTTATTTTATAATCTTAATTCACCATAATAAGCTTGCAAATTCGTCGAAAAATAATCATTAACTGATTGCAAACAGTAAAAAACAACACATTACTTCATTTATATGAAAAAATCATAGTGTCATCAATATTCGGGTTTTCTTAAAAAAAAAATTAATAAGGAAAAAACATCTTTTTGTGAACATTTAGTATATATTAGGCGTAGGGTTATGCCTTTATAGGTTTTGGCATATTTTTTGACGTTTTTTCTGGTACAGGAAATTTGTATTTTATCCCATTCATCTTTTAATCTTTTTTTTTTTTTAAGTTCGAATGTGGAGGTGGCGGCGAACCGATTTTCCAGTGGAACATTTTTGAAGCTACAAGCAGAGAAAAAAGAGGCCGTTGTAACATTTTCTTTGTTTTAAGTGAAAAATAGAAAACGTTTCAGAAGTATTTCAGACAATACTAAACATCTATCGATAATTTATTTTCCTGTTGAGTGAGACCTTAATAAATAAATGGTTAAATTTAATTAATTACAGGTTTATTTCAAATGTATGCTTTTAAAAAGTTGGAGCTAATCGACAGTAATAAGTCATTAGGTATGGTTTGTATAGAATTTGAAATATTTTACTGTCAATTGCTAGAACGGATCTACATGAAATCGAGTGGGTCTATCTATCACTTCTAAATGATTTGGGTAGTATGTAATGACCATAAATCCATTTCGACAAAGCAAGAAAACTGTTTGATATCAACATATTTCCCTTGTCATAAAAGACTATTCATTTACAACAAGTGATGACATCTTTACTACAAACAAAACGTCACGTCACCTACAAAAGAAAACCACAAACAAAGTTGCTAAAAAAATTGCGCGTAATGAATTTTTCCTCTGCGTGTAGGAACAACACCGAGCCATTTTTGGTTTGGTTTAGTAAGTTTTGCATTAACTCACCATATAGATCATCAGCATAGCTCACCTACAACCTTGCTCTTCAAAGTTTGTTCACATTAATAGGAAATACTTTACTTGTCATTGAATATTTATATATATATATACCGCAAAATTAATATTATACCAAAATTGAATTTTGAATGCCACAGACAATGGCCAACAGTAAAACAGATACGGGCAAATACGTCCGTCCAGCTCGGCTCAAATGGTTTACACATCTAGTATTCACAGATGAGTTTTATTTTAGTTTTATCTATCATCCTTTGTATGGAAACGGAACATGTCGGTCCATGTATTGATAGCCACGCTACATAATATTAATTTTTATTATTATTTAAAAAAATAATGGTCATAAACAAGTTAAATAGTAAAAAACGTAAGTTCTATAAATTCGCAAAAAATGCAAATATATTCAGCATTAATAATAATATAGAGATTTTTAAATAAAAACCTTGTATAAGGGTTGGAGGTTTTCATACAGTCAGCGCGAGCTACTTTTGCCTTTCATGATAATTAGTTGACGTTGCGTTTCGTTTGAATTATGGGTATCTTACCCAGCAAAATATAGAAGTATTTTCGTATGTGCTTATTTCCCGGAAAATCTTCCAAAAGAGTTTTTCACGTAAAAGTATGGACAAATGCAAAGTCTAGTAGGAAACGAATCATTCAAATATTTGAAAGTGTCAAACTACAGCAATAGCAATAGTAAGCTTGTTGGATTTTATTACAAATTGTTAATTATTATAGTACTTTGAGAAATTAAGATAAACTTTCAATGGAAATCAGTTTCAAAAATGTATTTAAAAAATTCGGTATATCTGCGTCGAATATCAAATCGGGACCGAATATCAATTTTGGACGAAGCGGAAGACCGAATCCGATTAGGTTCTACTATATAGTCGTAAGGTATTGTCACATTGAACAAATATTTGAGGAAAAGATTTTTTTTTTCAAAAATTTGTCAAAGTAATACAATTTTGTGTTCCACTGTATACACATTTGCTCATTGTAATTATAATATTTTATAAAAGAATTTTTGTTTATCTTAAATCTGTTGATTTCTTATAAACCATTTGAAGTTTTTATTCAAATATTTGCCCAGCGTGACTATACCGTTAGAATATGTATTTAAATACAAAACTTGTCATGTATTTAGAGTAATATTGTTCATTAATCCGCTTTAGTGAAACGACTGTATGTACATCAAACAGTTATATATTTTTTATGGAATTTTATATCGATTTATTTCCGATCATCTTCTACTATGCTACACTTACTGAACTGGAAATTATTTCTTTTTTCTGAGAATCGTAAACAGCCTTTTGACTTAAATTCCCTGTGGACTAATTGTTCCCCCTTAATTGAAGCAAATGCATGAATCCTATTATACACATATCCTGGCTTAACAGCGCAGTTCGTATTTTTATATGTAATAAGTTTACGTATAATCGTATATCACAATTAGCTTTTAATTTACGTCTGCATACATACATGCTTATGTTATTGTGTATGTTTACACTTTCACTAATGCTAATTACGAAAACTTGTGTTCTTAGTTATTGATAATGAAAGCTAATAAATAATCAACTTCGTCGCCACACCCATCAATAATTGATATCGCTTTGTGTTTGCGTGGATACATACAAAAAGAAACAGGTAAGGAAAGCCTAAAGTTGGGTGGAAATACAATACAACACTCCCTGCGACTACACATAGTGAAACGATTATATGTGGGCTACATAAAATCGTTCAAAACTTCGACCTATATTGTGAAGTATCTGAATATTCCATAGCGGTAATGCGGAAAGACATTCTGACATTTGTATGAAATCGTACTACGTACTACGTACATTGCATGTACAGCCTGGAGATTCTATATCAATCGGTATACTTAAAGGAGGGTCTAGCACGATTATTTCTCAGAGTTACAACCATATAACTTATAATACTATAATTCTTTATAATTCAAATCGAATGCTAATGTTGAGAAACTTAAAAACTGCGAGACTCCATTCACTAAGACGTCATGCATAAAAAGCTAATTAATTTCTTGATAATTCAAAAGGAATTCTATTCTAATGCTTAAGTTGACAAACTTCGTCTTATAGAGAAGAAGAGACATCTAGATCTTATTATGGTTGTACATTTCAGTAATGAAAACGAATTTAAATTTTGGACGTTGGTACATGTACAATAAAAAAGGTAGTAGATACTACAAATACAAAAAAAAAATTATTGCACTAAGTTGTGTAGGTAATGTTTGAGGTCCAGGAATTTCCAAACCGAATTTCCGTCCACTTCCGAGATGATTTTTACGTTTCCTGTGAAAACGGGAAATATTGAAAAATATTATTTCTTTTTACATTCTGATAATAATAATGCACATTTTCAAAGAATTTGATTTTACATTACAAAGAAAATTAGTTTCATTGTATTGTTCCTATTGCTCATGTAGAGAAATTGTTATTGAGAATGTTTCATGTGACGTTTCGGTGACGTTTTCGCAAGTGTTTATTACATAAATTTTTATTATTATTTTTATACCCTCCACCTCCAGGATGGGACTATATTCACTTTGTCACTCCGTTTGTAACACCTTGAAATATTCATCGGAGACCCCATAAAGTATATATCCCAACTCACTTATATCAGTTACATATCATATCTATGGTTCAGTTGAACGTATAACAAAGAATTTTCCTCTGTAACATCTAGCAGACTGGAATTATATAAAGAGATGGTTGACAGAGAACTTAATATCCAAAACTACTCAACCGAAAATATTGGAAATTCTTTAGACACTATTATTTCTATAGTTAAGGTGCGAGCGAAGGAAAATCCTTCTGGAGAGACCAAAAACTTGAAAGAAAATTATCTGCAACAAAATTGGTATCTACCAAATGGCTGCAGCTAGGATAATAAATGACTGTATAGAAGTGAAAAATCAAGTACTTTTACGGGGAGGAAGGATTAAATTGGTACCTATCAAATCGCTGCAGCTAGAAAAATGAAGATCAGTGTACACAGAGCTAAGTGTACGTAGACTCGAAATATTATGCGATCTTTTGATACTTTATGGTCAAAATGGACATAAAGAGAAATTGAAAACGAGCGCGCAGACGCGCAAAATAAAAGGCATTCTTCAAATTCGTATTTTAGGGGAAAACGGAATAATAGAGATAAAACTGGCATCAGGCAAAAGGCAGTAGCTAGAATCGTAAAATTGGAAATTCGTACTTTTATGATAAAAATGGAACGAAATTCGCAATAATAAAAATAAATATAAAAATGTTACTAATATTTTACTGCACGTATACGTGAAGCCGATAATCACTAATCTACCGGTAATACTGTGGAATGCAATCCATTGTGGAGGGCATTTAAACTTTGACACAGCCGAACTTAAAGTTTATTTACTTGTTTAAAATTACCTTATGCCTATATTTTATATTTTATATTTTCGATCCACCCTAGTGTTTACAATTTCATATATTTTGCAAATCGGGAAATTCAGTTATATGTCCTTTATTCAGAAGAACAGAACAAATTTGCAAACTTCCATTAACCCATTACCGCCCTATGTGGACACCTATTTAATGAAAGACATATGAAGGACAGTTTTTTCTGGGTGTTAATGTATTAAATTCGAAGGACCCAAGGAATATTTTTGTTCTGTTTCACATGGAATTAGTCTATTAACAAATTATTTTATATTTTCGAAAGTAAGTTTCATTCCATTTGAAGAAAGTTTCATTTCTTTTGAAAGGATTCATTTTATTTGAAAAAAGTTTCGTTTAATTCAGAAACGATTTCATTTCATCTGAAGAATAGTTTAAATTAATTTAGTTTTTTTTTTTTCATTTAATCTGAAAATGCTGTATTAATGCAACTCAATAGATTATAATATTGATAGAGACAGAAATGTAAATTGGTCAAACTTCATATATAAACTTCGCACAGAAAGCAAAAAGTTTTGAAAATTGCGAAAATTTTGAAAGGAAATTCCTAGTTTGACCGTGAATGGTGCTGATGTCTCAACTTGTACGCTGTATTAGCCTTAACGACACGTGATCGATGGACATAAAATTTAATGAAATATTCTGAAGCGAGGAATGCTCCATTATTGTATCTTTAAAACCTGAAATCCTAAGAAGTGCAGGTGAACTTGCAGAAATTTCGTCCGATTCGGATTCGAAAGGATCATTCGACGGTGCATCAGATTGAACGAGTCATCAAAAATAGGAAATAACAAAACAAGTAGAAGACGAAGTACCGGTGTGGCGTGGTTTATAAACATAACAAATTAGGTTATACAGTTTATCTCCAAATGATTAATTCATAACTTTTTAAATAATATAACATTTGTTGTAAGTGTTGAAAGCAATTTATCAACATCCAGAAGTATTCCAGCTGCATTCCCATAAAGATCTGTATTGTCCCCAGTTCTATATTCGATTTAGACTTCTGATATAAGAAGCCCTGCAGCTTTTTAGACAGATGATAGTGCTATTCTATGATTTTTATTTTTAATGATTTCCAAATCACATGGCTGTAGGACACTAGTTGTGTTTGGTGGCAAGAAAAAATAGCTTAACAAATTCAGGAGCAGTGGAAGGGAGGACGGTACAGTTGTCTAATATAAAGACAATCTTTCTGTGTTGAGCGTCAAATTTGCCGTAAATCTTTTCCAACCTCTCGGCTGTCATCCAAGCCAAATATTGTAGTGGTTTGTGGTTAAACAGGATCATTTTGGTTTGTCAAGCTGTGGAAATCTGCTGGTTCCGCACTGTGTCGCGAGCGTGGGCAAAAATTGTTGAACCAAAAATTTTAGAAACCACATATTGTATCAGGTTGTCTTCAGATTTGGCAAAACATCTTATATTTAAACAAGGAACACCTATGGTGACAATAGGTCAGATCGGTTCAGATTTATATATAGCTCCCATTAAAATTTCGCTCCCGATTTGACTTTTCCTTGTCTAGAAACCACATATTTTAACACATCCTCTTCAAATTTAGCAAAATATCTTATATTTAAACTAGGAACACCTATGGTGAAAATAGGTCAGATCGGTTCAGATTAATATATAGCCCCCATTCAAATTTCGCTCCCGATGTGACTTTTTGCTCTAGAAACCACATATTTTAACAGATTTTCTTCAAATCTTGCAAAATATCTTATATTGCAACTAGAAACAGCCATTGTGAACATGGTCAGATCGGTTCAGATTTATATATAGCTCCCACACAAATGTCACTCCCGATTTCACTTTTTCCACACTATAAACCACATATTTTCTTCAAATTTGGCAAAGTATCTTATATTTAAACAATGAAATACACATGGTGAAAATGGGTCAGATCGGTTCAAATTTCATACAGCTCCCATACAAATTTCGCTCCCGGATAGACTTTTTCCGCCCCAGAAACCTCGAATTTTCACCGAATTTCTTCAAAGTGAGTTATATTTGAATGGAAGAACTTATTGTGAAAGTTAGTCACTTTATTCCATGTTTGGATATATCCACGATACAAATATTCTTTTCAATTTGACAAAGTGGACCAGGTCATATTAGCCTATGATTAGAAAACATTCAAAAAATCTTCCCGTTTTCACTTTTTTACCGAATTGAATCGTATTCGGATAGAAAGTGGAGTGTATCATATAGTCGGCCCCACCCGACTTTAGCCTTTCCTGACTTGTTTTTATTTGAAGTTATGTATTTGTAAATGGGTCTTTTATTACCAAAATTTAAGTGAAATTTATTGCATTTCCGACGGTAAAAATTCATATTATTTCCATAAACAATTGCCAGATATGTGTTGAATTTGTTCGAACTATATGTTTTCAATATGGAAACACTGCTAATGGGTTCAAATAATACCCATATGAAATTTACCGTTAGGATACATTTTTGTACAAAAATATACGTAAATATAATTAGGTATAGTCACTTTTCTACTTTTTTGGAATATATGACATTATCTTGTAACGCGCGCTAAAATATGAGGAACTGTGATTTTACTTTTTTGAAATTGCATAAAATCCTTCCGCGCCAAATGCAATTACTAAAACTAAAATCGATTTTTTTAGTTTCTATAATTTTCTGATTTAAAACTTTGACAAAAATATTGTCATAAGCTATAACATCAGTTAAGCATTTTCTGTGTGTTTATCACGAATCTACTATTTGATGCAGAATCTGTCATATGGTTTTGGAGATAAAGCGGGTTTAAAACTTGCAAAATGGTACATTTCGTAGTTTTTGCTAATAATACAAAACTAGATCATAATAATGTAAAATCAACCTCAAAAATACGCGTTTTCTTCTACTTTGCTTAATATAAATTAAATTGTATTTAATAATTAAGAGAAGACATAGCTATAAATGTAACATAATTTCGTGGATAATTTTGATATCGGCATGTCGTTAAAAAATGTATTATAAAGGGTGATTTTTTAAGAGCTTGATAACTTTTTTTTTAAAAAAAACGCATAAAATTTGCAAAATCTCATCGGATCTTTATTTGAAACGTTAGATTGGTCCATGACATTTACTTTTTGAAGATAATTTCATTTAAATGTTGACCGCGGCTGCGTCTTAGGTGGTCCATTCGGAAAGTCCAATTTTGGGCAACTTTTTCGAGCATTTCGGCCGGAATAGCCCGAATTTCTTCGGAAATGTTGTCTTCCAAAGCTGGAATAGTTGCTGGCTTATTTCTGTAGACTTTAGACTTGACGTAGCCCCACAAAAAATAGTCTAAAGGCGTCAAATCGCATGATCTTGGTGGCCAACATACCGATCCATTTCTTGAGATGAATTGTTCTCCGAAGTTTTCCCTCAAAATGGCCATAGAATCGCGAGCTGTGTGGCATGTAGCGCCATCTTGTTGAAACCACATGTCAACCAAGTTCAGTTCTTCCATTTTGGGCAAAAAAAAGTTGGATATCATCTCACGGTAGCGCTCACCATTCACAGTTACGTTACGATTCGCATCATCTTTGAAGAAGTACGGTCCAATGATGCCACCAGCCCATAAACCGCACCAAACTGTGACTTTTTCTGGATGCATTGGTAGCTCTTGCAATGCTTCTGGCTGATATTCACTCCAAAATCGACAATTCTGCCTATTTACGTACCCATTGAGCCAAAAATGAGCTTCGTCGCTGAACACAATTTCTTTCTTTCTGAACTTTCTTAACAGAGCACGCATTTTGATAATAAAATTCAATGATTTGCAAGCGTTGCTCGTTAGTAAGTCTATTCATGATGAAATGTCAAAGCATACTGAGCATCTTTCTCTTTGACACCATGTCTGAAATCCCACGTGATCTGTCAAATACTAATGCATGAAAATCCTAACCTCAAAAAAATCACTCTTTATGTGTACAAAGACACCGCGGCCGGGCCGAATCTTATATACCCTCCACCAGGGAGAGTATTCCACAGTATTATCGGTACATTAGATGCTGTCGACATTACACGGAAGTGCACTACCATATTAGGAAAATTGTGATTCTTCATTATTATAATATAAATAGTCCTCTACTGTATATAAATATTAATATAATTATTAGACAGAAATCTTCAAAAATATGTACTAAATATGAATAGGTAGAAACAATTTCCCTCACGCCAGATTTTCCCCATTTGCAATTTCTTGATTCCATCTACAGCCTAAATTTGTACCTCTTATTTTCCGCGTCTACGTAGACACGCGAGTGCAAATACTGAATATCATGATTCTAGCTACAACCATTTGACCAAACCAAATTTAATTGTATCTAGATTCTGAAGCTACGAATATTGGAAGATATATTTATAATTCGCGTCACCATCGTCAGAGAATTGTACACACCGCATTTCATTATTATAGCTGCAGCCGTTTGGTTGGTACCATTTTTATCCCCATTCACCCCATTTTCCGATTAAAATTCTCTACAAATTTCGAAAAAATCCTCTGTATTTCGCATCCTCACAGTCAGATGAAAGTACACACCGAATATCATGATTTCAACTTCAGCGGTTTGGTATGTACCATTTGTATCCCTCTTTTCAAATTGTATCCCTTAAAAGTACGAATTTTGAAAAATTCGTCTATTTTACGTATCTACGCAATTAGACGGATGTACATTCAAAATTTCATATTTCTAGCTGTTATCGTATCATTGGTACTATTTTTATCCCTTTTTGTACCATTTCACCCGCTAAATATTTTTTGTACTTTTTGATTATTACGCTTTACTAGAGGAAGGTACGAAACAAATTTCAAGTTCAAAATAATTGCTTACATAGTCTAAATATTAGGGGTATTTTCATTTTCGATTTCGCCCACTTTCAATCCCAACCGATCTGCAACCATAAGACACATTTACAGGATATTTCAACCTCCTAGCTCATTTCGTTCGGCCGCTATCGTGCTTTCAACATACAGACAGACGGACATGGCTAAATAGTCTTAAAGTCTTACCAGGATACAGAATATATATACTTTACGGAGCCTCTGTTGAATATTTCAAGGTGTTACAAATGGAATGACAATATGAATGTATATTCATCCCCCATCCTGGAGGTGGAGGGAATAAAAATATAGAATTGCATTGCAATATACAAAATTTTAAAGGATCTTGCCATAATTGAAGCTGATGCTATAGCTTTGAGAGTTACAAAAACTAACATACCATACTGTCAAACGTTAAACAAAGCAATTTTTCTTAACTTCAATTTTCATTTCATTTTCATTTTTCATTTGAGAATGACATTATGTATGAGCAAAATCAAACAAAACGATAATTGCTTTAAAAATAACGTTATTGTGACAGTAAAAATATCATTGTATGTTTAAAATATAATTGAGTGATACATTTGAATACTCTTACAGTGGGTTACAGTATTTTATGTTTACACTATTATTGACTAAAATGTAGTTAACAGAAAATTTTGTAATTATATTGTTTATAATCAAGCTACAAGACGAACTAAATATTACATGGAAAAAGTTAAGCAAAGATGTCATGAGGATAAAGAACATTTCGAGCCAAATTTAGTGCAAATTTGTCAATATTGTTTACAACTCCAAAATGGTCGACATTTAGAGAATATATTCGACAAATAACATGTTCAAAAGCTCACGATAGCTTATAATGAGTTTCGATATGGATGAGTGAGTTTATACAATTCTTAACACATCGTGATTTGATGACTTGAATTTAGGTCTTTAAGTACCGCCATATTATTATCATATATTTAGAGTTTTAAGAAGGTGGAATCCTTTCGAAAATCAAATGCTGCTGTCTTACTGAGATTTCGAAATTTAGCTGCTCTGAGAAAACGCCTTACCCCATGCCCTACTCCGTCTTGGAACCGTTTGTCAAAATTGAGATTTCGTCTTCTGCGATCAAAGAGTTTGATAACCAAACTTCTCTACTTGGAATTAGTACTTTGAACGTTTAGCGTAGCTTCATTTGTGCTGCTTCTTCTAGACTCCCATTGATATCTATTTCGTTTAGGATATACATAGCATGTTGCTCTTTAGTATGCCTAGTTCCCTTAGCTTATAGCTACTTTAGCTGCGCATTTCCTTGTGTAGAAGCCTATGGGTGTCATGTTGAGCATATTCAATAATATAAATTCAACTTGTGGTGCCGCTTCTGTAATGCCGACGAAGACCAATCTCTGGATTTTTGCAAGGATGGAACTTACCTATGTTAATATTGATCTAATGTACAACCAGTGTATCATTTTAAGGTTAAGACCCCATTTTCTCCATACATATTCTACAGGTGTAAAAGGAGCCTTCTTTCCTCGGTATTCCTATTGCTGGAGAGTGTGGAGTCAAGGATTACGCCCACTATTTTGCTTCCTTAGACAGCTGTAGCCTTTTCACATTTGAGATAGGGAGTTTGAAGTTAGGAATCTTGTATTTACTTGTATTACGTTTTTTTTCTATTTTCAAAATCTGAAAAACGTGAAAATTTTTAATATATATGTATATATATTAGAAATCGGCCCAAAGTTGACTATTTTTTTTGTTCATAATTCATAATTTGTTCATAATACACACATAACAACTTTTAATTTGTGTCAAAAGTTAGTTTGTTTTTCTATATAGGAATACATAATCTACACTTCGCTCGGCAGGTACAGCTATATATACTAGTATAAATTAATTACAACATTCTTCTGTCAACTGAATATTTCAATTTTCCACGTCGATTTAAATGTTGGCGGGATACTGCCTTATTCACAACTGACTAGTATTCACAATTGACCTCTTCTACGATTATTTCATAAATAAAGACATAAAACTAATTCCTACATTTTTGAATTGAAATAATAAAATAATTATTATTTCAATTTAATATTATTACATATGCATATATCTATACGCACTTACATTAGGCTGGGTCGAAGTCCATAAAAATAGAAAAGCACTTTCAATAAAAATTTTGAATCTTGTTTAGAGTAACTTATTGGTCGAATTATTAGACGTTTATAGTAATTTTTTGTGGATTTCACAGTGACTACTGAAAACTTTTTCGTATTTGGTGGTAGTATTTCATAAAAAAAAATAGCTGCTGTCAATAACTTTCGTGGTAGTATTTTATAAAAAATAAATAGCTGCAGTCAATACCTTTCGAATGATGCCTAAATGATGAACATCGGAATGAAATTGGCGCCGTAGCGCTCATTTTTGTAAAAATTTTGGCTGTGAAAACTATCGCCTGCTTAAAATTATTTCACAAAGTGGTGTCAGTAAAGGCGGTCGTCACGGGCCAGAAATCATGTTAAAATTTGTTTTTTGCAAATTATTTTTTTAAACCAAATACCTCAAAAATTTGCAAATAAAATAAAACCTTTGTATTTCCCTCCTGATTTGGAGAATGCTATTCTCTAGAAAGGATTTCACACATATAAGCATTAGAAAATTCAAATCAAAACTGTCGCTAAAAAACGATATATTATTTACACAAACAAAGTTGAACTGTTGACAAATGCAAATGAATGGAACTTATATGTAGAATGAACAATAATAAATAAATTTTCTGGATTTGTTAGATATATCAGTTGGCAGTACAGTCGACCTATGCCATTGTGCATGCTTGCACAATGTAAATTGAAATAATTATTTTTTATCACATCATCTGAAAGCAATTAATGCTCAACAATAAACCAGACAAATCCAATTAACAACAAATCAAAAACGCATTGAACGAACTATATAAAACAGATAACGTAAACAATTAAGCACTAATATGAACAAACTGAAACCTGTCACAAAAACGTACGGTAATATAACGTAAATTATTTTTCTCATCTGTCATACATTAATTTCGGAATTTTCACACCGAAAATCATTAGAATATTGTTGTTAACAAAAAACTTTTTATACACTTTACATTTCACATTTTAAACGAACTAAATAAAAGCCCATAAAAAACTCGTTCTTTGGTTCGAGGGGGTTGCGATGAAAGTTAGCCGTTTTTATATGCCTTTAAAAGCGTTACAGCTGAGAAATAACAATAACAACAAAAACGGAGTTAAGTTTGGCGGGGCCGAACTTTATGGATTGCATTCCACAGAAGCTGTCCTTTTTCGTATAAGTGCAGTAACATTACAGGAAAATGTTATTTTTTTAATATAGGCAAAACAAATATAAATATTGAAAAAGTAGTTTTATAAATAAATTTAAAATTTTAATTATTTTAAACCGCGCTTATAAGGCAAGTCTAACCATATGTTTATACTATATATATCGAAATAATATTTCATGTCAATTCAAAAAGTAAATAAAGGGTGATTTTTTAAAAGCTTTAGGAAAGTTTTTCAAAAAAACAAAAAAACGCATAAAATTCAGAAAAATGCATGAAATCTTTATTTGAATCGATAGTTCGGTCCATATAATTTAATGTTTGAAGATTATTTCATGCAAATGTTTGCAAATGCAAATTTTGACATTTCCACGTTTTGAGTAACAGAACGGCGACGAATCGATAATTGATGGTCATCATTAACACTGGCCGATACAGCTGCGATATTTTCTTCAGTTCGCACTCTACGTAAGCGTGTTGGTGGTTTAATGTCCAACAATGTAAATTTGGTGCGAAATTTAGTCACAATAGCCCGAATAGCCGCTTCAGTGGGTCGATTAAACTAACCATAAAATGGAAGCGCGCGATGAACTTTCTTAACAGAGCACGCATTTTGATAATAAAATTTTATAATTTGCAAGCGTTGTTCGTTTGTAAGACGATTCATGGCTAAATTATAGACCAAACTGAAGATGTTTGACAGTGAAACAAAACACGAAACGTGCGTCAGCTGTTTAAACCAGTGTTGCCAAAAAGATAATAGCTAAAAAATCACCCTTTATAAGCCAGCATTCTTCAAAAAATCTTAATATCATAAATATTGGGGAGAGTGGGTTCATTTTTAGCTACAGTCGTTTGGTTGGTTCCATCCTATTTTAATTCAAAAAGTAAAAAAAATTTTGAAAATCCTATGTCTCTCACGTACAAATTAAAAGATAACCTAACATCATGATTCTATCCATTTTTACCGTAAAAGTAAAAATCTATTTTTTCGTCTACGCAGTCAGAATTTCAGGACTCTAGGTGTAGCCTTTTGGTTGGTACCATTTTCATCCCTATATTCTCACTTACCCCTTAATAGTACGAATTTGGTAAACATGCTTTAATATTATGTATCCACACAATTATGGTTGTCGTTCGATAGGTACCATTTTTTATCCCTTTTTGTCCCATTATAGCTATAAGGGGAATGCTCATACCAAAAAAATATGAAATATTGGCCACGAGATCTTGTGATTTAACGCCTTGCGATTTCTTCCTTTGGGGACACGTGAAAGATAAGGTCTACGCCAACATCCCAGCGTCGAGTCAAGACCTCAAAGATAGAATTCGTGAGGCTATCGAGGACATAGGGCAGCCACTTTGCGATTTGGTTATGGAAAATTTCATGAAAAGGATATTGTACTGTAAGGGTGGTCGTGGTGGCCATTTGGCTGATGTTGTTTTCCATTATTAACGGCATACCTTCCTCTTTATTATGAAATAAACATCCGATCACTTATCTCATAAAATGGAATTTTTCTTTGAATACCAAAATAACACCTCTTGTTGGAAAACCCTGTATTATATGAACTGACCAAGTTATTATTTTCTACACATCCATTAAAGAATTTACTTAAGTATAAATTTATTTTTTAATGAATTCATATGATGTAAACGATCTTTTAAAAGATGTGTTCTCAGTCTGTAGCGGTGGATAACCAGGATAAGTGATGGTTTTTGTCAGTTTAATCCGATCAGACCATTACCCCGGATCCACCTACAACTAAAATGAAATACAACATACCCCTCGAACGATTGATCCATACTTTTATTTTTAAGGTGAATACCAGGTGCTGTCTATGCACCACTGGCACACATTCTCTACCCATTCATTCATTCTCTTGTATGCGCACTCTGCAAAATAAAAATATATTTCTGTATTTACTTGCACTTGTGACATCATAATCATCGTCATCACCATAACCATCGCTAAAGCTTGCCGTCGACAGCATATGGGCATTTCCGCCAATGCTCAACAGGACCGACACATAAAATGTTGATAATAAATGAATAAATTGACATGAAAACTGCAACAAATTATTTTTTCACTTTAAGCTAACTTCAGGGACATTATTATATTCAATTATTTTGCATGCAAAATATATGTTATGTTACACCTCGTACACAAAATCTCTCTATTACTAAGAAGAAGGAAAATGCAAAACCAGAAAGTTCGAATGTAATGTGTAATAGTAAAAACGAAAAAACCACGAACGATGCTTAAAGGAATTAAAAACATTAGAGATAATATACTGTGTAAATACTCGAGAGAAAGCTACATTAAGGCTGCTTCTTTTTAAGCCGGGATAACAAGCTGTGATAACAAAACGATAAGAGTTCATTATACCCTACATCACTTCGTGGTCTAGGGTATTATAAGTTAGTTTCGCGCCAAATGTTTGTAACACCAAGAAATAATCGAGCTAGACTCACCTTTAAGTATACCGATCGGCTTAGAATCACCAGCTGAGTCGATTTAACGATGTCTGTCCGTCTGTCCGTCCGTCTGCTGTCCATCTAAGCTTGTTCGCACTCTACAGGTCGCAATTGTTGCCCGATTGTCATGAAATTTGGCAGAAGTTACTTTTTTTGGCCAAGGACGATTGGTATTGAATTTGGAGGAAATCGGTTCAGATTTAGATATAGCTCCCATACAAATGTCGCTCCCTATTTCACTTTTTCCGCTTTAGAAACCACATATTGTACCCGATTTTCTTTAAAATTGGCACAACATCTTATAATCCAACTAGAAATACCTATGCAAAAATTGGGTAAGATCGGTTCAGATTTATATATAGCCCCCATACAAATGTCGCTCCCGGTTTGACATTTTCCGCTCTAGAAACGACATATTGTACCCGATTTTCTTTAAATTTTGCAGAACATCTTATAATCGAACTAGAAACACGTATGCAAAAATTGGGTAAGATCGGTTCAGATTTAGATATAGCCCCCATGCAAATGTCGCTCCCGATTTCACTTTTTCCGGTTTAGAAACCACATATTGTACCCGATTTTCTTTAAATTTGGCACAACATTTTATAATCGAACTAGAAACACCTATGCTGAAACTGGGTAAGATCGGTTCAGATTTAGATATAGACCCAAACAAATGTCACTCCCTCCGCTCTAGAAACCACATCTTGCACCCGATTTTCTTTAAATTTGGCACAACATCTTATAATCTAACTAGAAACACCTATGCTGAAAGTGGGTATGATCGGTTCAGATTTAGCTATAGCCCCCAAACAAATGTCGCTCCCGATTTGACGTTTTCCGCTCTAAAATCCACATATTGTACCCGTTCTTCTTTAATATTGGCACAACATCTTATAATCCAACCTATGGTGAAAGTGGGTAAGATTGGTTCAGATTTAGATATCGCACTCATACAAATGTTGCTCCCGAATGTTTAACCGATTTTGGCCAAACTTTATATATTATATTTCACCAATAAACATACATGGTGAAAGCGGGTCACATCGTTCCAGGTTTCAATATACCCCCATACAAATGTCCTTTCCGATTTAACATTTTTTGTCAAACACATACATTTACAGGATGCAAAAATCCTCCCCGATTTCACTTTTTTACCAAATTGAATTGTAATGAGATAGAAAGTCCGTCCGTCTTTAGAATTTCCTTACTTGTTTGGGAGATGCCCATATGTCCATACTTTGGTATAACCCAAATGGGGTCCCATTCTGATCTATTACAGCTCTAGAAACGACATCTTACATCGGATCTTCTTCAAATTTTGCAGATCATGGTACTTTTCAACTAGGAATACTTACCGTGAATGAGAAATATATAGGCCCATGTTGTGGACCAGGCCCAAAATGTAGTTATTGGCCCCTTTTGAAATGTCGGTCCGATTCATCCTATTACTACTGTATAATTTGTATTTGTCTGTCGGATAATTGGATCAATTACCATATTATTAACCATATTCGTTAAATATGACTAAAGATTAATTTATAGTATAACACAGTGCAACACGAAAAAAAATAACCATATACGGACACCGCTACATGATAAAAGACCAAAAAAAAAAGACCCGTGTTTTTTTTTTTTCCCCAAAGTCATGCACTTTTTTTTATGGGCCCCCAGAGATTTGAGGCCTCGGTGTAATTTTTGAAAAAAGTGATCATATTCTCAGGCTCATATCTTGCAAACCGTTCGGAATTTTGATTTACTCTCTGAGGCAAAGTTCTAGCTCTTGTCATAAAGAACAAAAATTGTGAACATATAAAATCAAAAAACTTCATCTTCAAGGTCAAAATCGAAATTTTTCAATTTTGCGGCTACCTAAGCGCTACCTAAACGGTGTTAAGAATAATTCCTAGGAAGTTCATATGTTCTAGGAAGTTGTTTATTAAGATCTTAGGTACATTTTTGTAGTTGATTGTTTCCCTGAATTTTCAGCGGTTTGCTACCTATGGACCTGAACAGGGGAAAAAAGGTTAAAAAAAATCGAATTTTTTAAGTTTTTTGCGATTTTGACCTTGAAGATGAAGTTTTTTTGATTTTATATGTTCACAATTTTTGTTCTTTATGACAAGAGCTAGAACTTTGCCTCAGAGAGTAAATCAAAATTCCGAACGGTTTGCCTGAGAATATGATCACTTTTTTCCAAAAATTACACCGAGGCCTCAAATCTCTGGGGGCCCATAAAAAAAGTGCATGACTTTGGGGGAAAAAAAACACGGGACTTTTTTTTTTGGTCTTTTATCATGTAGCGGTGTCCGTATATGGTTATTTTGAAATGACTTCAAAAATGTTGCACAGTGTAATTTATATGAACTACATAAAATTGCTCCCATGAAATGAATGGGTTTAGTAATCAAAGCGCAGGGAGTGGTGTAGGGTATTATATAGTCGGCCCCGCCCGACTTTAGCCTTTCCTTACTTGTTTTTTACTCAAAATAATTTTCTTAACAATAGTTGGCGACAACTACAATATAAAAATATTTGTATCAAAACAAATTTTCAAAAAAAATATTTTGTGTTGACTCTTTTGGACTTATCCTCGATAACCATAAAATTGACATGCACCGGATAATTATCTTCATCTTTTAAAATAAACTAATCGCTCCAGAATATTCCATTCCATTTCGCAGATTTTTGCATTTTACTAGATTCATCACAAAACAAGTTAAAGTCGGCCGTGTGGACTATAAGATTCATTATATACCTGTGGTGTAGGGTATTAAAAGGTCGTTACATTTGGCACAGCTATAAGAGGAGAATATACTACAACTTTCATACTTTAATCTATATTTTTAAGAAAATTAATATAATTCTGAACCGATCTAACCCATTTTTAGCATAAGTTTTCTAGCTGAAATATAAGACGCTTTACCGAATTTGACTATCTGAAAATGGCTATCTGTTAAATATGTGGTTTCTAGAGCGTAGAGAATCAAATCGGGGGAGTCAGTTATATGGGAGCTGTATATAAATCTGAACCGATGTGACCCAGAGATGTTACTTTTTGAAATATTAATTGATTTTTCAAATTAGAAGGAAATATGTTAAAACGTGCTATTTCTAGAGCGGAAATAATCAATTCGGTGGCGAAATTTGTATTGGAGCTATATATATCTCTGAACCGATCTGGCCCAGAGGTGTTTCTAGTTGAAATATAAGTTGTTATGCCAAATTCGAAGAAACTCTTTTAAAATATATGGTTTCTAGAGGGGAAAGAGTCAATTCGGAGGAGACATCTGTATGGGAGCTATATATAAATCTGAACCGATCTGGCCTATTTTTACCAGAACTGTTTCTAGTTGAAATATATGACGTTCTGCAAAATTGGAAGAAAATCTATTGAAATATGTGGTTTTTCGAGCGGAAAGAGTAAAATCGGGAGCAAAATTTGTATGGGAGCTATATCTAAATCTGAACCGATTTTCTTCAAATTAAATAGCCTTCGTCCTTTTCCCATAAAACTTCGTTGTGCAAAGTTTCATTCAGTTCTAACAACAATAGCGACCTGTACTTTGATTACAAGAATAAATGGACAGACGTACGGACGGACATTACCAAATCGACTCAAAAGGTGACTCTAAGTCGATCGATATAATAAACGATTGGTCTATCTCGTTTCCTTTTGGGTATTACAAACAGATGCACAAAGTCCTTATACCCTGTGGTGTAGGTATAAAAATACGAGGAGATTTTTTGTTTTATATATTTTTCACATATATAGTTTTTGACCTGCGGAAATGCCCATATACAGCATTCTCTGTTAATGACAGTCAGCACTAACAACGAGCTATGTGACTGCACGAACTACATCCTACGTACTAAAAACCATAAAAAACTAAAGTTAAACATGCCAACTGTTAATTGTTTTAACACGTTTTTGCTGATGATTCCGCAAACCTTGCCGGTATCGACAATGTGTTGGCGGCGTTGCTGTTAGTATCGTCACATGTGTAAATTAGAGTGGTTACACAAGGAAATCTGTTTAGTGCAAGTTATGGTGCTTACCAAAGGCTTCTAAAAAATTGTTGAGTTGTCACGCTCACGTACGGTGGGGAGGTAATACTTTTATTGAGTCAAAATACCTTTAGGTCATATATAGATATACATATAGATCTAGATATAGATATACATATAGATCTTTAAAATTGCGTAAATGTTCTTATGGTGCTTAACGAAGTTGTCTTGCAAAATTTTAAGTTTATCAAACTACTGCTAGACCTTTGAAATGTATTGAAATTATGTTGATATTTCCTAATCCTTTTTTAAAATGTTCATCCCTTCCATACGTCCAGTTCTAGTA
The DNA here is from genome assembly GCA_947397865.1 of Polietes domitor. NCBI lineage: Eukaryota > Metazoa > Arthropoda > Insecta > Diptera > Muscidae > Polietes > Polietes domitor. The sequence continues at coordinate 34,313,357 of OX377618.1, forward strand.
GAAGGATAATAATGATATGGAGTAAAAATGTCTAAAATTGTATGAGTCTTAAGATTTCGTGATTATGTCGCGAAAGTTTTTCAAGAAACACAAGAACTACTTTTAAACTTACACGAGAAAACAACACACTATATCACAAACAGCAACATTTTTATAAAAAGATAACTGAAATTAATTTACATACTTGTATTACAATTTTCGTTTTGTTCTTTTTTATTACTTTAGGCTGAAATGAAACAAAAGATAAAGTAAAGTAACATTGACAACTTGGTGCAAACGAGTTGCCACCTAGTTCCAATTTTACATTTTTGACAGCACACTGTCATTACACAGAGCGACAAATTGCAGTTTAATCTCTGCAATTCAAGCACCACTATGACGGTTCGTTAGTGTATCCAAAATGATGACGATTGCCTAAAGGATTTTTTCCTGAGGTACCCGTTTTCGCGGGACGCCCTGGCGCGCTCCCCCCAACCACTTTTGTTATCTTATGGTCTTTTGTTTGTCATAACTCGAGAACGGCTGTCCCGATTTAGGTGAAATAAATGTTGAAAAATTAAGAATTATAATTCCTTTAATCTATTCCTATGCTCTTTCTCCATATTTTAAACAGTTTCGCAGATATAAATAAATTTATGAAAAAAAAAAAATTGCGGGACTGTTTCTGTTAATGTTCAGTCTGACTACATTGCGTATGAGTGATATTACCCTCAATAACCAATAAGTATACGTTACCTACACACACTACATTATTTTTCTGTCTCTAGAAAGAGTATCATAACTAGGGTATCCAATTATTCCGACTTCTAAGATATTCGATTAATTGTTTATTCGAAAGCTAAGAATTTCCAATTAATCGAATTTAAATTTTTTAGGGAATTTTTTTTTTCATAAATTTATTTATATCTGCGAAACTGTTTAAAATATCGAGAAAGAGCATAGGAATAGATTAAAGGAATTATAATTCTTAATTTTTCAACATTTATTTCACCTAAATCGGGACAGCCGTTCTCGAGTTATGACAAACAAAAGACCATAAGATAACAAAAGTGGGTGGGGGGAGCGCGCCAGGGCGTCCCGCGAATACGGGTACCTCAGGAAAAAAATCCTTTAGGCAATCGTCATCATTTTGGATACACTAACGAACCGTCATAGTGGTGCTTGAATTGCAGAACCACTGTTGCACTGTGTTATAGGCTAACATATAACTGCGGTGCCATATTAAGAAAATTGTGTTTTGTAGGCACACTACGATATTTGTTTACTTTTTCAAACTATTAGACTATACTAATGTGCACAGTTTTAACTAAATTGTTATGCTTCATTATTTATTCATTTCATCAGGGTCGATTTCCTCCAGCTGCATTTTCTTGATTTCAGCTACAGAGCAAATTTCGATACGTCATCCATTATATTTCGCGTCCTCAGAGGAATGTACACACCTAATTCCATGATTCTAGCCACAGCCGTTAGCTTGGTACCAGTTTTATTCCTCTTTTATTTTGGTCCTATAAGGACGAATTTGGAAAAATTTTACTTTTTTGCGCATCTGAATTCCATGATTCTTGCTACAGCCGTTTGCTTGGCACCAATTTTATCCCGTTTTGATCCTAAAGGTACGAATATCGAAATATATCTTTATTTTTCGCGTCAACACAGTCAGAGCAATGTACACACCGAAGTTCACTATTCTAACTGCAGCCATTTGGTACCATTTTTTTATCGCTCTTTTCCAATTGTATTCCTTAAAAGTATGAATTTCAAAAAATCCCTCTACTTACGTGTGTACGTAATTATTGGCATGTTCGCACCTAATTTTCTGTTTCTAGCTGTTGTCGTATCATTGGTACCATTTGTATACATTTTTGCCCCATTTCTCCCGCTACATTTTTTTGTACATTTTGGTTTTTCACGTTACTAGAGGAATGTGCGCAACAGAAAGTGTATGTATAAGTGTATAAAAAGCAGAAATTTTCTTAAATTATTTAAATATTAGGGTCCTTGTTAGGGAAACATTTTTTCAATCCCAAACGATCTTCAAGCAAGTGTGTCTTACACTTAGGGAAAGAACCTCTTTCCTCGTTTCGTTCGGCAACTAGCCTGCTTTCAACAGACAGACGGACGGACTAGATCGTCTTAGAGTTTTACCACGACACATAGTATATATGAGTCATTCCATGTCAAGCGGTACGGTGTTTGACCTCGATAGCTGCGATTGTTTTGAAAGATTGTATATGTATTCTTTTCATAAAAATATTGTATACGTATTTTTGGAAAAAATTGATTTTTTTTTCACGATTTAACAGTGAAAAAATACTGCTTTTTCAAAAAGGTGTGTATATTCAATCGCCTGTAACTCCTGAAATACTTTATCGATTTTAATGTGTTATACATTGTTTTGAAGGTAATATCAACTATGTTTAAAAGATTGATGTGGTGTGTTATAGCATGGTTAGATTTTTTAAAGTTTTTGTAATTTTAATTATTTTATTTGATTTTTGAAATGATTACACTAATCCATTTTGATGAAATTTTGAAGTAGTGTGGTTTGGTCTACAAACTTCAAGATGTTACAAACGAAATGACAAAGTAAATATACCCAAATTAAAAACCGTTAACACAATGTGTAAAAATTAGCTCACGTTTCCGCGAGTGCACTGTATGTATTTATTGTTTTCAATGTAATTCATTACAATTGTAGCTATTTCAATCAAGTTTATTTCTTTTTTCGAAGGACATTTTTATTTGGTAATGGAAAGGAGGAGAACCACACTAAATGGATATATGCGATATATAAACACCCGAAAACCCCAACACCGAGCGTTTCGAAAAGTGTAATAATCTACCTGAAACATTTCAAATTACCCTTTGGTGTAGGCAGATGGGTTTTCAATCCGATACAACTTTTTCTACATGAAGTTATTAGACAACCACCCACAACAACAATGAGTGATGAAAATTCTTGGAGTTGAATTTGTTTATTGAACTTCTGTTACATATCTTGTGAAAGACATCAAGTTATCATCACGTCGTGGTGTGAAGTGTAGAATGATTGTCCTGCGACTGTGCGTACGGTTTTGATTAGTGATCGGTTTGATTCATTTTCTTTTTTCACTGAACCAACACTCAGGGGATGTCTCCTATAAATGCTGTGCATTGCGTTGGCGAAAGAAGATCAGGAATTGCAAGGAGGAAAGAGGGAGTAAGTAGTGCCTGTGACATTTGTTTTCAATCTCTGAATGTCGTAATTGGAGGGAAATATATTTGCCGGAAGTCGATTCCACATACGGATAGTACGGACGAAGAACGAATTTATTCTGTAATAATTAGTGCGGCCGGTTGTCCAATCACAACAAATGGGTGAACGTTCCTGGAGAGTCGCGTATCTCTACCGAACGTTCTCGCGGGCGGTATAATATCACAAATTTCCGAAGAAAATACACCATGAAAGTATCGGTAGAACAATGACACACAACCAGGATTACCAGTGATGAAGCTGGAGCACCCGACCATATATAGGAGTTGTATTCCACCTTTGGTCTGATATAGGTAGTGTAGATATTGAGAAGATCAGATATTTATTAGATATTACTGTCATCAGTCGTATATAAATTTTTGCAATTGTTTTATAAATATTTATATTAAAAAGGTATCAGTTGTCACTATGATAAACCACAAAAAACTATACATGTTGAAAAATAATTTTTTCCGAAGGGTTATGTATAACATTTGCAGATGTACGTTGGTTTTTCTAAATTCGAAAACGATATATTTTTTATTTTTTTTACTAAAATACAACTTTTCGGCTATGGTACCTTTAATATTTGTACTCCCATTTCGATAACATCCACTTATATGTTCAATAAATGATAATTAATTGGCTACAACTTTCTACCAAAAATTTTATTTTTTTGAAAAAATATTTTTTTTTTGGCACGAAAAAACTCATTAAAATAGAAAAAATATTTTGTTTTGTTTTAACGGGAATCTTGTCCTGATTCAAAACCATTTTGCACTTATATTGTGTAGAATGCACATTTATTTACAAATGACATGGTGACATTTATTACTTTGTTGCACACTACCAATACAGACCAAAATAAAGCAAACGAAAAATAAAAACAAATGAGCGCGACACAGCTAAATCAAATAAAAACTAAAATAAAAACATTTTTAGGTTTTTATAATATCTATGATCTCAACGAAGAAAAAAGGCTTATTTGAAACAAATCTATGGAAAATGCAGAAGTTAGGTATCGGAAACAGAGTTATTCTTAGATTAGAGTAAACATTTATATTTAAAGTGATTTCAAGGTTCTAATAATTCAGAAAAAAAAAATTGAGCAAAAATCTAACATAAAACAAGAAAGAAAAGTCGGGACCAATAATGACCCTTTCATGCCCATTTCAAGTTTGTTATTACAAATCATACAATCAGAAAACATTAAACACTAAAATGAGTTAAATGAGTTTTAGGAACTAAGGCGTATAATAATAACGCGATGTATAATTTTTGTTTTTTTTTTACTCGATTCAGAAAGTGATTCTAAGCCGATCTGTATAATATACTCTTCCATTTGGATTTTATAAAAAAATGCTGAAACTCATAATACTCCAGTGTTTCAGGAGCGTTTAGCTCATTATTTAAAAAAATCAAACTTCATTTGCGTGGGATAACTGGAAATTATTTTTATTTGTATGGACCGCGACCCAGCCTAATATATTTTTTATTTTATGGAGAATTTAACAACGAACAGGAGGTGGCCTCAGCTGCAGTTTATGTCAACCAAAGTTTTGCGTGTTGTACTTTTAAAGCACTCTTGCTTGTTCGTAGTTGTGTGTGTGAAGAAAATCATAATATCATGTTGATAGTTTATTGATACTTACGGTTGGCGTGGCTGTAGTTTCGAATGAGTATTTAAACTATGAATTGTAACTTAAACTTTGAATACGAGAGAGCAAGGTGTAAATAGTGGGAAATACTTATAAGACATTTCCGTGGTTCCGCCAACGCTGAGCAATTGAAATAACGAATTTTATTTTAAAATATTATTTTGCATATTTGGGAATTAATGAAACTACATAATAGTAGTTGCAACATTCTAGTTGTTAATATAGGCTATTAGAACTTCCTAGATACCAGTGACATATAGTATAAATTTCCCTTCAATCGGGTCATGGTTACAACATCCATAACAATTTTTTAATGTGGTGTGGCACCGCCCACTTTTCCAGCTAGAATCATGTAATTCGGTGTATATATTCCTCTGACTGCATAGACACGCAAAATATGTATATATTTTTCCAAATTCGTACTTTTTACTTTTACCGCAAAATTGGTTGAATAATATTACTGGACTTCTACGAAAATCGGCCGAACTTAACGCCTTTTTTACTTGTTTATATACAACCTATTAACAGCTAATAGTGCCAGTAAGATGCTCCATTCGTTTTGCGATGGCACTTATTGAAAATATTTAATAAAAATAGATAATATTTAAATAAAATAAATTACTTTAAGCTGACTTCAAAAAAGTTGTAGATGCTTCTAACTAAATATAGTATTTTGTTTCTTTAATATGTTATCCCAAAACTTTTTTTAAAATGTAAGTGCTATTTTTACGAATTTTTTTAAATCCGTAATAACTTCTACATTTTCGATCCGATTTCTGTTTTAAAGGGTTCACTGAATATATACGATTTCTAATTATGAAATTTGAAATTGTTTAACCATTAAGGCCAGCAACATTTTTTTAAAATTGTTTTTAAATTTTTATGTTATTGTGTTTATGTTTTTTAAACATATTTTTACGTATTTGTTCATAATGTGGAGAAAAAATTTAAATTTTTTTGTATTACAGATTTTCACATTTTTCAGATTTTGAAAATTGAAAAAAAGTAATTTACTTTTCTGGACTTTGTCGAACTGTTTCTCACACATTTTAAGAGATTTTGCACTCGAATTTTTATTATAAATTGTGGTTTCTTAGCTTTATTATGACGGAAAAGCTGTGTTTGTGCCGAATATAGTTAGTTTATTATAAATATTTTAAAAATTTCGTTTTTGAACAAATGTCTGAATTTGGACCAATACAATTTTTTCCTTCAAAAGCCTCCAAAGAAATCTATATATATAAAAGAGTTGCGTTACTGACTGACTGACTGACTGACTGACTGACTGACTGACTGACTGACTGACTTATCATTGACCAGCCCCCAGACCAAACGGCTGAAGCCAGGGTCACGAAATTTTCAGGGTAGTTCCCAAATATGACGTAGACGTCGACTAAGAAAGGGTTTTACGAAATTCGTACTTTTAGGGGATAAAATGGCCCAAAAAGGGATAAACATCGAACCTTCGTCCTGACTAAACGGCAGTAGCTATAAACATGAAATTCGGTGAGTTCCTTGCAATGACCATGCAGACGAGCTCCAAATAGGGATTTTTCGAAATTTGTACTTTTAAGGGACGAGCGGGACAAAAAGGGATAAAAATGGTACCAACTAAAGTATTACAGCTAGAAACGTGAAATTTGGTATGTAAATTCCTCTGACCATATAGTAACGAAGTAAAATTGGATTTTTCGAAATTTGTACTTTTAAGGGACGAGCGGGACAAAAAGGGATAAAAATGGTACCAACTGAAGTATTACAGCTAGAAACGTGAAATTTGGTATGTAAATTCCTCTGACCATATAGAAACGAAATAAAATGGGATTTTTCGAAATTTTTACTTTTAAGGGACGAGCGGGATAAAAATGGTACCAACTAAAGTACTACAGCTAGAAACATGAAATTTGGTATGTAAATTCCTCTGACCATATAGAAACGAAGTAAAATTGGATTTTTCGAAATTTGTACTTTTAAGGGACGAGCGGGACAAAAAGGGATAAAAATAGTACCAACTAAAGTATTGCAGCTAGAAACGTAAAATTTGGTATGTAAATTCCTCTGACCATATAGAAACGAAGTAAAATTGGATTTTTCGAAATTTGTACTATTAAAGGGACAAAAAGGGATAAAAATGGTACCAACTAAAGTATTACATCTAGAAACGTGAAATGTGGTATGTAAATTCCTCTGACCATATAGAAACGAAGTAAAATTGCATTTTTCGAAATTTTTACTTTTAAGGGACGAGCGGGACAAAAAGGGATAAAAATGGTACCAACTAAAGTACTACAGCTAGAAACGTGAAATTTGGTATGTAAATTCCTCTGACCATATAGAAACGAAGTAAAATTGGATTTTTCGAAATTTGTACTTTTAAGGGACGAGCGGGACAAAAAGGGATAAAAATAGTACCAACTAAAGTATTGCAGCTAGAAACGTAAAATTTGGTATGTAAATTCCTCTGACCATATAGAAACGAAGTAAAATTGGATTTTTCGAAATTTGTACTATTAAAGGGACAAAAAGGGATAAAAATGGTACCAACTAAAGTATTACAGCTAGAAACGTGAAATGTGGTATGTAAATTCCTCTGACCATATAGAAACGAAGTAAAATTGGATTTTTCGAAATTTTTACTTTTAAGGGACGAGCGGGACAAAAAGGGATAAAAATAGTACCAACTAAAGTATTACAGCTAGAAACGTGAAATTTGGTATGTAAATTCCTCTGACCATATAGAAACGAAGTAAAATTGGATTTTTCGAAATTTGTACTTTTAAGGAACGAGCGGGACAAAAAGGGATAAAAATAGTACCAACTAAAGTATTACAGCTAGAAACGTGAACTTTGGTATGTAAATTCCTCTGACCATATAGAAACGAAGTAAAACTGGATTTTTCCAAATTTGTACTATTAAAGGGACAAAAAGGGATAAGAATGGTACCAACTAAAGTATTGCAGCTAGAAACGTGAAATTTGGTATGTAAATTCCTCTGACCATATAGAAACGAAGTAAAATTGGATTTTTCGAAATTTGTACTTTTAAGGGACGAGCGGGACAAAAAGGGATAAAAATAGTACCAACTAAAGTATTACAGCTAGAAACGTGAAATTTGGTATCTAAATTCCTCTGACCATATAGAAACGAAGTAAAATTGGATTTTTCCAAATTTGTACTTTTAAGCGACGAGCGGGACAAAAAGGGATAAAAATAGTACCAACTAAAGTATTACAGCTAGAAACGTTAAATTTGGTATATAAATTCCTCTAACCATATAGAAACGAAGAAAAATTGGATTTTTCGAAATTTGTACTTTTAAGGGACGAGCGGGACAAAATGGGATAAAAATGGTACCAACTAAAGTATTGCAGCTAGAAACGTGAAATTTGGTATGTAAATTCCTCTGACCATATAGAAACGAAGTAAAATGGGATTTTTCGAAATTTGTACTTTTAAGGGACGAGCGGGACAAAAAAGGATAAAAATGGTACCAACTAAAGTATTACAGCTAGAAACGTGAAATTTGGTATGTAAATTCCTCTGACCACATAGAAACGAAGTAAAATTGGATTTTTCGAATTTTGTACTTATAAGGGACGAGCGGGACAAAAAGGGTACCAAATAAAGTATTACAGCTAGAATCGTGAAATTTGGTATGTATATTCCTCTGACCATATAGAAACGAAGTAAAATTGGATTTTTCGAAATTTATACTTTAAAGGACGAGCGGGACAAAAAGGGATAAAAATGGTACCAACTAAAGTATTGCAGCTAGAAACGTGAAATTTGGTATGTAAATTCCTCTGACCATATAGAAACGAAGTAAAATTGGATTTTTCGAAATTTGTACTTTTAAAGGACGAGCGGGACAAAAAGGGATAAAAATGGTACCAACTAAAGTATTACAGCTAGAAACGTGAAATTTGGTATGTAAATTCCTCTGACCACATAGAAACGAAGTAAAATTGGATTTTTCGAAATTTGTACTTATAAGGGACGAGCGGGACAAAAAGGGTACCAAATAAAGTATTACAGCTAGAATCGTGAAATTTGGTATGTATATTCCTCTGACCATATAGAAACGAAGTAAAATTGGATTTTTCGAAATTTATACTTTAAAGGACGAGCGGGACAAAAAGGGATAAAAATGGTACCAACTAAAGTATTACAGCTAGAAACGTGAAATTTGGTATGTAAATTCCTCTGACCATATAAAAACGAAGTAAAATTGGATTTTTCGAAATTTGTACTTTTCAGGGGCAAGCGGGACAAGAAGGGTAGCGACTAAAGTATTACAGCTAGAATCGTGAAATTCGGTATGTAAATTCCTCTGACCATATAGAAACGAAGTAAAATTGGATTTCTCCAAATTTGTAGTTTTAAATGGCGACCGGGACAAAAGGGATAAAACTGGTACCAATTTTACTATTACAGCTAGAATCGTGAAATTTAATGTGTAAATTCCACTGATCATATAGCAGCGCAGTAGTTTGATTTTTCGAAATTTGTACTTCTAAGGGGTGCGCGGGACGAAAAGGGATAAAAATGCTGTACAATCCTGTGTTACCAAATAAAGTATATATTTTTAGGGGAAGCAAAAACATATTTTACCTATAGTGATTTTTCAAAATGTGTACTTTTTGTACTTAAAGTTATAAACTGGCTGACTGAATCTAGGAACATGAGATCGAGGATATAAATGGTTGTAATATTTTGTTCAAAACTTGGTAGAAAATTATTAAAATTATACATACAAGGTAGTTCAGCTAAAATAGTCAAGCACATTCCTTTGACTGTGTGTGAGTGCTACCTAATAGGAGCTTTCCAAATTACTATTTGAGATTTATCTATATCCACCAAAAGAAAATTAAATAAATACTATCCAAAAACAGAGACGGATAAAATTAACGAATAACTTGCTTTTTCGCTTGCGAAGCAGCGGGTACTGCTAGTAATTAAATATTTCGCTTACAATTATTCAGTCAGAAACAATTATACCTTATAAGGTGAACTAAAGATAATAAATATCTAGCCTGCATTATTCAGCACTCTCAGCTAACTCTTACCGCAATTACAAAAATAAAAAAAATGATTAAAATATAGAAAATGAATATCTGTAGTTGTAAAATATAAGAAAAACAAAAGTTGTATCAAATGAAACTAATTGTTTCTTCTAGTATGTATAAACTTTGTAACAAAAATAGATCACTTCGAATGCCGTTAATGAATCAGGACCTTACATTAATGGAGTGTAAATATTTTAGGCATGAACATAAATCGTTTCTTCTTTTTTTCCTTTGCGTTACATTGTAGTTTCCACTCATAATAAAATAAATTAGTTGGATTTTTTTGCAATTTTCTACTACCTTATTAGTCTTATTCAAACAATGGATGAAAATGTAATTGGACTCACAAAGACGATCCAACCGCAACTTTAAAACTATTTAATATAAAGAAGAACTGAATTACGGCCTATTGGAGTAAACCTTTCCAGAAAATTAAATTTCAGAATTCATCAATTTTGCTCTTTTAGAAAGGCTACACTGCGATGATGATTATGAAGAATACAGAATTGATTTTATTCTAGGTATTATTTCTAATATCTCATAAGATAGAAAATTGTATAAACGAAACTTATTTCAAATATAGTTCAAATAATTTATATAATAACGCAAATAAAAAGTTTTGTTAGTTCTCGCCAAAGATACGTTATTTTACTAAGAAATTTTACTATTTTATTTTTGAAAGTTGAAATTCAATCAATAAAATGCATTTACTTATCTTCCAAAACAAAGTAAAAGCTGTGTTTTTCGGTGTCAAAAAAGTATCCAGTAATCCGAAAAATTCGATAATCCGAATGGGGCTCTGCAATCATTAGTTCGGATTGCCGAGTTTGCAGTGTACTTTTAAAGCGTTTTTGAAAGCCTTTCAAACATACGTTTTGAGAATGCTTTTTTGGGACTGTCCGTAATTTCTAAATGCGTATTAATCGTTAACGAAATGTTAGCCCTTCCCGTAAATTTCATTACCTTTAATATACATTGAATTTTTCGATTTTTCTTTTGGTGAAACGATTTCTACTAGCTATTCAAATAGACAAGATAACAAATAATATAAAATCACATATTCATAATCACACATTAGCTGCATTGTTTTAATCCTAATAATAAATCGTTTATGTCAAAGTAAGCAATTTCCTTACAAAGGCACAATATTACAATGAAATTCCAGTTGATCTGCCGATGTCACCATCGAAAGTCACACCATTCAAATCAATATTTACAAAATGTGTGTGTATATCTAGTTGACGTTTCGTCCATCAGTCATCACTAGTAAACAGAACAAACCAAAGGAAGGGACATGATAATTGTAGTCATAACTGATATCATGTGGTTTGTTTAATTCATTTCCATTTGTTTGTTATTGGGGACCAAAGACAAAAAAGCATGCGACAACATCGTCAACAAATAACCGCTATAAGCTCTGTCATTACTATTGTAATAGGGATGTGTAAACAGAAAATTTACAAAAAATCCGGGTTTTAATATGATTATAAATTTCTTGCATAGCAAAACCCGTAACTAATTAATGAATTATAACATATTAATTATTTCATTTGATTTCGACCAATTCATGCATTTAAATGTCGTCTCATGAAATTCTCGTGTAATTGTAAGATCTGTAAACAACATTGTTGAGCACAAATGATGTCATTTACATTACATTTGAAAACCACATGCAACGCTATATAAGACAACTGGATATATTAAAATTAAGGAATAGTTTAAAAAACACGTAAAAAGGCGTTAAGAATCTAGCTACAGCTATTTGGTTGGTACCATTTTCCCCTTTCGACCCAATCGCCCATAAAAGTACAAATTTCTAATAATTATTTTATTTTACGAATCTACGCAGTGAGAGGACGTCAATCCATTCGCATCATTTTTACTCCTTAAAAGTAGAGGGACGCAACTAGAGAGACGTATAAACTTAATTACGTGTTTCTACCTGTTGTCGTTTGATTGGTACCATTTTTATACTTTTATGACCCATTCCACCCCCCAGAAGTTCGATTTTTTAAGATGTAACTTTTTGGTTCGCGCTTACGACTGTATGTACCAAATTTGAATATAAGACGGAAAAATGCAGTGCTAGTGAAAATAATATGTTTTCCCTCTGAATCGGTTTACCCCATTTTCAATCCCATACAATCTGCAACTAAAGGGTGATTTTGTAGCTATTATCTTTTTGGCAACACTGGTTTAAACAGCTGACGCACGTTTCGTGTTTTTTTTTTCACTGTCAAACATCTTCAGTTTGGTCTATAATTTAACCATGAGTCGTCTTACAAACGAACAGCGCTTACGAATTATTGAATTTTATTATCAAAATGCGTTCTCTGTTAAGAAAGTTCATCGCGCGCTTCTTCCATTTTATGGTCAGTTTCATCGACCCACGCCGACGAAGCTCATTTTTGGCTCAATGGGTACGTAAATAGGTAGAATTGTCGATTTTGGAGTGAATATCAGCCAGAAGCATTGCAATAGCTACCAATGCATCCAGAAAAGTCACAGTTTGGTGCGGTTTATGGTCTGGTGGCATCATTGGACCGTGCTTCTTCGAAGATGATGCGAATCGTAACGTAACTGTGAATGGTGAGAGCTTCCGTGAGATGATATCCAACTTTTTTGCACGATATGCAAGAGCTTGACTTGCATGACATGTGGCTTCAACAAGACGGTGCCACATGCCACACAGCACGCGAAACAATGGACGTATTGAGAGTAGGGTTTGGGGTTTCCCGGACTTTTTTCATTTCCCGGGAAAACGGGAATGAAAATTTTCATTCCCGGGAATCCCGGGAATTCCCGGGAAAAAGTAATTTATTTATAGGTATGTCCAATATGGTTTAAAATATCAACATTTAATAACTGGTGTGTTTTTTTCTATACTGTCATATTACAAATTAAAAACGAATGTTATTGTCAAAATATTTTACAAATTATTTTTCATTTTACAAATATTTTGCTCTACACCTTTTCAAGATTATATTCGGAACATAAAAATTTATATTGAGAAATGTAATTTCATATTAGGAACATATAAATTCATAATGGGTAATGTAAATTTATAATAGGAACATGTTAATTCATAATGAGAAATATAAATTCATAATGAGAATTATTAATTTATATTGAGAATAATTAATTCATAATAGGAACATACCATTTCAAAATGAAATATTCAAGTTTGTAATCATAAAATCCAAATTCATAATCAGAAAATACGTTTTCATATTCAGAAAATATGAATTCATAATGAGAAAATATAAAATCATATTGAGAGAATGTAAATTTATAATGAGAACATTGATAAATAATGTGTTTCTACGAAAATATCCATGGAAAAACGTACATACATAGCTTCGATTATAAATTTTACAGTTCCTGATTATGAATTTATATTTTATGAATATATATTCCTAAATAAGAATTTATATTTACTCATTATCAATTTGTATTTTCTCATTTTGTATTTATATATCTCATTATCAATTTGTATGTTGTTATTATGATTTTATATTTCTCAATATGAATTTACATTTCACATTACGAATTTAGAGTGCTGATTGTTGGTGATTATCATGCTCCTATTATGAATTTACATTTCTCATCATGAACCTACATATTCTGATTATAAATTACATTTTCTCATTATAAACTTGAAAAGGTGTAGACTAATCAGAATCGTCGTGACGGAAAATGTTAATGACACATTTAATTTAGATTATTCATTCGTCTGGAGACAAAAAATATTTTATAGAAACAGGAGGGAATATTCTAAACTGTAAAAACAATAGAAACATAAAAAATAATATTAATTTAATAAATTCATAAAAAATAAAAATATTGAAATAGTCCAGTCATAAATTCTTACAAATGGCCATTGAAATACACCGTAGCATATATTTATATTCCTATTTGATTTATCTTGAAAGTTTCCAGGCGAACAATTTTTATTGTATTCATATTTTTAGACCATTTCTTTCTGGCTACATATGTAAAGTAAATTGTTCTTGAAGAATATGTTCACCTCAATTCTTCTAGGAAAACAAAAAAATTTACATTATGTAAGCCATAGTATTGTCGACATGATATTTTTATTTCACAATAAAGATCCTGCAAATAGCCTCACAAAAAGTTGTTATTCCCCTAGCTGGGTTTCGCATAGAAATGTTTTGTTTTTAGTAATATAATATAAGCAAATACTCATTATTGTCAGTAATGTAAATACATATATGAATTTGAAATACATCTAAATATTCCAATTTATATAGTAACATTAAATTATTGATAAACATAATAAATAAATTATTTTTAATATTTCCCGTATTCCCGGGAAATTGAAATTTTTTTCCCGGGAATTCCCGTCAAAATTCTTCCGGGAATTCCCGGGAAAAACGATTCGGGAATTCCCGGACCCCAAACCCTAATTGAAGCAGACAAGCCCGCTTCAATTGACGCATTGGAAGACAACATTGAAGCATTTATTCGTGAGATACCGGCCAAAATGTTGGAAAGAGTATGCCAAAATTGGACTAAGCGGATGGACCATTTGAAGCGCAGTCAAGGTCAACATTTGCATGAAATAATCTTCAAACATTAAATTATATGGACCGTACTAACGATTCAAATAAAGATTTCATACATTTTTCTGAATTTTATGTGTTTTTTTTTAAACACTTTCCAATAGCTTTTAAAAAAGCACCCTTTATTAGACACATTTGTGTAAAATTTGAATTCCCGATAGATATCGTGCTTTCAACAGACGTACATTGCTAGATCGTCTAAGAATTTTACCACGATCCAGAATACATGTGGGATTCTCAAAGATAAAAGTATAGTTTTTTGAATATTTTTTGCTGATCATAAAGCTTATACAGAGAGAATATACTATGTTGCAAACTGTGGATCCGTTGAATCGTTTCCGCGTTTGCCGTGAGCGACATATATATCTGAGACAGTTAAGATATTTTGAAACGTGAAGATGCGTTTAAAAGGCTTTTCCTTATGGAATTAACAAAAAAATATTTAATTCTATAAATATTCCTATTTAACAAAAAATAAAAATATATTTAATTATACCCTCAACCTAAGGATGAGGGTATATTCACTTTGTCATTCCGTTTGTAACACCTTTGTTTATTAAGAGCCAATATCGCTTATAACGTATAAGTAGTCAGTCGCGAAAATCGCTGCAATTGTTGGAAATTCCCAAAATTCGCGGTTGCATTTGCTTATATTTTAACTTTCTTCATCCAGGATTCTGAATACAAATATTCCCTATGATGTCAGCAATCAAATGCCAAAGAATATTTTGGTATTCTCAATATAATAAAAAGTTACGCGGGTTTTTCTAAAGATACTTTTCACAATTGTTGACATTACAGCCTCCATTTATCCTATACTATCCTAATAACTTGGAAAGCAAAATGCTATTAACGGCGAAATGATGGAATTTGATAGTACGATATACCATAAATCTATAAAAATGCTGAAAAATGTTTTAAATCGATGTAGCGAATTACAACCTTCGGTTATATGTTGCTCCAATTGTGAACTATTTTATGCAATCACAAAATAATGTGTGAGTTGATAGCCAAATCAGAAAAATTTAATAAATAGTGGATTTAGATAAAAAATTCTTCTCCAATTTTTTTGTGACAGATGACATCCAAATCTGAGAATAGTTTGGCATCAAAAACTCATTTTTGAGAAAATGGCTCATAGCCACTTATGAATATAAGCCGTCGTGGTAAAATTCTAAGAAAGCACGCTAACTTCGGAATGAAATGAGCTAGGAGGTTCACATTTCTTCTAAATATGTCTTATGGTTGCAGATCGGTGGGGATTGAAAGTGGGCGAAATCGGCCCAGACGAAATTTTTTCCCTAACAAGGACTGAAAATACCCCTTAATATTTAGATTATTTAAGCAATTTTTTTCAAATTCTGCTTTATATGCACTTGAAATTTGTTGCGCACATTCCTCTTGTAGCCTGAAAGCACCAAAAAGTAAAAAAAATAGAGGGCCAAACGGGACGAAAAGGGATAAAAATAGTACCAATGATACGATAACAGCTAGAAACATGAAATTTGGAATGTACATCTCTTGCGTACACACGTAAATTAGATGGATTTTTCAAAATTAGTACTTTTAAGGGATATAATTTGAAAAGAGGGATAAAAATGGTACCACCCAAACCGCTGAAGTTGAAATCATGAAATTCAGTGTATACATTCATCTGAAATTCATTCTACACTGAAATTCAGTGTTCAGTTCAGGGGTAAATGACGCGAAAGTGGATAAAAATAGTACCAATCAAACGGTTTCAGTTAGAAATGTGAAATTCGGTGTGTGCATTGTTCAGACTGAGTAGAAGCGAAAAATAAAGATATCTTTCGATATTCGGGATGAACTTGGTATCAAGCGAACGAAATTTGTCTGACTGTGTAGTCAAGCAAAATAAGAGTAAAGTAAGCCCTGAGGGAAAATGTTTCTCTCTAATGACGACTGATAATAACCTAATATTTTTGGCACATTTTTGAAGATTGTTGTCTTATATTCACTCCTGAAAACACCCATAAAAATTATATTTTCCCCGTGTAATTTGTTTTGTGTTGCATTTCTGTCATTATTTTCTTCTAAAATAATAGATCCTTGAAAGCACTTTAAATATAAATTTTGATTCTTGTATTATTATTTTAACTTATTGGTCGAATTATTGGACGTTTATAGTATTTTTTTGCGTTTTTCCATATGACAATTTGTATAACGAGTTTGAAAATGTTGGCTCCCATGTCTTATATTAGATCACAAAAATGTAAAAATATATTTTGTTCGTAAATCTTTTAGGCATTATTCGAAATCCGTTCATTTATAAAAGATTTTACAAGATTTTTCCAAGAAATATTAATTTATAGCTGTCACTTCGGAAAACCCGAAAAAATTGTCGAAACCCATTCTAGTATGTAGTAGATAGTAGCATCACAATTTATTTGAAGCAATGCGATTAAATGAGCCTTGAAATAGTGAAAAAATATCGCAATGTGCAAAAAAATATCACAATTTTCAAAGTATGGTTCTGAATTTTGTATTGAAAGTCGACAGCCTCTAATTCGCGGTGGAGAGTATATAAGATTCGGCCCGGTCGAAATTAACGCCTTTTTACTTATTTTGTATGAAATAATCAAACGATTTAAATAAGTTTTCACCATATGTAGTCCAATATGTTTGCTTTCAAAAACACACATAAACTTCTAAATTGGCCAAAAAAGGAAGACATTTTTAATTTGTGATCCGTTCAGATCAGAAAGCAAACGGAATGACAACATGAAAATAGACTCCAACCTAAGGTGGAGAGTATACAAATATCCCGTGACTGACTGATTGACTCATTTATCAGCGTCCACACCAAACCACTGCAGCAGCAGAAGAAAAAATTAAATTGGTACGCGAAATGCATTTGCATTTAAAAGGGTAGCGTGTTCTTTGCTTGTGTGTTATAATATTTTTGTATTTTGACAAGAGGACTAGTAATTTTATAATAATAAAGCCTGACAATTTATTTCAAACAGTGCACATAAGTGTGCTTAAAGTTTGAAATAGTTTACAAATATCGCAATGTAAAAAAAATATCACAATTTTCCTAATATGGTTCTGAAATTCTAGGGCAGCCTCTAATCAGACGGTAATACTGTGGAATGCACTCCGTGGTGGAGCGTATATAAGAACTTAGCGCAGTTGTACTTGTTAATTTTTGTATTTTTATACCATCCACCTCCTGGATGTGGGTATACTAACTTTGTCATTCCGTTTGTAACACCTTGAAATATCAAGAATATATATACTTTATAGGGTCAAAGTATATATATTCTTGATCGTCATAAAAATCTAAGACGATCTAGCAATGTCAGCAAAAATTGGTTGAAACATGAAGTTAGGTTATTTTGCACTATGTACGTCTGATAATGTCTTTTCACAATTTGTACTTTTGGAACGAAAATAGAATGGAAATAGAACCAACTGTAGCAACTACTATCTACCAATATTTATGGTATTTAAGCTTTTTGAAAATATAAGAATATTTATTTTTTGATTTGAAATAAATAATGGTTTGAAATAATTAAAATATTATATTTATTTATAAAATTATTTTTTCAATATTTGTATTTGTATTTGTTTTGGTTTGGCTATATTAAAAAAAATATATTTTCCTGTAATATTACTGCACTTCTACGAAAACCGACAACCTCTGTGGAATGCAATCCATGGTGGAGGGTATATGATGTTCGGCCCGGCCGAACTTAGCCCCGTTTTTACTTGTTACTTCTGATTCATAATCAGTGACCTCTACAATCCCAAGGTGAGCTTTTTAAGAAAATGTGTCATCATCCCATCTGACACTAAATGACGAATGAATCGGTCAACCTGTTCTGGTTTCGGTTTTGACATCTCTATATTGTACTAACGAATGCGTCGTTCACAGCAAATACAAGAATTCTATAGCCCGGTATGGTTGGAAATGCACGGACTACGACAGCGTACACATAGTGGGACTCATCTTTCGAATAAATACACCGACACAAACAACGCTAACAAACGGATAAGCGCAAACATTTAATTTGGTCACAGACAATGTTTTTTCTTTGTTTTCCTGTCGTTGTGGGTGGAGCTCGGGCTACTATTAGGTATGGTGCGGTGGCACTAAGAGGGGATAAATGGCTAACAGCTAAGCGGATTAACACTGTTATTTTAAGTTCAGCATACGAAAGTAGAATAAATTAATGAGTTTTCATTCTTTTTCTATTTGTATTTGGTTGTAACATTTCCTTTTTGTTTTTGTTTTATTTGGCTTGGCTACACGTCCTTATTGTACCATTTTTTTGTATTGCGGCTTTGTGTTACATCCTGCTATTTGTTTTTCTTTTCATCTTTCATCCACAAACGCAGAGTGGAAAGGACAAATGAAACAATAAAACGATGGGATACGGCCAAAAAATATAATCTAAAAATTAGCAGTGATATTCGGAGTAAAAAATCTTTAGATCCATTGATTTATGTGTGAGCTGCTCACTTGTTATCCGGTATGTTACGCGACCCGTGCTCATCGTTTGGAGTCAGGGGTACAGACTGCATTAGAACGGAGCCTTGTCGTTAGTGATGCTTCTGTGTGCTGATCTTAAGATCATCAACTCGTAGCATTGGTATCGTAATCTCCGCCACAATCGCAAGAATCAAAATAAATACTACCAAAATTATAAAATATATATGTAAGGAAATGCTAAAGTCGGGCGGGGCCGATTATATAATAGCCTTTACTTTCTACGCAATAGGAAGGTGTCAAGGACGCCATCTTTCACAACGTATTTATTCAGCTCTGTTCTGATCGAAATCGGTTTAAAATCTGCGAGCAGAAAAAGTAAAATCGGAACAAATATAAAATAGATAAAGGAAAAACTAAAACAAACAAGACTTAGAGGTTGACGGAATCATTTAGTTACAACTTTCACTGAGTCTCTAAAAATTGCCTTACCGGTATTTGGATACAAGGGCAATCTGAAAACACTTTATGGCTACACAATAAGTGGAATGTAGACACCAAATTTTATCATTCTAGCTGTAGCCGTTTAGTTGGTACCAATTGTATCCCTCTATTTTATTTATTTTTAATATCCAATAGGATACACAATAAGATTTAAATCTTATAGTTACAATGTAAGAATTAATGACGAAAGTTAAAATTGGTGAAAATAAAACTAATAATAATAACTATTATAACTATTGTAATAAGTAACTATTTTAATAATAATAATAACAGAAGGAAGTGATTAAAAATACATTTTTTACACTGCGAAACATTGCTGATAGTCTATATGCTATGTGGTAAGGAATTCCAGACACACAAGGCATATATGAAGAATTGCTATTCTGATACAAGGGTACGAAAGCCAACACGAATTAAAATTTCGCTTGACTTTTCCTCCTACAAACCACGTTTTATCACCGATTTTCTTCAAAATTTGGCACTCCGCCTTATATTTCAACTAGAAATATCTGTCGTTACAGTGGATCAGATCGGTTCAGATTTATATATAGCTCGCATACAAAATTCGCTCGCAAATTTGACTTATTCTGCTCTAGAAACCACATATTTTAACATATCTTGAAATTTGGCAATATATGTTTGAACTAGAAACACCTATGGCGAAAATGAGTCGAATCATTTCAAATATGTTTATAGCTCCCGCACAAATTTAGCTCTCGCCTTGAATTGACTTGTATTCTGGTAGAAAGTGAAGGGTATCATATTGTTGGCCCCGCCCGACTTTAAACTGCCCTTACTTGCTTTTTTATTTAATATGTATATTAGGATGGGTCACGAAAATAAATTGCAGCGGTCACCCCAGAGAAATGAAGATTGGATTGTTTAATTATGATCTGCAAAATATTTCGCCACTTGGTTAGCCATCTGTGAGCTAAACACTCCTGAAAACACCCATAAAAAACATATTTTCCCCTGTATTTTTTTATGATGCATTTTTTTCTGAATTAATAGACCCTTGGGAGCACTTTATATAAAAATTATTATTCTCGTCTTAGAATTACTCATTGGTCGTATTTTTATATTGATTTTTTTGTGGTTTTTCAAGGTGACAGCTAAAAACTTATATTTCTTGGAAACATTTTGTAAAAGGTATTATGAAAAACAAGTAAAGAAAGGCTAAAGTCGGGCGGGGCCGACTCTATGATACACTCCACTTTATATCCGAATACAATTCAATTCGGTGCAAAAGTGAAAACGTATGTATGTATGTGTTTGACAAAAAATGTTAAATCGGAAAGGACATTTGTATGAGGATATATTGAAACCTGGAACGAAATAGGTGAAATATAAAATATATAGTTTGGCCAAAATCGGTTAAACTTTTGGGAGCAACATTTGTATTTGGGATATATTTAAATCTGAACCGCTCTTACCCACTTTCACCATAGTTTTGTTTAGTTGGATAAGATGTTGTGCCAATTTTAAAGAAAATCGGGTACAATATGTGGTTTCTATAGCGCAAAAGTAAAATCGGGAGCGACATTTGTATGGGGGCTATATCTAAATCTGAACCGATCTTTCCCAATTTCTCCATAGGTGTTTCTAGTTGGATTATAAGATTTTGTACCAAATTTAAAGAAAATCGGGTACAATATGTGGGTTCTAGAGCGGAAAATGTCAAATCGGGGGCGTCGTTTGTTTGCGGGCTATATCTAAATCTGAACCGATCTTACCCAATTTCTGCATAGGTGTTTCCAATTGGATTATAAGATGTTGTCCCAAATTTAAAGAAAATCGAGTACAATATGTGGTTTCTAAAGCGGAAAATGTCAAACGGGAGCGACATTTATTTGGGAGCTATATCTAAATCTGAACCGATCATACCCACTTTCAGCATAGGTGTTTCTAATTCGATTATAAAATGTTGTGTCAATTTTAAAGAAAATCGGGTACAATATGTGATTTCTAAAGCGGAAAAAGTCAAATCGGGAGCGACATTTGTATGGGGGCTATATCTAAATCTGAACCGATCTTACCCAATTTCTGCATAGGTGTTTCTAGTTGGATTATATGATGTTGTGTCAAATTTAAAGAAAATCGGGTACAATATGTTTTTTCTAGAGCTGAAAATCTGAACCGATCTTACCTAATTTCTGCATATGCGTTTCTAGTTGGATTATAAACTTAAAGAAAATGGAGTACAATATGGGGTTTATAGAGCGGAAAATGTCAAATCGGGAGCGACATTTGTATGGGGGCTATATCTAAATCTGAACCCAATTTCTGCATAGGTTTTTCTAGTTGGATTATAAGATGTTGTGCCAAATTTAAAGAAAATCGAGTACAATATGGGGTTTCTAGAGCGGAAAAAGTCAAATCGGGAACGACATTTGTATGGGGGCTATATCTAAATCTGAACCGATCTTACCTAATTTCTGCATAGGTCTTTCTAGTTGGATTATATGATGTTGTGTCAAATTTAAAGAAAATCGGGTACAATATGTCTTTTCTAGAGCGGAAAATGTCAAATCGGGAGCGACATTTGTATGGGGGCTATATCTAAATCTGAACCGATCTTACCTAATTTCTGCATAGGTGTTTCTAGTTGGATTGTACGATGTTGTGCCAAATTTAAAGAAAATCGGCTACAAGATGTGGATTTTAGAGCGGAAAAAGTCAAATCGGGAGCGACATTTGTATGGGGACTATATCTAAATCTGAACCGATCTTACCCACTTTTAGCATAGGTGTTTCGAGTTAGATTATAAAGTGTTAAGCCAAATTTGAAGAACATCGGGTACTATATGTGCTTTATAGGGCGGAAAAAGTCAAATCGGGGGCGACATTTGTATAGGGGCTACATCTAAATCTGAACCGATTTCCTCCAAATTCAATACCGATGGCCTTTGGCCAGAAAAAATAACTTCTGCCAAGTTTCATGGCAATCGGACGACAATTGCGCCCTGTAGAGTGCGAACAAGCTTAGATAGACAGCAGACGGACGGACGGACGGACAGACAGACATCGTTAAATCGACTCAGGTGGTGATTCTAAGCCGATCGGTATACTTAAAGGTGGGTCTAGCTCGATTATTTCTTGGTGTTACAAACATTTGCCGCGAAACTAACTAACCCTAGTCCACAAAGTGGTGTAGGGTATAATAATTTGGCTATCAGCGTGGGGGTGTGGGTTCGATTCCCACCAGAGGCTCTGGTCTGTCGCTGCAATAACTAGCTACAATGGTCTTAGTCACCCCGGCTCAATCCCTGGACCCAAAATTAGAATAAAAATTTCATTTGTATTGTAATTCATAATAAATAAATAAATAAATAAATAAATAATTTGAAATTCGCCAAATTTTAAGTTTTCTTGTAACTCAAATATTTCTTAGTACCGAAAAATTATACAAACCTTAATAAATACAAATGTTAATATAGTAAATTTAATCCACTACATTATAATCCATTCAAACATTTTCATAATATTATCCATTTTTCGTAGACTTCGTATATTCATGAAATCTTTCGGTAACGAAACGTTTCATTACATCCAAGAAACATATAATTGCATCAACGAAAACGCATTCATTTCTGCAATGGAGCAATTTACTTTCAGTGTAATTGCGTAAAATAAACGAATAAAATCTTACCAACCAAGCGACTGAACATGAAACTTATTAAATTATTAAAATGGCAACGACCAATTGGCTGCAGGCAGAATCAAAAGCATATGTCCTACAACTACGAAGAAACGGAAATAATTTTTCCATATAATCCTTGGCTCAATTTCTTGTAGTTTATTTTGCCATAATCAACGAAAAAAATCTCATTGTTTGAGTGCTCGTAAAGAACTCGTACCGAAAAATCAGTAAGTGAATTGGACAAATGGATTGTTACAACAATTAGTCAACGATCATTTTACTAGTATTAATCACTTACAGCATAATTTTGGGAAGGATGCGATTGTATTGTATTTGTAACGTATGTAGCTTCAAAAATAATTTCCTTAACTGAAGGATATATGCGATGAATGTTCGAACGCACAAGCAGAATTTAAATATAAATTGAAATTTAAATCCCTTTATTAAAACACACCATATTCAGTTTTCGCTGTAAAGTTTTATCATTAAATTTTTTCGATTAGCTTTAATTAATTGATATTAACATACAAACAAAGTCGTTATCCTTTTAAAGCGATTATTACGTAACGTGCAGAAGTTTTAATAATTGTTGGATTGACGTGGCATTAAAAAATAATTCGATTTAAATAGTATTATATTAATAAATAATTGAAAAAAAAACTAATGATATTATTAGCAATGATAGGGCTTAAAATTCAATTTTGTAGCACTATATATATGTACATATATATTAGGCTGGGTCGCCGTCCATACAAATGAAAAATCAAGTTGCAGTCACCCCACGAAAATAAATTTTGGATTGTTTAATTATGATGTGCAAAATATTTCGTTCCTAGATCAAGCCATCTGTTAGTTAAAAGCTGCTTCCGGTGTACTTTTTTGTGTAGAATTTTTTCTCAACATTTTTTCCGAAATACTAGACCCTTAAAAGCACTTAAAATATAAATTTTGTTCTTGTCTTAGAGTAACTTATTTGTCGAATTATTGGACGTTTATAGTAATTTTTTGTGGATTTTCACAGTGACTACCGAAAACTTTTTCGTATTTTGTGGTAGTATTTTATAAAAAATAAATAGCTGCATTCAATACCTTTCGATTGATGACTAAATGATGAAATTGACGTCGCAGCGCTCATTTTTGTAAAAAGCGTTCGAACATTTTGGCTGTGAAAATCATCGCCTGCATTAAATTATTTCACAAAAATGGAGTCAGTGACGCCATTATTCGCCCGTTAGTTATCGTTTAGGCATCATTCGAAAGGTATTGATTCCTCCTATTTAATTTTCAATACACTCCTTACAAAATGTTTGCAAGAAATATGAGTTTTTGGCTGTTACCTTGAAAACCCAGAAAAAATCAAGATAAACGCCCAAAAATTCTACCAATCAGTTATTCTAAGACAACAATAAACATTTTTATTTAAAGTGCTTCTAAGGGTCTATTAATTCAGAAAAATAAATTGGGCAAAAATGTAACATAAAAAAGTACACGGGGAAAACATGATTTTTAGAGGTGCTTTCAGGAGCGTTTAGCTCACAGATGGCTTGACCCAGTGACGAAATATTTTGTAGATCATCATTAATCAATCAAATCTTCATTTCTGAGGGAGTGACCGCTGCAATTTATTTTCGTGACCCATCCTAGTATATAAATGTGGCCTATTCATTAAAAATGTCATAAAGGCATGAATATTGCCTGATGGTGGTAAGTTTCAATTAAAGATTCAGCTTAATTAAGGTGACACAAAATATTAGATAAATAAATAAGATTTTGCTAGAAAATGCGAAATTAAAGATATTTAAGTAGATTGAATTCGAATATCTCGAAATGGGTTATGGTTAAATTTATATTAGTTAAATAGGGCCTGGTATGTCACATACTCAAGTACGGTAAATACCGAATTCGTCCATTTAACTAACGCACGATACATGTTTAAGCTTTATTGCAGCGTTTTTCATACTAACTATAACTGCTATAACATATATCCATAAACATGTCTTCTAATTACACGACATAAATCTATTAATTTGAGAATTAGCATCAAAAAATCCTTAGAACGAAATATACGTATGCATACTCCAGTGTTCCATAGTGTAATCACTTCAAGTTTCTTTTTTCCACAAAATTGAATTTAAATATCCCAACTTTATATTAAAAACTAATTTTCTAAAAAAGCTGAAACTAAATTTGTGTTGTATTTAAACCCCCAGAAAACTCGTGAAAGGCATTAAGCCAAAAGAAGAGCAAAAAATATATTTTAGAGCAGCCGTTTATGCAAAAGTGTAAAACCTAAAAATTGTATTTGGTTGCAGTACCTAACTTTAGCAATATTTCCCTCCACAGTTCAGTTCAGGAAACTAACAACGAACAACAACCAACAACAAAAAATCTCGTACGGACCAACAACAATCTTTATATGATAAAGTTTTATGACATAAAAGAAAAACAAACAGCACCAAAGCCCCAACAACCGAAACAGTTTAAAAGCTGTACATTTACGTTTTCGCATTGTTGTTGCAAGTTGGAGTTGATATGTGTTTACCATCCTTCGGAGGATGTTGTATATCCGTGTTGATGTCGTCATTTTTCTGTTGTACTTTCTTTTTTCCCGAGACCGTAATGGTTTGTTGAAGCCAACGTTTCTTCCGTGCTTGATTTTCAAACTCGATACATACAGTAGGTACCAAAAAAAGCCGGTTCTTACGGTGCAAAGTACCAAATAATTTCCAAATATTGCTCGTAACATTTTAAGAGCAGCATTTTCACAAGTGCATAGGAACGAATATTTTTATGAGGTCACTGTGGTAAATTGTCCGCTTTGCTGTGGATCGAATCATGTATTTCTAATTTTAATTCCCTCAACTTAATGATGGGAGTATATTCACTTTGTCATACCGTTTGTAACACTTTGAAATATTCATCAGAGACTCCATAAATTATATATCTGGATTGTGGTAAAAATCTTAGACGATCTAGCCATGTCCGTCTGTCTGTTTAAAGTACGCTTGCTTCCGAACGGAAATAGCTAAGACTTTCAAATTTTCCCTAAATGTGTATTATGGATTGAAAATGAACGAAATTGACCCAGAGGGAAACAATTTCCCTAACAAGGACTGAAAATAACCACTAATATTTCGACTATTTAAGCATTTATTTTAAATTTCTGCGTTATATGCACTTGAAATTTTTTTGGTACATTCCTCTTGTAGCGTAAAAGCGTAGCGTGTTAGCGGGCGAAATGTGACAAAACGGTATAAAAATGGTACCAATGATGCGACAATAGCAAGAAACATCAAATTTGGTTAGATACGTAAAATAGAGGGATGTTTCAAAAATCGTACTTTTAAAGGATACAGTTGGAAAAGAGGGATAAAAATGGTTTCAACCAAACCGCCGAAGTTGAAATCATGATCGGTGTGTACATTCATCTGATTGTGAAGATGAGAAATAAAATTGAATTTTTCGAAATTTGCACTTTTAGGCAGAGAATGGCGCGAATGGTGTTAAAAATGGTAGCAACTAAACGGCTGCAGCGAAATTCGCTGTCTACCCTTCTCTGACTGTGATGACGCGAAAAATAAAGAGATCTTTCGATATTCGCACCAACAAGATCTAAATGGTATTAAATTTGGCAGCAATCAAGCGGCTGTAGCTAGAGTCATGGTATTCAGTATTTCCTCTCGTCTGTCTAAGTATACGCAGAAAAAATAGGTTCGAACTTTTCTAAATTCATACTTTTATGGTCAAAATGGAAAAAGGATTGGAACTGGTCAATCAAAGGGCTATAGCTAAAATCATGAAATTATGTGGGTATATTCCACTCTGTAATATATTGGATCTAGATCTTTTCTATCAAAATGGTACAGTCATTTAAGCTGTATTTGGAATACAGAAATTGCAAATGGGAAAAATCGAGCTCAAGAAGATTGTTTCTACCTAATAATATTAAGTGTACATTTTTGAAGATTTTTGTATACCCTCCATCTCCAGGATGGGGGTATATTCACTTGTTCATTCGGTTCGTAACACCTTAAAATATTCATCGGAGACCACATAAAGTATATATATTCTGGGTCGTGGTAAAATTCTAAGACGATATAGCCATGTCCGTCTGTCTGTTGAATGCACGATAGCGGCCGAACGAAATGAGCTAGGAGGTTCAAAATTTTCCTAAATGTGTCTTATGGTTGCAGATCGGTTGGGATTGTAAGTGGGCGAAATCGGCCCAGAGGGAAAAATTTTTCCCTCACAAGGACTGAAAATACCCCTAATATTTAGAGTATTTCATCATGTTTTGTGAGCATAATAACTTGTATTTACTTGATATTTGCAATTCGCATTACCTTTATAGCATAAAAGGGCACCATAGAGTGATTTTTATTTGTAGGGGGCGAAATGGGACGAAAAGGGATAAAAATAGTACATATCAAACGACAACTGATAGAAACACGAAATTTGGTGTGTACGTACCTCTAATAGAGTAGATACATAATATGCAAGTATTTTTTTTCTAAATTTGTACTTTTAAGGGGATAAAAATAGTACCAACCAAACGGCTGCACCTAGAATAATGAAATTCGGTGTATATATTCCTCTGATTGCGGACACACATAAAATAAAGGAAATTTTCGATATTCGTACTTTTAGGGTGTAAAATGGAAAAAGGAGATACAAATTGTACCAAACAAATGGATGCAGCTAGAACCATGAAATTCGCGGTATACATTCCTCTGACTAAGTGACACGAAAGAACGTTTTTCCAAATTCGTACTTTCAAGGGATTCAATGGGAGCAGAGGGATAAAAATGGTGCCAAGTAAAAGGCTAGCTAGAATGATGAAATTGTCGAAAGTCGTACTTTTAAGGAGTAAAATGCGAAAAAGGGGATAAAAATGGTACCAACAAAATGGCCGCAGATAGTATCATGGAATTGGGTAATATACATTCCTCTGAGTGCATAGCCACGTAAAATATTTTTTTCCAAATTCGTGCTTTATTTTGTTGCTTTTACGACAAAAAATGGTAGAATCATGAAGTTGTCTTATACTGCGTACGTAAGAGATAAGGTATTTTCAAAATGTATACTTTCGAATTTAAAATAGATCGAAATACAACCAACCAAAAGGACTGTAGCTGAAAATACACTCTCTATCCCCCAATATTAAGGGTATTTATGATTGCTGCCTTATATTTACTTTATGAATTGAAGTATTATTTCCATTATATATATACATAGTATAAAAATATTGGTAGCCAAGGTTATTAATTAAATTTCTGATTTTCATACAGTTGAAATTTGTTGCGGACATTCCTCTTGGAGCTTGGAAGCACCACAAAGAAAATAAATGTTTTAGCGGGCGAAATGGGACAAAAATGGATAAAATATGGTATCAATGATACGACAACAGCTAGAATCATGAAATTCTGTATGTACATCCCTATGATTGCGTAGACACATAAAATAGAGTGATTTTTCGAATTTTTTATTTTTTTTTTCGGATACAATTGGAAGAGGAATGGTACCAACCAAACCGCTGAAGTTTAAATCATGAAATTCGGTGTAGACATTCATCTGATAGTGTAAACGCGAAACTGCTACATTTAAAATAGTGAAAGTAGGTGTGTACATTGCTCTGACTGCGTAGACACGAAAAATGAAGCTATATTTTGACATGAAGTAGTACCTAAAGGCACCGTTTAGAGGATCAAAAACTGCTACAACTTATAACATTTATCACGCTGAACTATTTTTGACGCCTACGGTATATCGTTGGGGAGAGCCGTGTGTCGGTTGGTGTTCGCGTAGGTTTGGCTCAAGTTCTTAATGTTACACTTGCAATTGGAGTCGAACACCCACATGTACACATTCCAAACTGCAGAGAAGCAGTACAAACATTGATATTTCACTTAAAACATGTATTTAAGTATTTTTCTACGTAAAATCTTCCTTTCAGCTCAACATTTACTTGCATTGTGCATTGGTAGCGTATTGGTTACAATGCATAACGAATTCACCAATTGCACTGCAGAAAAAGTAGACCAGAATAACATCGTCTAAGGACACGTTCAAATGCTCCGGATTATTGCTAGGCGCCTGTAAGCCTTACATTTCTGCTCATGTGTTGCAAATGTCCTCACTTTGCAACGTTGTTGCACTTTACGCATAAATAAGCTGTCCACTTAAGTTAGCATAGCTTTTGGAATGGCAACGTCGACTGGAAAATGAAATTATAAATATATTAATGGATTTTGTATTGGTTAGTCTGAAATCATAGTTAATTTGAATGCAGTTTCAGTCCCAGACTGTTGTCGGCAAAAGCCATTCGAAAGTTGATGCAAATGTAGTTTTTAAAATGAATTAATAATATTATTTTTAATTATTAATATTATTCTCAACTTATTCTATATTTCAATGAAAGCCATATTTGTGTGAATGAGAGAAGTGAGATATTTGTTTAATATTGTTTAAATAAGAAAAATATGTGTATTTGCATTGAGACATGTGAGATTCGTAAAATCGACACACAAAAATTGTAGATACTTTTTTATTATACCCCCCACCACCAGGATGGGGGTATACTAACATTGTCATTCCGTTTATATTCTTGATCGTCATAAAATTCTAACACTATCGAACAATGTCCGTCCTTTTGTCCGCCTATTGAAAGCATGCTAGCATCTAAACGAAAGGAGCAAGGATTGCCACATTTTCCATAAATGCACTTATAGTCGTAGATAGGTTGGGATTGAAATTGGCCGAAATCGGCCCAAAGGGAAAATTTTTTCCCTGACAAGGACTAAAAATACCCATAGTAACCACTAATATTTTAGAGTATGTAAGAATATTTTTTCAATATGTCTGCTTGTACTTACTTGATATTGGGTACGGGAATTCTGTAACAAAAAACGCGCTCCATAATGTGATATTTATTTGTAGGTGGTTGAATGGGGCAAAAAGGGATAAAAATGAAACATGTTAAACGACAACAGCTAGAAACACGAAATTCGGTGTGTACATTCCTCTAATTGAGTAGATACATAATATAACAGTATTTTTTCCAAATTTGTACTTTTAAGGACTAAAATGGGAATATAGGGATAAAAATGGTACCAACCAAACGGATGCACCTAGAATAATGAAATTCGGTACATACATTCGATTTCGAAATTCGTACTTTTAGCGGTTAAGATGGAAAGAAGGTATAAACATAGTACCAACCAAATGACCGCAGCCCTGACTGCGTAGACACGGGTACAGAGAAATAAAAATAAATAAAACGACTACAGCTAGAATGATGAAATTCGGTGTGCATCCCTCTAATTGCGTAGACACGTCAAATAAAGAGATTTTAGAAACTCGTACTCTTAAGGGGGTAAAATAGGAAAAAGGGGATAAAAATGGTACCAACTAAATGGCCGCAGCCGGAATCATGGAATTTGCTGTATACATTTCTCTGACTGCATAGACAAGCAAAATAAAAAGATTTTTCCAAATTCGTATTTTTTACTTTTACGGCAAAAATTGGTTGAATCATGAGATTAGGTTATCTTGCACTGTGTACGTGAAAGATAATGGATTTTCAAAATTTGCACTTTTGGAAGTAAAATAGACTGGAAATACAACCAACTGTAGCACCCACGATCTACCAATATTTATGACATTTAAGCTTTATGAAAATATAAATATAAGAATATTTAGTAAACATATTGGTAGCCTTGCCTTATAAGCGTGGTTTGAAATAATAAAAATATTATAATTATTTCTAAAATTATTTTTTCAATATTTGTATTTGTTTTGGTTTAGCTATATTAACAAAAATATTTTTATATAATTCTGAAAGGGCTTGTTGAGTAGATCATTTTTGTCAAATTTTTCATTTTTTGGCCGAAGGGAGCATTATACTAAGCGAAAAAGTGTTTTAAGTTAATGTCTGAGCGAATTCTTATTATCAGAACTATATAGCGGAAATTCACGAGGATCATATACTCTAACTCCTCTCTTTATGGGTCAATTTGACCCCTTTTTCGAGGAAATCAAAAAGGACATTTAAGGATTAAAATATTCTAGGAAAATGTTTGCCGGAAATTTCAGTGGGGGTCTCCGAAGACACCAACGTTGTAAATACTTAAATAGCAAAACTACACGCAAAATTACTGGGGTTAAATTGGTCCATGTTTTTTGGAAAATCGATCTTTTTCGACAAAAAATGTGGGTATTTCGGTAGAGCACGGTAAAAAAATACAAATTGGATATTTTTGCAAAATTTTCATTTTCGCGGGAGATATAGCTAGAATTTTTTTGTATGCATGACATTTTTGTATTGTAATTTTCTCGCGATCTATCCAAAGGATCCGGCAGATGTTTTGCATGTGTATTAAGAACCAGTGTCGCTTGTAACATGTATGTAGTAAGTCGCGAAGAAAGGTGCGATTGTTGCAAAAATCCAAAATTCGCGGTTGCAATTGCATTTATTTCAACTTTCTGAAACAATTCTGTCATAAATATTCCCTATTTTGTTAGCAATCATATGCTAAAAAGTCCTAGCATTTTCTATATGATAAAAAGTTACGCGGTTTTTTCTAAAGCACTTTTTTACATTTTTATGAATTTACGGCCAACATTTATCCTATTTCAGTTCAAATTAAATATTACAGGCCAAAAAAAAAAACAAATTATGATTAATAATTTTATTACGTGTGTGTTTTGTTATTGTTTTCGATTATAAGAGAGCTAATCTTTTAATGGATCTAATGAGGGAACATTGTACGAAGAGCAATCTCTCTGTCTCTGAAGCGAAATACAAAGAGTTATTCGTTAAGAGTGTTTGCATTTTTTGTTTTAGTGGAAGTTCTGTTTTAGTTCCAAATTGAAACATGTGAAATGAAATGCAGGAAAAAAACTTGACGTTTAGGTGTGGTTCACAACATCGGCCCTTAAAATTTAACCACACTTTAGAATCTATGAGAATTTTCATAAATTATAATGTCTATATACAGTGAAACCGCTAACGCACACCTTAAGTGGTCAATTTTTAAAAAATAATGTTTTATTTTAAAATTTTCATTATAATGAATATAAATTAAGCGGTCACTGTGTGGATACGGATATCAAATATATTTTTTATTGTACCTCCCATAAGCGAACAACTTCTTATGCGGAAAATTTTTTTTTGGGTGGCCATGACTATCCGTTGTTGACAAGTTTCACTGTAATAAAAATTAAATGATATTCGTTAGTAATCGCATCACTTATGAACGTCTGAACCCAATAATGTTTTAAAATGAAAAAATAACATTGGTAAAGTTGACCACAAAATAGGACAATTTTTAAAATAAATAGTCTCATTTCAAGCAATTGATATGCGAAATTCTTTTCTGTTATGTTCGTTATGATTCTGCGAAAGTTTTCAATACACAACAAGTAAGGAAAGGCTAAAGTCGGGCGGGGCCGACTATATAATACCCTACACCACTCCCTGCGTATATACATCGCTTTTATTACTAATCCCAGGTGTTTCATGGGAGCAATTTTATGTAGTTCATATAAATTATACAGTATAAATTCATCTTTTGTTATATTTAACGAATATGGTGTATAATTGATCAAATTTTCCGGCAGAATACAAATACAAATTAAACAGTAGTAATAGGATGAATCGGACCGACATTTGAAAGGAGGCCTACAACAACACCGGCTCAAAACATGGGCCTATATATTTCTCATTCGCGGTATGTATTCATAGTTGAAATATATCATGATCCGAAGTAAGACGTAGTTTCTAGAGCTGTATTAGAGTAGAATGGGTTATTGGGTTATTCCAAAGTGTGGACACATATATTTGACTTTGTATTCTGAAATATAATATAATCTGCAAAATTTGAAAAAAAAATCCGATGTAAAATTTGCGTTATTGAGGGGTAAAAATAAAAAAGTAGGGCCATTTGTAAGGGATCTAAAGAGTGATTTTTTTGAGGTTAGGATTTCCATGCATTAGTATTTGACAGATCACGTGGGATTTCAGACATGGTGTCAAAGAGAAAGATGCTCAGTATGCTTTGACATTTCATCATGAATCATCTTACAAACGAACAACGCTTGCAAATTATTGAATTTTATTATCAAAATGCGTGCTCTGTTAAGAAAGTTCATTGCGCGCTTCCATTTTATGGTCAGTTTAATCGACCCACTGAAGCGGCTATTCGGGCTATTGTGACTAAATTTCGCACCAAATTTACATTGTTGGACATTAAACCACCAACACGCTTACGTAGAGTGCGAACTGAAGAAAATATCGCAGCTGTATCGGCCAGTGTTAATGATGACCACCAATTTTCGATTCGTCGCCGTTCGCACCAATTGGGTCTCTGTTACTCAAAAACGTGGAAATGCCAAAATTGGACTAAGCGGATGGACCACCTAAGACGCAGCCGCGGTCAACATTTAAATGAAATTATCTTCAAAAAGTAAATGTCATGGACCAATCTAACGTTTCAAATAAAGAACCGATGAGATTTTGCAAATTTTATGCGTTTTTTTTTTTAAAAAAAGTTATCAAGCTCTTAAAAAATCACCCTTTACATTAAAAAGAGGTTCCCTATAGATCACTTTCAAAGTAGGTATTCTTAGTTGAAATATGACATGATATGCAAAATTATATCGAGATCTAATGT
This sequence comes from Polietes domitor, assembly GCA_947397865.1. NCBI lineage: Eukaryota > Metazoa > Arthropoda > Insecta > Diptera > Muscidae > Polietes > Polietes domitor. The sequence goes on from OX377618.1 coordinate 34,347,167, forward strand.
ACGATGTGGGTTCTAGAGATGTAATAGAGTGGAATGGGGGCCAATTTGTATGGGGGTTATACCAAAATATGGACCCATATATTTGACTATCATAATATGTCTTCTTAGTTGAAATATATGAGGGCTATATCTAAATCTGAACCGATCTTACCCACTTTCACCATAGGTTTTTTAGTTGGATTATAAGATGTTGTGCCAATTTTAAAGAAAAACGGGTATAATATGTGGATTTTAGAGCTGAAAAAGTCAAATCGGGAGCGACATTTGTATGGCGGCTATATCTAAATCTGAAGCGATCTTACCCATTTTTTGGATACGTGTTTCTAGTTGGACTATAAGATGTTCTGCAAAATTTAAATGTGGTTTCTAGAGCGGAAAATTTCAAATCGGGAGCGACATTTGTATGGGGGCTATATCTAAATCTGAACCGATTTCCTCCAAACAATACCGATGGTCCTTAGCCAGAAAAAATAACTTCTACCAAGTTTCATGACAATCGGACAACAATTGCGACCTGTAGAGTGCGAACAAGCTTAGATGGACAGCAGACGGACGGACGGACGGACGGACAGACAGACAGACATCGTTAAATCGACTCAGCTGGTGATTCTAAGCCGATCGGTATACTTAAAGGTGGGTCTAGCTCAATTTTTTCTTGGTGTTACAAACATTTGGCGTGAAACTAACTTATAAAAAGTTAGTTCATAACGAAAAGTCAAAAAATTCGGATAAACTGCAAAAAATCGTAATATTTTATACACATTTTTATGATAAGCGATGATAAGAATGAACTATTTTGATGATATTTTGCTCTACTCCGCAATTCCGGGATATTATACTTTGAATTAATAAAAAGGAAAATCCAGTTTCAGTTATTTCACGTATTAGATCGACATTCATTGGGATTACACCACTGAAGATGCCTTGATTCCGAAAAATTCTCAACTAATGTTAATGTTGTTTTCTATAATTCGGGATCTTAGAACCACAAGTTTCTAATTTTGATAAATTGATATATATATCACATCGAACTAATTTTCGATTCTCTTTCGATTTCTGCGTTGTTCAGTTTTCATTAGACAAAAATAATCATCGTGTAAAATTTGGTCGATATGAGAAGTGAGAAACTTTTTACTTGGTGTGATCTTTTTGGCCGATATTCGGAAATGAGATGTTGTTCTCATTCGTTTGTAAATATATTTGCATTCTATAAAGTAAATATATTCGTAAAATATTCATTTCAGCACGAATCAATAACTTAAATACACTTCTTTAAACTTTTTATTAGAAATGCGACTTTTATATACCAATTTGATTTGTCTCTTTCTCGATTTATTGATTTTGAAAATCGAAATGAAAAAAGTTGGTCGTTTAGTCAAAAATCAATTTTCAGTTTTGGTTGCCAAGCACCACACCGCTAAATTTATGGTTGTTATATGCCATTATAAAATACATATAGCACAAAAATACCATTAGAATGAATTTAATAATGATATTAGAATTGTTCTATACCGCAATCAATGAATATAGAAGGTCAAACAAAATACACACTTGGCCAAATCTTTTGAAATTGTATAATGTTTTTTTATTTTTTAAGGAAAATCCGAAAAACGTCGTTTTTTTTCAAAAAAAAGAAAACCGGATAACCGGTTTTTTTAAATCACTTTTTTAAAAATTTTAAAACCTGCCAAAAGCGGTTTTTTTTATCGCTTTAGATGTGACATAATGTATATTTTCATTTATTTATTTCAATAGTCTATGGAAACATATCCTTACAGTCTTGCTTAAAAACTAAAAGTAATATAAATCTAAAATTTCAATAAATTTATTGATAGGAAGCGATAAATCTAAAGCAAATTTCTTATTAATTAAATTGAATTCTTTCAATGATCTCAAAATAGGTTCATTACAAGAATAATTATTTCTATGCACAGGAATATTAAAAAATTCAAAGAATCGCAGACACCTAAAAGGAACGTTGAAGCCAATTCTACTAAGGAGTAAAGGACAATCAATAAGTCCACAAATCAACTTGTACACGAATAGAAGAGAACTTTTAGCTCTTCTATTGGCCAGGGTTTTCAAACGTATAAGCTTACATCGAGACTCACATGTGGGAAAAGGATTGGAAAAACTTAAAGAAAATAAGGCAAATTTAATAAATTTTCTTTGCAATCTTTCAACACGATCACAATTTACATCATAAAATGGATTCCATACAATGGAAGCATATTCAACTTTTGATCTAACAAAAGAAGTATACAACATTTTTCGAGTATATGGGTCATTAAATTCTTTACTATTCGTTTCAATGAAAGCAAGGACCGCATAAGCTTTTGGCAATACATAATTAATATGAGCATTGAAATCTAACTTTGAAACTAACACACGATTTACCATTTTCAAACATTGATTATTGATATTGTTGTACTGCGAATCAATCATTCTAGTACGTCTAGTAAATGGAAGGTGATAACATTTAGAAATATTCAAAGGAAGATTATTTTGTTCACACCAATGGAACACCCTATTCAAATCTTCCTGAAGAAATGCAATATCTGCAGAATCTGAAATATCTAAAAATATTTTAATATCATCCGCATAAATTAAATATTTAGCAAAATGAAAGCAACTAGCTACATCATTTACAAATAAAATAAAAAATAAAGGACCTAAAATGCTACCCTGAGGGACCCCAGAGGAAGCTACGTACATATAAGATTTAATTTCATTTGAAATATAATGTATTATGCCAAATTAGATCAGAAAAAAGAAGAAAGATTTTGTGCCTCCGCCATGCATGTTTATCGGTAAAATATATTATGTTTAACAAAAATCGGTTGAAATTTGTGGTTTCTAGAGCGGAATCTGTCAAATAGGGAGTTTGTATGGGAGCAAAGATATTTCTGGTTGAGATATAAGGTGTTGTGCGAAATTCGAAGCAAATATGCATATATATATAAATGAATGTAATCGGTAGCGACATTTCCATATAAATCTGAACAGATCGGACCCGCTTTTTTATTAGTTGGATTATAACAAATTTGAAAAAAAATCGGCTAAACTAATGTGGCTTTTAGAGCGGAAAATTTTAAACCGGGCGTGACATTTGCATATAAATCTGAATCCATAGTAAAATATATATAGTATGTGGCTTCCAAAGCGATATTTCAGCATAGGTTCTCTAGTTGGAAGTGTTATACCAAATTTGAATACATTTTATTTGGTTTACAATTATTTAGTTTATAGAGCGAAAAAGGTCAAATCTAGAGTGACATTTTCATGGGGCTATATATAAATCTCAATCGATTTGCTTCAAATTAAATAGCGTCTGTCCTTGGCCCGCAAAACTCATTAGTTTCTATTTTTGTTAGAATCGGACAATAATTGTCACTTTGATTACAAAAAAGATATACGGACGATTGAACGTATGTTGATGTTACAAACAAATGCACAAAGGCATAATGTCATAATATTGGTATATGGTATAATTACAAACCCGCAATCTGGACTGCTCAAATTTCAAACACAATCAAACCAAGATTTTAATGTTTAAGATGTTTGAAACCAATTTCGGAAAAATAAATACATGTTTTGCAATCCCGGATACTTGAGGCAATAATGGTTAATTGGTTGTAATTAAAAAAAAATCTTCCTTTCGCTATCGACCCGGTTAATTGAATAACGGATAATCGACGTACAATTAATTAATTTAATGTTTAAATTAAAAAAAATTGTTCTTGGAGGCATTCTTCCCTTTATTAGAATGAAGAGGATTTGGTGGCTCGCTTGACCATTTTAAAAATGCATTTTTTAAACATTCTGTAATCTGCTGACGTCTTCATACATACTTGCTTTGACCCGCATACAAAGTTAATGTTATCTGCCAATCACATATTTCCAATAACAACCAGAATATATTATTGGTTGTATTGTGATGGCGTATCTTCATTGAGAAATCAAATTCAATTTCATGCAACTTCTTTCCACCGTTTTCAAGATGGAACCAAAAACACATTTCATTACGTATAAGTTATACGAATCAATTTTCTCTCTCAGTCCCTTTTTTGTGTGGCTCCCTTATTTGACTAGAAAATTGATTTAGTAAATTTTGCTAGTGTCCCTAATTTTCGATTCAATTGTGAAATTTACATAAGGCTCAAAAAACTTCAATCTCTGTTGATGCCAAAAACAATGTTAAACCTTTTTTAAAATCCATTTACGCAAATCCATTTCTATTTAGCATAAATGATGGCAAAAATCATATCCCTGGCATTTTGCTCTTCCATCAATCGGTTGTTTGATTTTGTGCGCCATCATCGCCTTCTACTCGAATACGGAAAAAATGTGTATTCCTTGAACTTGTAGTCAGTGGTTGTGTTTTGTTTTTAGAAATATGTATGTATGGTAGCATGTATGGCTGTAAGTATTTGTCTGTGTAATGGTTTGTAAATATCACGCTTTCACCCTACTTCGCAAAGTGAAACACATAAATTATTATAAGTCATTTGTTTAACTGAAAAAAAAAACACGGAAACAGGAATATATTTCCCATTATGGTTAATAACAATTTTTACAAAATTTAGTGCCGAAAATGGCTGCTACGTGCTTGAACCCTTTTTTATTTTGATTTTTCATACATATTGAATATACATATCTCGAAATACATTTAAGCGCTGGATTCATCATTTAGCCAACATTGGAATTACTAGTATTATAAATACTAGAAACGTCTGAATAAAGTAATGGGATCTTTTCGAACGCAAAATATCCTGCTAAAGGACGACATACTGTTTATAGTATTTAAAACATGTTAATTATCTCTGAACAGATCCAGTAAGCAGAATTCGAGTACTACATACAGGACCGTTGCAATTATTGTCCGATCCTAACAAAAATGGGCACAAGTAAGTCTTACGAGACCAGGACGGGCGCTATTTAATTTGAAGCAAATCAGTGCAGATTTGTATATAGCCCATAGCTCCGATTTTTACGCTCTAGGATTTGCTTCAAATTCAGTACATGGCTTTATATTTCAACTACTAACATCTGTGTCGAAAGTAGGCCACATTGGTTCAGATTTACATATAGCTTCAAATAAAAATCGGTCCCGAATTTTTTTTTTTTTTTTTTTTTTTTCACTAAGCCAACACTCAGGGGATGTCCCCTATAAATGCAGCGCATTGCGTTGGCGGAAGGAAGATACGGTATTGGGAGGAGGAAAGAGGGAGTAGTGTTTGTTGACTCTAGTTTTAAACTTCTGAACATCATAATTGGCCGGGAAGATATCTGCCGGAAGTCGATTCCACATACGGATAGTGCGGGCGAAGAACGAATTCATTCTGTAATGTGTGGTCCGGTCAGTTGTCCAATCGACAACAAATGGGTGAGAATTCCTGGAAAGTCGCGTATCTCTACCGAACGTTCTCACGGGCGGTATGAGATCACGAATTTCCGAAGAACAAATACCATGAAAGTATCGATAGAACAATGACACACAACCAACATTACGACGGTGTTCAAGGGAGACAATAGAATTGGATATCCTACCATCGCCTATCAACACCATCGCCCTCCTCTGGACACGGTCAAGTAGCTCCAGCGATGAAGCTGGAGCACCCGACCATATATGGGAGTTATATTCCATCTTTGGTCTGATGTAGGTAGTGTAGATATTGAGAAGATCAGAGGGTGTGAAATATTTCTTACATCTTTTTAAAAAGCCTAAACATTTGAAGGCATCTTTCGACACATCAAATACATGTTTTGTCCAACGAACATCACATTGTATTTTCATGCCGAGAACATCGAGAGCATCTGATTGCTCAATATCTACACCGTTCATTAAAATCGACGACACCATTGGATCAGTGAATCGCTTGTGAGACAACAAGGAGCACTGGGTCTTACGTGCATTAAAATCTACTCTATTCACTCGACCCCATTCAGAAATGGCCAACAAATCCTGGCTAAGTGACTCATCCATCAATCGCCTTTTATCCTCAATTTCTTGACGACTTGGTCTATGATCAAATGAGTATGAATGACAGAGGTTGCTGTCATCCGCGAATGAGTATATTGGATTCGAAGTCCGATCCAAAAGGTCGTCGATGAAAATAAGAAAAAGGGAGGGGGAAAGGACAGAGCCCTGTGGTACTCCTGCGGTTAACCTATGCTCGTCGGATGAGAACCCATCTACAACAACACGTATAGTGCGATCTCTGAGGAAGCTCGATATAAATCGAGAGAAGTCACTACCAACACCAAAAGCGATAAGCTTTGATATGAGTGCGCCGTGCCAAACTCTATCAAAGGCCTTGGAGATATCTAGAGCAACGACCTTACTCTCACCAAGCTGGTGAATAGAACGATTCCAATTTTCGGATAGCAGTGTCATCAGGTCTCCCGTAGATCGATTCCTACGGAAGCCATACTGTCGATCATTAAGTAGGTCATTAGTTTCTAAATACCTCACAAGATGGTGGTTAACCATACTCTCCATAACCTTCGAGAGCGCTGAGCAAATAGCGATCGGTCGATAGTTAGCAGGGTTATTAGCCTCACCTTTTTTAGGGATGGGCTGGATGTTCGCAATCTTCCAACACGCTGGGAAAACTCCTGCACGGTATGCAAGGTTGAAAAGATTGCGAAGGGGACGGGCAAGCGTCGAAGAGCACTTACATAGGACAAGTGCTGAAATGCCATCCGGGCCTGGAGATTTATTTACGTCGAGATTTGCGAGAACCCTTTTAACTCCACGTGTTCGAAAAAATATCTGAGGCATGGAACTAGATATATTTTCGATCACGGGGAGTGGTTGATTGCTTTCCGGCAAGGATGAATTCCTTGCAAACATTACAGCCAATAGGTTAGCTTTGTCAACCGGGTCAGTGAATATCTGGTCATCTTTAACAAGAGTTGGGATAGATGAGGAGTTATCCTTTACTCTTCTCACAAATGACCAAAAGCTCTTACTTCCCCTAGGAGAGGCAAGAACTTTGGCACGAAGACGTTGTTCGTACAGAAACTTTTCACGTCTAAGTACCCTGGCACACATGGTTCTTGTCTGCTTGCGCAGCAGATCAGTTGTGGCATTTTTATTTAAACACCATTTCCTGAACGCTTCCTCTTTGGATCTGACAGCAGTCTTGCATGTCTGGTTAAACCAACTTTTATTAGATGGTTTATCCGAAATAACTTTAATTGGAATAAATGATTTCATTCCAATCAAGATAATATTTTCAATCATTTCAGCCGCAGCATCTATATCGCTATTTAGAAAACAAAGTTTCCAATTAAAATGCTGGAAAAAGTTGTTGAGCTCGGCCCAACGTGCCTTTTCGTATATATATATTGTCCGCTTTGGGGCTGGGGTCGAAGCGACACGAAGAGCGGAATACGAAAAGGATGCTGAAACAATACAGTGATCCGAATTACCAAGAGGTGCTAGAACGTTAACTTCATACTTTTCAGGGTGTGAAGTTAAAAAAAGATCAAGAATGTTAGAGTGTTGCCCTTGGACACACGGAATGTGAGTCGGTTCATTCACTAGTTGCGTCAAATCATTATGCGCGGCAAAAAGCTCGGCGTATTGACCCTCCGGTGTTGAGTGACTCGAATGGGCAAGCCAAGAGGAATTATGGACATTGAAATCGCCAGCAACCACAATTTCACTGTCAGGACAATCCTCTAAAATTTTTGTAATTGAATCGGAAAGGGCGTCAAAGCCATTTAGGGATACCTCCCTTTCCGCGTTTGGACTTCTATACACGAATCCGAAATGTAGTACGTGTGTTCCAATCTTGAATTTAACCCAAAGGGAGTTAAATTCTGGATTTTCTGAGTTTAAGTCTTGCTGGCTCTGGAACACTATGTCGTTACGTACGTATACCAAAAGGCCTCTGTGGGGAATAAAGAGGGACAGGGTGTGATACCCAGGTACGTGAAAATCCTGTGGATCAGAACCCTCACTCACCTGAGTCTCACAAAGAGCAAAAACATCAGGCCGATGGAAATGTACATGAGCGTACACGGCAAAATAGTTCGCTCTAAGCCCTCGTATGTTGGCAAATTGTATTTTAAACTTACCAACCATTATAATTTACAGAAATAAAAAACACTAAGTCGAAATGCGTAACCACAATTGTCAGACCTCCCTCCTTACCGCTGTTATACTCACCCAATGCCTAGTGTTATGCCTTAGGCATTGGGCGAACAACGACAAGAAGAGAAGATCGACAATTGAATTACACGAAAGGGAAAGGGAGTGGAGGGAGAGGGGGCCAACGGACACACAACGAAGGAGACATAGAAACCCTTCGTATGGTCTGTGAAGCGCTGCTGCTGAGGCTGCTGTTTTTGTTGAAGTTGTTTTTGTCGATGCTGTAGATTTGTTTGTTGTTGGTTGGTTGGTTGATTATTTGTTTTGTTTTGGATTGTAGGTGCGCGACGCGGTATTATTATGCTGGATTGTTTTGTTGTCAGCTATTTTTTTTTTATGTTGTTTGGCTATTTCTTTTTTATTTGCATCAGTTAGAAAATGTTTTACTGTTCAATGTTTTATTTTTATAATAATTATTATTTTGTTTAGGTTTGCTTTTAATGAACAAAATAAAGACTGCACACAACACGGACGACAGACAAACACGTGTGTAACGGACGACGGACAAACAAACACCAATTACGCTTTTCCGCTTTAAAAAAACTAAATATTTTAACAGATTTGCTTCAAATATAATATGTCAGTGAGAGTATAAATATTAAAGGTTGGTTCATAGAAAATTGTGTTGTAATTTTAGTAAAATTAAAAAAAAGACACATAAAAATCTTTTCTTTTTTGAGTTGAGATAACGGAAATAAATCAGAAAATGTTCCAACAGCATTTTTGAAACAGAGTTGCGATCCTAAAATTCTGAAAGGGCATGATGACTAGATCATTTTTGTAGAATAAACGTATGTCCAACTGGTCTGGGTTACTTTTTACAACGGGCCAAATTTTTCATTTTTGGTCGAAGGGAGCATTATACTAAGCGAAAAAAGTTTGTAAGTTAGAGTCTGAGAGAATTCTTATTGTCAGAACTATATTATGGAATTTTATGAGGATCATTTTTGTGGAAGATCTTAACCCTCTAGCTCCTCTCTTTATGGGTCAATTTGAACCTTTTGTTTCCACATAAAAATCTGAAAAATGCATGAAATCTTTATTTGAATCGATAGTAGGTCCATATAATTTAATGTTTGAAGATTATTTCATGCAAATGTTAACCTTGACTGCGCCTCAAATGGTCCATCCGCTTAGTCCAATTTTGGCATTTCCGCGTTTTTGAGTAACAGAGACCCAATTGCTGCGAACGGCGACGAATCGATAATTGATGGTCATCATTAACACTGGCCGATACAGCTGCGATATTTTCTTCAGTTCGCACTCTACGTAAGCTTGTTGGTGGTGTAATGTCCAACAATTTAAATTTGGTGCGAAATTTAGTCACAATAGCCCGAATAGCCGCTTCAGTGGATCGATTAAACTGACCATAAAATGGAAGCGCGCGATGAACTTTCTTAACAGAGCACGCATTTTGATAATAAAATTCAATAATTTGCAAGCGTTGTTCGTTTGTAAGACGATTCATGGTTAAATTATAGACCAAACTGAAGATGTTTTGACAGTGAAACAAAACACGAAACGTGCGTCAGCTGTTTAAACCAGCGTTGGCAAAAAGATAATAGCTAGAAAATCACCTTTTACAATAAAATTTTGAAAGATTGATCTTTTTCGACAAAAAAATGTGGGTATTTCGGTAGAACACGGTAAACAAAAAATCTAAATTGGATATTGTTGTAAAATTTTCATTTTCGCGGGAGATATGGCTAAAATGATTTTGTATGCATGACATTTTTGCTTTGTAATTGCTTTTTTGAGTATTCTGAACCAATGTCGCGGAAAACTGCAATTGTTGCAAAAATCCACAATTCGCGGTTGCAATTTCATTTATTTCAACTTTCTCAACCTTGGTTTCTGAAATAACTCTGTCACAAATATTTCCTATTTAGTCAGCAATCATATGCCACGAAAAATTTTAGCATTCTCTATATGATAACATGTCATGTACAACAAATCATTTAAGTCAAATCTCCCGCGAAAATGCAAATTTTGCAAAAATATTTAAATCGACTTTTTTGCGAAAATGATAGATCTTCCAAAAAAACATGGACTAATCCTAGTAATTTTGTTTTATAAGTTGACGTGTAATTTTCCTATTTAACCGAGAAGAGATTTATTTACAAGTTTGGTGTCTTTGGTGACCCCAATTGAAATTTTTCGGCAAGTTTTTTCGTAGAACATTTTAATCCTTAAATGTCTTGATTTTTTCGAAAAATTTGTTAAATTGACCCATAAAGAGAGGTTTAAGATCCTCCACAAAAATAATCCTCATAAAATTCCACAATATAGTTCTGACAATAAGAATTTCCTCAGAGATCAACATACAACACCTTTCTCACTTAGCATTATGCTCGAGCAAAAAATTAAAACTTTGATCCACTGTAAAAAGGGACTTAGACCACAATCGTGGAATATAAGTTTATTCTATAAAAATAAGGCCCTTTGAGAATTATAGGGTCGCTATTCTGTTCCAATCAAAAAGTCTTAATTTGTTGGACTGTGTATTAGCATTTGATTTCACTTTCTGAATCGCTTTCTCTCTGTGACTGATGAAGCAATTTTAAAGGTGGTAAACATAATATGTCGAGGTTTAGACGAGGGATCTTCAGGAGTAGCTGGGATATTTTATGATTTTAGCAAAGCTTTTGACTTGGTTGATCACGAGATTTTGTTACAAAAACTTATATTTTATGGCATTCTAGATAATGATCTGCAAGTTATCAGAAGTTATTTGTCAAATAGGAGACAATTTGTCCAAGTTGGAGAGGGAAGAAGTTCAGCACAGCCTGTGAGTTGCGGAGTACATCAGGGTAGTATCCTTGGCCCGCTTCTGTTTATGATATATATAAATGACATAAATTATCTCGGTTTATTTGGATCTGTTGTTATGTTTGCAGATGATATAGCAATATTCTACCCTTATAAATATGAAAAAGTGCTGAGAGTTGAAATGGAAAAATATGCTGCTCTGATGTGCGAATTTGCGAGGCTGAACAAACTTGTCTTGAACTCTAGCAAGACGAAATTATTAAGATTTCGACCGTCCTTAACTATGAATAATGACTTTGGCATTTTTGTATATGGGAATTTTATTAGGGAAGACCATGAAATTAAATACTTGGGAATAAAACTAAAAAGTAATTTAAAATGGGATGAACATTTAAAATACGTAAAATCAAAAAATTCTTCTGCAATTGGAATAATCTTCAAGTAAAGGAAGAAATTGGATATTAAGACAAAACTTTTGATTTATCAAACGTTGGTCCATAGCCATCTTGAGTATTTGGTTGTAGTATATGGCCACAGAATGAGCAGTGAGTTGAAATCGCTTCAAGCTGCTCAAAATAAGGCACTCAAATGTGTTTCTAATTTGCATCTTCGTCATGGCACAGTATCATTGTACCGAGACTATGCGAAAAATATCTTGCCAATACGTGGTTTATATAAAAAGCAATTACCAATGTACGTTCCATCAATCAAATTGGGCACAGATCAATTTCTTTTAATTTAAACACAAATGTATTCAATACGAGAAACTCCTCGGATCTCAGAATAGCGAGATGTAGGCTTGAAACAACTAGACAGAGAATTGACTACGCAGGCAGTGTTGAGTTTAATAAGTTACCCTTGCTTATAAGGCAAAGTAATACCTTGTCTATTTTTAAAAAAAGAATAAAAGATTTCTTCCTTGTAAATATTGAAATGCTTCTATAGTATTATAACCTCAAATTTAAAATATTGAATATAAAATGAATTAATATAGTTTAATTTTACCATATATTTTTATATATAATTTAAAAATACGTATATAAATTAGTAAATTTTAGTATTTTGTTGCCAACTTGCTCCAAAAAGCCATTATTGGCGCGGGGCACAATAATTTTTGTAAAACATTATATTGTAAATAAATATTGAATTAAAAAAAAATTGTAACAAAGATTATACCGTGACGTAAATTCTCATCAATAGTGAACCTTTTCGAATGTGGACTAAATGGGATTTTATTATACCATCAAACAAATATATCCCCATTTCTTACCCATGTGGAGCACCAGATTTCAGACTAGAATCATTTTGAAATGAAAAGTTCGAACAAATATAATTGTTCGCTTTAATTTGTTATTGTTAAAAAACAATTTACATACAAAACAACGCAACGCTCGTGTTTTATAAAATTAAATAGTCTAATCTACTGGATCTATTAAATTAAAAGACATCGCGATCCTCTGCCTACAGACATAAAAATCCCTGTATTCGTATGTTCATTTCTTCGCGCCCTTCCAACCAAAAATAAAAAATAACTAAGATTTGTCATGTAATCAATCTATACTATATAAGAAATTTCAGATTGGCAGGATTAAATAACATTTTGCCGTCTGACATCATAGTGATGTATCTTGTGAACATATGGACCAAATTTCATGTATCTCGGATCAATTCAAATATAATGGTACGCGGTAAATCTGACAAAAGTCGGTTGTATTATTTTTTTCCTACAGTGGTTAAAAGTCAAATTGGGATGGATATATGGATTAGGGTTTTATGAAAACATGGACCGATGTGATTCACTTTTGCTACAAATGTTCTCGATTGAAATCTAATGTTATGTGCGTCTGATCAAAATGAGTTGTAATATGTGACTTCAAGAATGTCACTAACCAAATTGGGAGGAACATTTATATGGGAGCTATATTTAATATGAACCGAATATTTTCATCATATATGTTACTAGTTTAAGTATAGCGTGTTAGTTAAAATGTTTGGTTTCTTCAATTTTGATTTTCTTCAATTTAAATAGCATTCGTCCTTAACCTGCAAAAATAGTTTGAACCAAGTTTTGTTGAAATCGGACTTGTACTTGTTCTTTATAACAAGAATAGACGGACAGACTGACGGTCATTGTCCTATCCTAACAAATTTGGTAACGGACATGCCTGATCGATTCAAAAAGTGCACTTTTTGAGTCGATTTTTTGTTTCTGGTAAAAATACTGCATTTTGCCCAGAATTTGTATTTTTGTTTTCATTTCAAAAAACTGCAATCTCTAAAAATGTGTTTTTCATTCATTTCTAAAAATGTTGCAATCTGAAACTGCACAAATGACTCTACCGCAAAGTCTTTCAATTATCAGCTGCTTATACCCTCCACTAGGATATTATGTTTTTGTGCATTTGTTTGTAACACCTAAAACGGAACGGGATAGAATCATAGAATGAAAAGTTCCATAGAATTTATGAAACATTTCTTAGAAACTATGAAATGCAGTTCTTCATTCGATGAACTTTTTTCATACAAATTCATTATTTTTCATAATATGATTAATGAAAATTTTCATAGATTTTATTGAGAAACTTCATTAATTTTATGAAAAAGTTTCATAAATATTAATAATTTATATTGAAGTTTCCAATATAAACAAAAGAGCAAAAAAGGCATGACTCAACATACACCATCATGGCGAGAGCCTTTGCAATGAGTATTTCTTTGACCTACATAAGTATTTATCCTATACTTTGAGCAAAAAGTCGATTTTTCGACTTTTGAAAAATAGATTTTTGAAAATTCGACTTTTCGACTGTCGCAAATAAATAAAAAGACGACATTGCAAATTAATGAAAAGACGAATAGACCAAATCAAAACCAAATCGAGGGACATTTATATTGGATATATAAATCTGAACCGATCTGACCCATTTTTCGCATAGATGTTTCTAGTTGTTGTGCCATATTTGAAGAAAATAGGATAAACGATGTGTTTTCTAGAGCGAAAAAAGTAAAATCGGTATTCAATAATTTAACTTCATTGATGTACAAAGTCGAAAAAAGCCGACTTTTGGAAAGTCGACTTTTCGACTTTTGCCAATGGTAAAATCGATTTCGACTTTTGGACTTTTTCCTCCCAAAAGTCGATTACTCGAAAGTCGATTTATAGATCCCTAATGCCAGGTATTCAACCAAATAAAGTCGACACACTAAAAATGAAATTGTAAGTTACGAAACATTTCATAAAAACTACGAAATCCTTCATTATATTTATGAAGACATTTCATAAAACAAATATTTTATTGGTTATGAAATATATCTCAATTTTTAAGAAATGTTTCTTTAATACAATGAAATCTTTCTTTGATCTTATTAAACCAAGTTTCACTAATTTAACAATTTTGTTTATGAAATATGAAATGTTTATGAAAAAGTTAAGAAACCTTTCATTTTATTTGTGAATTTTTCATACATATTAAGAAAAAAAAAACACAAAATTTATGAAATACATTTTATGAAATCTCTTCATAAATATTAGGAAGGAAAATTCTTTCAGTGTAGTACAACAAACTAAAATAGGAGTTCTGTCTGTTTTTTAATATCACACGACTTGATATTTTTACTTATTTAACTTTGGTCACGAGAGACTTTTAGTCCCTCAGTGGAAACGGATGCAGCACAAAAGTATCGTCTAGAGCTTATAATATAATGACTGTTGGTGTTTTATTTTCTGAAAAAATATGCTTCTGAGTTTATGTCGCATATATGTTATATTCCGCTATATCATTTATAACATTGCACTTTTTGTAGTATATTACTAGGGCGGCGATAACCATATTTAATTTCAATTCATTGTTTTTCAATGCTTATTTTCATCCATGTCTTTGTTTTTTCCATCGTTATTTTTTAGCCCAAGGGTATCAAAAACAATTTATCCCTTATAATATTTACTCAAATACGTAAAGTTTTCTCTTTCTACTTTTTTTGCTATATAAGCCTTTTTATATCGAATATCAATAGTGTTTGTTGTTGTTGCAAGGGGTATGTATGAGATTTCGATACAATCATTCAAACACATGGGCTTATAAATACTTATTGATTAGATGTATATCTTTATCACTCGTGGCTGGTGTCATTGTGTGCCAATTCATCTTAGAAAGTCTCATACCAGCAGTGATTAAATTCTAATTAAATAAAACTTCTTTATGAACACATAAAAACACAATAAAAAGTTTAAAACGACGGCAAACAATGGTTATGGATAAAATTTCGTCGCCCAAAACTATATTTAGACTATAACTATATTTTGAAGTAAAATGTTGGCTCCATAAAGATTAATTGTAATACAAATTGAATTTAGTGTAATATAATAGACCTGAAGCAATAAGTGTTTTTCCTCTTCATTATTCGTTGATATTTTATTGTAATCTTTTTTCTAGTAAACATTTTTGAATTCTGTGAAAAAAATAAATTAGACATGGACCCAAAGATATATATTTTAAAAAATAACCCAAAATTGACTAATTTTCGTATTTTTATTTTTTTGTTTTTATGAAATATTTTCATGCTACAGTTTTTCACGTTTTTCGGATTTTTAAAATTAAAAAAAAAACGTATTAGTGAAATAAAGAAATAAATAAATAAAGAAACAATTCTTAAATATTATGAAATATGCCATAACCAATATGCATATGTGTTATGAAATGTTTTCATATATATAATGAAGGATTGCATAGTTTTTATGAAATGTTTCAAACCATACAACTACATCTTTAGTGTGTCGATTTTATTCGTTTGAATGCTAGAAATTCTCATTTGTCCTCTGTTAACTACATACATATGCCAGTATTTCCTATGATTTTGGTCAAAGACATACTCATTGCAATGATGGTGTGTGTTGATTGGTTAGTCAACAATTCAGACTTTTTTTGCTTTTTTGTTTATATTGGAAACTTCGGTACAAATTATTACTATTTATGAAACTTTTTCATAACATTAATAAAGTTTCTTTATAAATTCTATGAAAATTTTCATTATGAAAAATAATGAACTTGTATGACAAAAGATAATCGAATTAAGAACTGCGTTTCATAATTTCTACGAAATGTTTCATAAATTCTATGACACTCTTCATTGATTTTTGCTTTATGAAACAGGTTTCATACATTTATGCAGTGTTTTTTTGGCGTACTCTAGGAATGTTCTTATTTTTTCCAAAGTTGGAATACCTTCGCACAACGAAGTTTTTCGGTAAAAGAACGAAGGCTATTTAATTTGAAGAAAATCGGTTCAGATTTAGATATAGGCCCCATACGAATTTTACCCCGACTTGACTCTTTTCACGCTAGATACTACATATTTCAACACATTCAAATTTGCAAAATATTTTATATTTCCACTAGAAACATCGATGGCGAAAATAGGTCAGATCGGTTCATATTTATATATAGCTCCCATTCAAATATCGCTCTCGATTTGACTTTTTCTGCTCTAGAAACCACATATTTTAACAGATTTTCTTCAAATTTGGCAAAATATCTTATGTTTCCACTAGAAACATCCGTGGTGAAAATGGGTCATATTTATATATAGCCCGGCTTGACTGTTTCCGACCCAGAAACCACGTATTTTCAGAGAATTTCTTCAAATTGAACATAAAACGTTATACTTGAATTGGAAGAACCTATTGTCTAAGTGGGTAGCATCATTTTTCTTCTCGATTTGACAAATTGGGTCACGCCATATCACCCTATGATTAGGAAAAATACAAAAAATCCTACCCGTTTTCAATTTTTTACCAAATTGAATTGTATTCGGATAGAAAGTGGAGTGTATCATATGTTCGGCACCGCCCGACTTTAGCCTTTCCTTACTTGTTTTCTTTAAATTTGAAAATGTCTTATATGAAATTTGAGACCGATCATAGCACGATTAGTTGACTGAAGTTTGAAAATCGCATTCAAAGTGGGGAAAATAGATTTTTGCTTTTTTTCCCATATTTTAAAGAACAAAATTCAGAAAATAATGATATTTAACTACGAAACATTACAAAAATTTTGTAAATCTGCATGTCTTTTGTTATAATAATTTTTTATTATTCTATTTATTCATTTTTATACCCTACACCACTTCGTGGTCTAGGGTATTATAAGTTAGTTTCGCGCCAAATGTGTGTAACACCAAGAAATAATTGAGCTAGACCCACCTTAAAGTATACCGATCGGCTTAGAATCACCAGTTGAGTCGATTTAACGATGTCTGTCTGTCCGTCCGTCCGTCTGTCCGTCTGCTGTCCATCTAAGCTTGTTCGCACTCTACAGGTCGCAATTGTTGTCCGATTGTCATGAAACTTGGCAGAAGTTATTTTTTCTGGACAAGGACCATCGGTATTGTATTTGGAGGAAATCGGTTCAGATTTAGATATAGCCCCCATACAAATGTCGCTCCCGATTTGACATTTTCCGCTCTAGAAACCACATCTTGTACCCGATTTTCTTTAAATTTGGCACAACATCTTATAATCCAACTAGAAAGACCAATGCAGAAATTGGGTAAGATCGGTTCAGATTTAGATATAGCCCCCATACAAATGTCGCTCCCGATTTGACATTTTCCGCTCTAGAAACGACATATTGTACCCGATTTTCTTTAAATTTTGCAGAACATCTTTTAATCCAACTAGAAACACGTATGCAAAAATTGGGTAAGATCGGTTCAGATTTAGATATAGCCCCCATACAAATGTCGCTCCCGATTTGACATTTTCCGCTCTAGAAACGACATATTGTACCCGATTTTCTTTAAATTTTGCAGAACATCTTATAATCCAACTAGAAACACCTATGCAAAAATTGGGTAAGATCGGTTCAGATTTAGATATAGCCCCCATACAAATGTCGCTCCCGATTTGACATTTTCCGCTCTAGAAACGACATATTGTACCCGATTATCTTTAAATTTTGCATAACATCTTTTAATCCAACTAGAAACACGTATGCAAAAATTGGGTAAGATCGGTTCAGATTTAGATATAGCCCCCATACAAATGTCGCTCCCGATTTGACATTTTCCGCTCTAGAAACGACATATTGTACCCGATTTTCTTTAAATTTTGCAGAACATCTTATAATCCAACTAGAAACACCTATGCAAAAATTGGGTAAGATCGGTTCAGATTTAGATATAGCCCCCATACAAATGTCGCTCCCGATTTGACATTTTCCGCTCTAGAAACGACATATTGTACCCGATTTTCTTTAAATTTTGCAGAACATCTTATAATCCAACTAGAAACACCTATGCAAAAATTGGGTAAGATCGGTTCAGATTTAGATATAGCCCCCATACAAATGTCGCTCCCGATTTGACATTTTCCGCTCTAGAAACGACATATTGTACCCGATTATCTTTAAATTTTGCATAACATCTTTTAATCCAACTAGAAACACGTATGCAAAAATTGGGTAAGATCGGTTCAGATTTAGATATAGCCCCCATACAAATGTCGCTCCCGATTTGACATTTTCCGCTCTAGAAACGACATATTGTAACCGATTTTCTTTAAATTTTGCAGAACATCTTATAATCCAACTAGAAAAACCTATGCAAAAATTGGGTAAGATCGCTTCAGATTTAGATATAGCCCCCATACAAATGTCGCTCCCGATTTCGCTTTCTCATCTTATAACATTATATAATCCAACTAAAAAACCTATGGTGAAAGTGGGTAAGATCGGTTCAGATTTAGATATAGCCCTCATATATTTCAACTAAGAAGACATATTATGAAAGTCAAATATATGGGTCCATATTTTGGTATAATCCCAATACAAATTGGGCCCCCATTCCACTCTATTACATCTCTAGAACCCACATCGTGCATTAAATCTCGATATAATTTTTTATATCATGTCAAATTTCAACTAAGAATACCTACTTTGAAAGTGATCTATATGGAACCTCTTTTTAATGTAGAGCACTTGCAAATGGCCCCATTTTAATTTTTACCCCTCAAGAACGCAAATTTTACATCGGATTTTTTTTTCAAATTTTGCAGATTATATTATATTTCGGAATACAAAGTCAAATATATGTGTCCACACTTTGGAATAACCCAATAACCCATTCTACTCTAATACAGCTCTACAAACTACGTCTTACATCGCATCATGATATATTTCAACTATGAATACCTACAGTAAATGAGAAAAATATAGGCCCATGTTTTGAGCCGGTGTTGTTATAGGCCTCCTTTCAAATGTCGGTCCGATTTATCCTATTACTACTGTATAATTTGTATTTGTCTGCCGGAAAATTGGATCAATTATTTACCATATTCGGTTAATATGACTAAAGATGAATTTATACTGTATAATTTATATGAACTACATAAAATTGCTCCCATGAAACACCTGGATTTAGTAATAAAAGCGATGTATATACGCAGGGAGTGGTGTAGGGTATTATATAGTCGGCCCCGCCCGACTTTAGCCTTTCCTTACTTGTTTCACTTTATTTTTTTTTTCACTTATTTATTTGCATGCCCTTATAACTATATTTAGAAGTAAAAAATTGCCTACATAAAGATTAATTGTAATACAAATTGAATTGAATGTAATAAAACAGACCTGAAACAATAATTGTTTTCGTCTTCAGTATTCGTTTATATTTTATTGTTATCTTGCATAAACTTAACGCCCTTTTCAGCAGTGTAATTTACATCAAATAAGTCAAGACAAAACGTCCAGCATTCTTCATATTCACAACACAATTTCCCATGGTGAGGGGTCATTCTCTAAGAATGCTAAAGACAGACCAAAGCGACTAATGAAAAGCATCATTCTCTTCGAAACAATGTTGAGTTTCTGTTTAAAGTGGGTCAAAGTTTTCATTTTTGGTCGAAGGGATTTATTTGAAAAAGCGGTCGAATTGACCAACCAAGAGAGGTGCTAAAAGGTTAAGATCTGCCACAAAAATTATCCTCATATAATTCCACAATATGGTTCTAACAATAAGAATTCTTTCAGATATTAATTTACAACCTATTTTTCCTCTTAGTATAATACTCCATTTGAACAAAGAAATTAAATTTGACCAAATGACCAAAAAACTCAGACCAGCTGGACTATAAGTTTATTCTGCAAAAATGTTCTGCTCAACATGCTCTTTCAGAAAAATTAATTTGTTGTACAGTGTAATGAAACTTCACATCAGCGGAAGAAGGGCCCTGCAGGACTCATACGTAGGAAACTTGTAGGGTCGGCTTTAATTTATGAACAAATTTCAATTTTTAATGGAATTCATTGTCTATTAAATGAAACTACCACATACTAATTACAATTACGCAAATATGGAATTGAGGCGAGTGGAAAATATTGTTGCCAAACTAATGAAAATTTTATTTTTTATTCTTATCACTGGTCATTCTTCATATTTGATTTGTTGTCTTCGTTAACATAGAACAAACATAAATTTACTTTTTTTGTAAAAAATAGACATGAAAAATTGTCAAAAAATAATGAAAAATGGTCCAAATCAAAAAATCGGCCAATCAAAATTAAAATGGCCTAAAATGCAAAATTTTATCCCAAAATTTGCAAAATTGTTAATGTGAAAAATCGTCCAACAATGAATGTCAGAGTAAAGGTTTTCTGTGTTGATGGCCTTCATCTGGCGTATTTCGAAGTTTCAAAAATTTCTCCTCTGGAGTATGTCCTACGCAGAGTAAAGGTTTTCTGCGTTGTATTTACAAAAAATCACCTAATTTGGACAATTTTCCAAATTTAAATTTATGAAATATCGCCCATTGGGTGATATTGTTTTATAGTTGAACTATCGAAATAAAATACACCATTTCAAATTTCAAAGAAAATACATATTAAAATTGAAATTGATTGCCAAACTAAGAAATTTTATCGTGGACAATTTTATTTTTTTATATTTATCCCTAGTTATTCTTCATATTATATTTATTGTCTTCGTTATGATGAAATAAAACATGAATTTATTTTCTATTATTTTTTTGTTTAATGTAAATTTTTGTACAAAATAAATACAATCAAAAGATAGACTATAGCGGTGACATGAAAAATTGTCAAAAACATAATGAAAAATGGTCCAAATCAAAAAATCAGTCAAACAAAGTCTAAATAGCCTAAAATGTAAATGAAATTTTGTTCCAAACATTTTAAAAATGCTTAATATGAAAAATCTTCCAACAATAAATCTCATCTGGCTACGTAGAGTAAATGCTTTCTGTGTTGATGGCCTTCGGCAGTGCTTAATGATTTTCTCATCTGGTGTATGTCCAGGCAGCGAGTATGACTCCTGTTTTACAGAAGGCGTACACAAAGGAAAAGTAGATTCAACTGAAGTAGTTCTTTATAATCATCTCGGCATACACAATTATCACGCTCAGGTTGTCTAATTTTAATACATACAAATTTTATCTATAAGGCCACTTCTAAAACGATTTTTGCAAATTGTTTGAAAATAGGAACATTTGGGGAAGATGATGAAGTCAATTTGTTTTCGAAAACGCTGCCTGATATAATTTCATAGATATGATGGTGACACGGTAAGTTAAATTAACAACGTCCAAGCTTATAGCGGCACCTGAGTTGATGCCAGTATTGATGGATGTTGTGTCATACGACAAGCCTTTCACTTTTTCTACAATATTTCAATAAACCAACCTTTCACATACTACATCAGAAATGTTTTTTCCGGTTGATCATGCTACTTTTGGTGCACCGTGAAACTTGGGTGTGTCATTATAGCTGACATGGACGCTATTTTTTTCAACTTTCAAGGGCCCGATCAAATCTTCCATTAACATTTCATCGAAATGAACTACCAATGAACCAATTTCTCTCACCTATAAAATAATTACCATTACACTCGAAATAATGTTAATACATGCCGAGTCATTTCATAATTACAATTAAATAAAAAATAAAAAAATGAAGTTCAAGTTCTCTCATTATTTTTAAACGCTTTTCTACACGCATTCGATTAATAGTAGAACGGTTAATATCAAGTCCAAGGAAAAATACAATTTGCTCATAGTTTATCCAAAAAATGCATTCGATTAATAGTAGAACGGTTAATATCAAGTCCAAGGAAAAATACAATTTGCTCATAGTTTATCCAAAAAATGTATTTGTCGGTCTCAAATTTCATTTCATGTAAAGGAAAAAAGTTAGCCTAGAGGAGCGAAGGTATGCCCACTTTGGATAAATAAGAACACCCTATAAACAGACATTTGCAGGACTTTCGCTCTCATATACCTGAAAGTATTTGACTATAGATTTTTATACCCTCCACAAGGGTATTATGTCTTTGTGCATTTGTTTGTAACACCCAAAAGGAAACGAGTTAGACCCATCGTGTTTTGTACAAATCGACTTAGAATCACTTTCTGAGTCGATTTAGAACTTTCTGTCTCTCCATCTATTGTTGTAATCAAATTATAGGTCACAACTATAACCCGATCTTAAAAAAAATTGTCAAAAGTAAGTTTTGGGTATCAATGAGGAACGCTATTTAATTTGAAGCAAATCGGTTCAGATGTAGATATAGTCCCCATACAAATGTCGCTCCCGATTTGACTTTTTCAGCTCTTCTTCAAATTTGGCTTAACACCTTATAATCCATCCAGAAATAGCCCCAATATAAATGTTGCTCCCAAATGTTTAAGCGATTCTGGGTTTTCCAACATGAGGTGTTATTTTGAATCACCCGGTATTTCGGTAGCTGTCACTTTTGAAGCTTTTATTCTTCCACATTTGACAAGTATAAACTACGCCATTACTAACAAGTAAGGAAACGCTAAAGTCGGGCGGGGACGACTATACGACACTCCACTTTCTATCCAAATACAATTCAACTCGGTAAAAAAGTGAAAACGGGAAGAATTTTTGTATGTTTCCTAATCATAGTGTAATATGGTCCAATTTGTCAAATCGAAAGGAATATTTGTATCGGGGCTATATCCAAACATGGAATAAATATACTAACTTTCAAAATAAGTTCTTCCAGTTCAAATGTGTTATGCACAGTTCGAAGAAATTCGTGGTTTCTGGTGCGGAAAAAGTCTATCTGGGAGCGAAATTTTTATTGGAGCTATATGTAAATCTGAACCGATCTGACTCATTTTCACTATGGATGTTTCTAGTTGAAATATAAGATATTTTGAAAGTTTTGAAGAAGATCTGTTAAAATATGCGGTTTATAGATTGGAAAAAGTGAAATCGGGAGTGAAATTTGTGTGGGAGCTATATATAAATCTGAACCGATCTGACCCATTTGCAACAACAAATAGAACAAATATAAAGTATTTCGCCTAATTTGAAGAGGATCTGCTAAAATATGTGGTTTCTAGAGCAGAAAAAGACAAATCGGGAGCGAAATTTTAATGGGAGCTATAGATAAATCTGAACCAATCTGACCCATTTGCAACATGGCTGTTTATAGAACAAATATAAAGTATTTCGCCTAATTTGAAGAGGATCTCTTAAAATATGTGGTTTCTAGATCAGAAAAAATCAAATCGGGAGCGAAATTTTAATGGGAGCTATATATAAATCTAAATCTGTTATCTAGAGTGAAAAGAGTCAAATCGGGAGTGAAATTCGTATGGGGGCTATATCTAAATCTGAACCGATTTTCTTCAAATTAAATAGCGTTCGTCCTTATCCAGAAAAACTTCGTTGTGCAAAGTTTAATTTGGTTTGGTCTACAATTGCGACATGTATCGTGATTACAAGAATAGATGGACATTGCTAAATCGATTCAAAAAGTGATCCTAAGTCGATCAGTATATTTAACAATGGGTCTATCTCCCTTCCTTTGGGAGTTACCAACAAATGCACAAAGACATAATACACTCGTGGAGTATATAAAAACGGAACGATACTCGCTTCAACATCGCATTGAAATTATTAAAATTCATAATTGAAAATGATTAGGAATTCCATCGAAAAATCATCTTGACTGATGAGGCCCATTTCCACCTCGGTGGCTACGTCAACAAACAAAATTGTCGAATCTGGGGCTCGGAAGACACATGAGTTTATGTTAAGAAGCCTCTCCATCCTCATCATGTGACTGTTTGGTGCGGTTTATGGTGCGGCGTGGTCATTGGACCTTACTTTTTCGAAAATGAGGTTGGATCAATAGTTACGGTGAATGGATTGCGCTATCGAGAGATAATTAATGATTTTTTATGGTCGTAGTTGGATGGTATTGATCTGGACAACGTTTACTTTCAACAAGACGGCGCTACGTGCCACACAAGCAACGAAACCATTGCTCTTTTACGGGAAAAGTTTCCGGACCGTGTTATCTCTCGAAGAGGTGATCACAATTGGCCACCGAGATCTTGTGATTTAACACCTTGCGACTTCTTCCTTTGGAAAGGTCTACGCGAACAGCCAAGATAGAATTCGTGAGGCTATCGAGGACATAGGGCAGCCAATTTATGGAAAATTTCATATGACCCTGTAAGCGTGGTCGTGGTGGCCATTTGGCTAAAGTTGTTTGTGCATTGTTAACGGCATACCTATTATGAAATAAACATCCAATCATTTATCTCGAAAAATGGTATTTTTCTTTGAATACCAAAATAACACCTCTTGTTGGAAAACCTATTAACATTCATGATGACAGCGGGTCACACCGTTCTAGGTTTCAATATACCCCCATACAAATGTCCTTTCCGATTTAATATTTTTTGTCAAACACATACATTTCATAGTCGGCCCATCCAAATTTAGCTTTTCCTTACTAGTAAACATGTGTAGTAGAACATCTACTACACTACTAGAACATGTATTGAATATTTTTCCATGAAGTCCCAAAATGTAAACTTTGTCAATTCTTGTATATTTTTAAATTTATATTTTTTCATCATAGTTAATTTAATAAATTTTTTCTTCCTTAAAAAAGAAGCGAAACTGATTCGACTTTGCCAATTATTTATTCAATAATTAAAGTTAAAGTATCAAGAGTTCTTCGTTCAATTAAAAGTTTTGTATTATTAATTATTGGGACAAATTTAATACAACATTTTTTGCGAACAAAAATCGAAACAAGAGTCAAATATATACTTAATTCTAAAACAAAGCGCATCACTGTACCTATAATTTCTAATTTCTGTTTATAACTTTGATTTATGTCATAGAGTCCTATTGTTGTTAACGTATTTTGCGTTGAACTATTTTTCACTCACTGTAATTTGGTATACTACTTCAAAGCTAGTAATTTAAGAAAAATTTTCGGATTTTTCGAAACTTTCGTATTTGCGCTGAAATGATGGATTCATGCAGATAGTATTTTCTTTGGGGAATTTGTTTGTGTGACTTACACGTGATCGTGAGCAAAATTATTTTGCTCACTTGAGCGTGCGTGAACGTGAGGAACGAAAACATTTTTGTGTCTGAATGTGCGTGATTCAATTTTATTCCTTCGTGAGCGTTCGTGAACGTGAGTCAGAATCATTAACGCGTACATCTCTAGCAGCGTCATTGATCCTGGAAATGTCCATATTTCAATGTGTCACAAACAACATGAAAAAATTGATACAAACTCCATCCTATGACACGCGTACATGATGGAGGATATAAAAATTTACATAACAGCCCAATGCTTAATGTGGAGAAGTAATAGTTGAAGTGGCGGAAGTTGGAGTAGTGCTAATGTTTTTTGGAGTCAATCCCGCCGTAAAGTGTAAGCAAGCATTAAACCAATGTAGCCGTAGGAGTGCTAACATTTTTAAGTTTCTTCTTCTTCCAAACAACATCACCGCCAGTATCACCACCAGTTAAATACCTCAGTTAAGTGGCTTGTATCCAATTTTAGTATGTATTTGTTTCATACAGCAGCATTCGGTAGTCGCTGGCATTCACAACTTCAAGTAGTTGTCGAGTATTTGCCTTAGAATCCTCTGTTTGGATTCTTCTTTAGCACTCGTTCGTAAGCTTTCATCCAGAAATGGTAGAATGGTTATAGGGCTAAATATAACAACATTCACCAAGGTGGTAAGTAGCTGCAAGGCATGGAATTGAATGGAGTACATCTTCATTCAAAATAAAACCGAGGACAGGTTGGGCGGGTCCGAATCTCGTATACCTTACACCTAAATGAACTAATTACGGTCTGTGCGTTAAGATATATATTGTCAGAGCCGAATATAAGTAGAATAATCTATTTAGGGTAAATGTTCATAACTTTGACTGGGAGTGCAAGACAAAATATATATTAACCAATTTTTGTATTCATTTTCATAAAGTTTGCAAATCATCGACATATCCATTTCAGATGACATATGTTCTATGTCGTAAAATTGTATGACACTAGGCTGCCATGATTTGTATACACTCCACGAGAGTATTATGTCTTTGTGCATTTGTTTGTAACACCCAAAAGGAAGCGAGATAAACCCATTGTTAATTATACCGATCGACTTAGAATCACTTTCACTGTCTGTCTGTCCATCAATCCTTGTAATCAATCTTCGCATTTGTAGCCAGAACCAAATGAAATTTTGCACAACAAAGTTGTTCGGGATAAGAACGAACGCTATTTAATTTGAAGAAAATCGGTTCAGATTTAGATATAGGCCCCATACGAATTTCACTCCCGATTTGACTCTTTTCATTCTATATACCATATATTTAATAGATTTTCTTCAAAATTCGCAAAACGTCTTATATTTCTATCACAAACATCTATGGTGCAAATGTGTTAGATGGGTTCAGAGTTATATATAGTTCCCATACAAATTTCGCTACCAAATTGACTTTTTCCACTATAGAAACCACATATTTTATCAGATTGTCTACAAATTTAGCAAAATATCTTATATTTCCACTAGAAACACCCATGGTGAAAAGGCTCAGATCGTTTCAGATTTATATATAGCTCCCACGAAGAACACTTGGTATAACCTAATTATTTTTTATGGTTTTATGAAGTGTGAAAAAAGGCCAAAAGGCCCTTTTAAAATTTATTCTTTCAAGGGATACGTTCATATCCAAATTTCATATTTGATGATCCCAAGACGCACTTACAGTGAGAGTGGATCACTCTGATTTTGGATTAAAAGATGTTCATCGATTTTCCTATATTCGTATACTGTACAAATTTATATGGACTACATAAGATCGCCCACCCCAAAGGACACGTAGGTATAGTAGTCAAAATCAGGTATATACGTAGAGAGAGGTGTAGGGTATCATATAATCGGCCCGTCCGACTTTAGCATTTCCTTACTTGTTTCAGATTGATAGATTCCAGTTGAATGTTACACACAAAGTCGCAAATATATAATGCCTAGTAGCTCGGTTATACTGGTTATAAAAAACTTGAACGCTGAACACGACAGAGGAAGAAAGCGAAATAGTAGCAGAAATAAAATAATGCATTTAAAAAAGTATAACAACTTGAAAGTGCACAAGTCAAGAGCACACACACAAATACATTTGCTCCGAGTATCGTAACCAAAGTCAAAGACCAACGAATGAAAATGTCCGTTTGTTAGCTTGCTCGCTTGCGTCTGTTTGTTGCATGCCACACATATACATAACTCCATACACCCCCACAAATCCTCTCGACCGGAGCTGAAATACTGCAGGCGAGTGTTATGTCTCTGGCTGTTTGTTACTGTTATTAATTGTGCTTTTGGCCAAGAAAGATTTATACTCCTGCTACCGTTGGTAGAGTGTGTGTGTCAGTGTACATCCTTGGCACGACCGAAGTACTTTGGTGCAAATAAAATAGATACAAAAAATATATATCGAAATAAATAAGTGGCAGATTATTTAAGAGGTTATCTGTGGGGATTTACTTTTCCAAATATTTTCGGCAAAATGTACATTTACGTTAAAACTTCATTTACTGCACAACAGTGGGCACAGGCTCACATACTTCATTCTTTATTAGGTTTTGGTATTGGATATTTATAATATTGCTCGATAAGCTAAAGGCCATTAATTGTAAAATTCGATAAGTAGTAATGTGATTTCCACAAGAAGAATGTGTATATACGAGTATGGCAGCTAGCTTCCAATACTGAATCATTTGGACTATAAGGGGTCATAGCGAAACAGAATATTGCTAATTACATTTGTCCATGTACTCTATTGTGGTCCGGATTAATCGACAGCAGTGTTTGTGAAAGCCGGCCCAGGGTTCGAATATGAATTATAAAGGTTATTATATTAACGTTGTTTCATCTACGCCGATGTAATAAGGCACTACTACGCAGTCTGAACCAGCATCATCACTGTGTGTATTTATAACCTCTCCTCCGGCAGCCACGTGTTTGGTTACACTAAACGTTTCCTTTATTTTTTAAATGAAAAAAAATGCATGTCTGTCAAACCTTCGGGATTGGCTTCGACCATCCTGCAACTTTTAAGGTCGAATAAAAATAGTGATATTTCCACCACTTATCTATAAGTAAAACTGCCAAAGCTTTTATGGTCAATTCCTTACATTATTAGAAGAAAAAATATGCTTGTCTGGCAGCTCTACTGGGGTGAAGTTGGCCCACTGCAATTTTTAAGGTGGAAAAGGGTAGTGTTATTTACAAAATTTTATCATGGCCGGTATTTGATTATTTGGAAAGCGTTATCAACCAACGAGGCAGACCAGTCTGGGGGGAAGTGCATGCCAGACAGGCTTAAAGTCTGGGGACCAGAAACGAAAATCCTTAAACTCTAAGTAAAAAGGACAAAACTTGTGTGATAATTTCGTTCCATTGTACAAAGAAAAAACCATGTCTGGCAATCCTTCGGTGGTGGCTGTGGACCCCAGCAATTTTTAAGGTCGAAAAAGGTAGGTATATTTCCACCACTTCCCCATAAGTAAATTTGCGGTCTGAGCCTATATATACATCGATTACGGCCTGAGCCTATAAATAAAATATTAACCAATTTTCTTCAAATTTGGCAGAAAACCTTATATTCCAACTAGACTGTTTTCCGCTCTAGAAACCACGTACTTTAACCTTTTTTTTCAAATTTGGCAAATCACTTTATATCGGGTGATTCATCGTTTTTGTGACACATGACTCATATCATTTTTGTTCAGTATCGTTTGGCAAGTCATCATGGAAAGACTCACACCACAACAGCGTTTCCAAATTGTTCAAAAGAACGTGGCGAATCGATTAGAAGTTGTTCTCTGCAGCTTGGCTTGTCCTTAAAGCGTACAAAATTCAACTTGTGCAAGAATTATTTTCGGTCCAAAATAGGACCTTACGAATGGACTCAGACGTAGTCGTGGTCATCATTTGCATGATAAAATGTAAATAAATACAGTAAATGCCATAAAGTATTCTTTTAACCGAAGATAAACATTTGAAGCTTACCTTCAAATTCATGTGTTTTATTCCCCGATGAATCGGCCGTTAGTTTATCAAATTTTCTTCAAATTTCGTTTCAAATTTATGTAAATGTTCTCAGTTTACAGCTTAACGCACTAGAATCCACAACATAACAACTAATTTAATCAAAGTACAGGTCGCAATTGTTGTCCGATCTTAACAAAAATTGGCTCAAGTATGTTTTGTGGACCAAGGACAAATACTATTTAATTTGAAGCAAATCGGTTCAGATTTAGATATAGCCCCCATACAAGTGTCGCTCCCTATTTGACATTTTCCGCTCTAAAAACCACATATTGTACCCGATTTTCTTTAAATTTGGCACATCATCTTATAATACAAGTAGAAATACCTATGCAAAAAGTGGGTAAGATCGGTTCAGATTCAGATATAACCCCATACAAATGTCGCTCCCGATTTGACATTTTCCGCTCTAAAAACCTCATATCGTACCCGATATTCTTTAAATTTGGCACAACATTTTATAATACAACTAGAAACACCTATGCAGAAAGTGTGTAAGATCGGTTCAGATTTAGATATAGCCCCCATACAAATGTCGCTCCCGATTTGACATTTTCCGCTCTAAAACCACAATACAAACAGGATACAAAAATTCTTCCCGATTTCACTTTTTTACCGAATTGAATTGTAATAGGATAGAAAGTGGAGTGTATCATATAGTCGGGTCCTCCCGAATTTAGCCTTTCCTTACTTGTTTGGTTAGTATACTGGGTCTAATAGATAAATATATATAAATGTTTGTGTTTAGTTAATTAATAGGTATCTAATTAATATTTAATTATTAATCTTGCATTTTATTAATCTTAATATTTAATTATTAATCTTGCAAAACAAAGTTCGGACCCTATAATAAATTTTATTTGATTAAGTTTTATATAATGTTTTAAGTTTACTTAATATTTAGATAGGCACCTATTAATATATAAATAATTTATATTTGGACATTACATAATTAAATATAAATTTATTAATTAATATACAATTTAAATAATTTATCTTTATTTATATAAATTATGTATATATTATTACACACACACATATATACATATATGTATAAAATAATTACTTATCTATAAATTAATTAATTACTCAGGGGTCCAACCTAAAAATGTATGAACAACCCATCCTTTTGTATCTCCATCCCTTAAAGGGGTCACAATACAAATACTTTAAATTACATGTGAATCGCATCTTTGTTCAAAATATTTTGTGCCATGGGCGCTTTCTTACACTCCGTTACCCACCATCCCGTACAAAAAATAAATATTCTCAAAAAAAGGAATTTGAATGAAATATGTTTAGGGTTTTTTACATTGCTGCGTTAAATTATTATTTAAGAAAATATCGGTTATTTATCATAAATCTTAAAAATATTTGAATTATTCAATTACACTGTCAAACAAATTAAGACTTTTTGAATGGAACCGAATAGCGAGCCTATAATTCTAAAAGGACATGCTGAGTAGATCATTTTTGTAGAATAAACTTATAGTCCAGCTTATCTGAGTTTCTTTTTATAGTAGGTCAAAGTTTTCATTTTTTTGTCGAAGGGAGCATTATACTCTAAACTCTTAACACTGTAGCTCATCTATTTATCGGTCAATTTAACCCTTTTTCTACCCGAAATTCAATTCGGTAGAAATGAAATCCGAAATCCCCCCAAACAAATGTCGTTCCCGATTTGACTTTTTCCGCTCTAAAAACCACTTATTGTACACGATTTTCTTTAAACTTGCCACAACATCTTATAATCTAATTGGAAACACCTATGTTAAAAGTCGGTAAGATCGGTTCAGATTTAGATATAGCCCCCATACAAATGTTGCTACCGATTTGACTGTTTCTGCTCTAAAAAACACACATTTTAACCGAGTTTGTTCAAATTTGACACAATACCTTATATTGCAACTAGAAACATCAATAATGAAAGTCAGATCATATTTCAGATTTATATTTAACTCCTATATATATTTTCCTATACGACGTTTTCCGCTCTCGAAACCATATATTTTGACAGATTTTCTTCAATTTTGGCACAACACCTTATATTTGAACTAGAAACATCTCTGGTGATACTGAGTCAAATCGGTTCAGATTTATATATAGCTCCGATAGAAATATTACTCCCCATTTGCCTTTTTCTGCTCTGAAAACTACATAAATTAACCAATTTCATTAAATTTACATTACAATCGATTACATCGATTTCAATTTGATTTTTTCGGTCAACTTTGGCACAACATAGAAATAATACATAGAAATATCTATTTTACATTTTCTGACACTTACCAAAATCCTCATGGACTTTAATTGCAATGGCGTAGAAAGTGAAGGCTATCTATGGTTTGGGGTCCGGGAATTCCGGAATCGGGAACAAATTTTTAATTTCCCGGGAATACGGGAAATATTAAAAATATATTTTTTTGATTATTTTGAGCATTTAAATTACTATATAAATCAAGAATTTTAGATATATTCCAAATTCACATATTTACATGACTGACAATAATACTGGGTATTTGTTTATTACTTCAAAAAGATTTTTTTTAAATTCCCCATATTTTGCAAAAACCAGCAAGGGGAATACAAACTTTTTGTGAGTATATTTGCATGATCTTTATTGTGAAACAAAAATTCATAATGTCAATAGTTAAAACCTCTTCTTAAATAACAATTTACTTTACATATGAAACCAGTAAGAAATGGTTAAAATTAAAAATTTTCGCCTGGAAACTTTCAAGAGAAATATTGATCGAATAGCTGAAATTCGAATGTATTACAATCAAAAATCTATCGATCACTAATGAAACAACGCCCTAATGTGGAAACAAAAATGCATCTTCTTCGAAATATGTTGTCTTTGGCCTGATCAGGTTTCGAACCTGGGTTGCACGTTCGTTGAGCGGACATGTTTGTGCTGTCCGCACCACGGCGCGATCATAACTTGATGGCGAATATAAGGACACATGAGATGAAAAGGGATGTAACAAGTTCAACATACAAACTCATCTCCAAAGAATTTTCGCCACTCATTGTTATTGTGGGTGTTGTCTATAAGTTCACGGGGAAAACCCCATCAGCCTACAGCAAATGGTAATGAGAAAGGTTTCAGGTAGTCACAACGCTCTTCAAATCGCTTTGCGGTGAGGTTTTCGGGTGCATATGTATAATACGCAGATGTTATTTTCATATAACATAGTTATGTATACAACCGATGACAGCATGATATACAGAAGGATCAATGATAATTTTTCCCTATACAGGACAATGAAATACGTATATGGTCAAATGTTTGTATGGGTGAGTGTGGTTCTCCTCCTTTCCATTGCCAAAAAACAAAGATTTCCTTCGAAAGAATATATTATTTGATCGAATAGCTGAAATTCGAATGTATTACATTCAAAACTCAGAAAATCAATCAATCGATCACAAACAACACAAAACTAATAATTGAAATCAAATATGAATAGAAATATATCCTACGGTATTTTTAAATAAGCATTTGTAAGAACTAATGACTGGACTATTTCAATGTTTTTATTTTTTTTAACTTTTATGAATTTATTTACCTAATATTAAATTTTTTATATTGTTTTTACATTCTAGTACTTTGTTTCTGTAAAATTTGTTATATGAATCTTCTAAATTAATTACGTCATAACATTCTCCGAGTTACTTGTTTCCTTAATAATTTTTTAATTTTGGGTCACTTGTGTCTGCGATTTAAATGTCCAATTTTATGACGCCTTTAATTCTGACGATTAGTCTAGAGTACAATATTTGTAAAATGAAAAATAATCTGTAATATATTTTGACAAAAACATTCGTCTAATTTGTAATATGTCAGTATTTTAACCTATCAACGCCCAATTTATTTATTACTACAATAATACAAAAACATTTCTTTTTAGATTATTATTATATTGTTTTGTTATTCTCGATCACTTACAATTAAGAGACTTGATAAGGTGGCAACATTTTTATCCATTGGTTTTTCTCAAATGAATCAACAAGAAAAACCTGGCAGCAACGCTAAGAGATCGAGTAAAATCCATACAAAAAATAAGCAAAACAGGCCTATAGTATAATAAGAAGGAATTACATTCATATTAAAAATTATCAAAAAAGTACGAAAACCTTGAAATAGTGTACACGGACGTATATTGTGGGCCTTAATAGGTTAAAAAAGCACACCAGTTACTAAATGTTGACATTTTAAATCATATTGGACATAACTAAAATAAATTATCAATTCCCGGGAATTCCCGGGATTTAAACTTTTCATTCCCGTTTTCCTGCGAAATTAAAAAAATCCGGGAAACTCCAAACCCTAAGGCTATCATATAGTCGACCCCGCCCTACTTAAGCCTTTCCTTACTTTTTTATACCCTCCACCTCCAGGATGGGGGTATACTAACTTTGTCATTCCGTTTGTAACACCTTGAAATATCGACCTGAGACCCTATAAAGTATATATATTCTTGATCGTCATAAAATTCTAAGACAATCTAGCCATGTCCGTCCGTCCGTCCGTCTGTTGAAATCACGCTAGCATCTAAACGAAAGGAGCTAGAATGTTCAAATTTTCCATAAATGCGTCTTATAGTCGTAGATCGGTTGGGATTGAAATGGGGCGAAATCGGCCCAAAGGACTAAAAATAACCATAATAATACCTAATATTTTATCGTATTTAAGCATGTTTTTTGAGTATGTCGGTTTATATTTGCTTGATATTTGGTACGCGCATTCCCCTTATAGCAAAAACGTGCACCATAAAGTGATTCTTATTTGTAGGGGGTGAAATGGGGCAAAAAAAGGGATAAAAATGGTACATATTAAACGACAACAGCTAGAAACACGAAATTCGGTGTGTACATTCCTCTAATTGAGTAGATACATAATATAAAAGTATTTTTTCCAAATTCGTACTTTTAAGGGGTAAAATGTGAATAGAGGGATAAAAATGGTACCAACGAAACGGCTGTACCTAGAATAATGAAATTCGTTGTATACATTCCTCTGATTGCATAGACAAGTAAAATACACGGATTTTTCAAAATTCGTACTTTTTGGGATTAAAATGAAAAAAGGGATAAAAATAGTACCAATCAAATGATCGCAGCTGGCGTCATGAAATTCTGAGTATACATTCCTCTGACTGTGTAGACACGAAAAATAAACTGATTTTTCGAATTTCGTACTTTTTGGGACCAAAATAGAAGAAGGGGATAAAAATAGTACCAACCAAATGACCGCAGCTAGAGTCATGAAATTCGGAGTATACATTCCTTTGACTACGTAGACATGAAAAATAAAAGGTTTTTTTTCCAAATTCGTACTTTCAAGGGATACAATGGGTACGGAGGGATAAAAATGGTACCAACCAAACGGCTATACCTGGAATAATGAAATTCGGTGTATACATTAATCTGATTGCGTAGACACTTAAAATAAACGGACTTTTCGAAATTCGTATTTTTTGGGGTTAAAATGAAAAAGGGGATAAAAATAGTACCAATAAAATGACAGCAGCTAGAGTGATGCAATTCGGAGTATACATTCCTCTGACTGCGTATACACGGAAAATAAATTGGAAATTTTTCTTTTCAAGGGATACAATGGTACAGAGGGAGAAAAATAGTACCAACTAAACGACTACAGCTAGAATGATTAAATTCTAATTGCGTAGAAACGTCAAGAGGGTAAAAATGGTACCAACCAAATGGGCGCAGCTGGAATCATGAAATTCGGTGTATACATTCCTCTGACTGCATAGACAAATTCGTAATTTTTTCCAAATTCGTAATTTTTCTTTTACGGCAAAAATTGGTTGAATCATGAAGTTAGGTTATTTTGCACTATGTACGTCTGATAATGGATTTTCAAAATTAGTACTTTTGGAATTAAAATAGAATAGAACCAACTGTAGTACCCACTATCTACCAATATTTATGGTATTTAAGCGTTTTGAAAATATAAATATAAGAATATTTATTTTTCGATTTGAAATAAATAATGGTTTGAAATAATTAAAATATTATATTTATTTATAAAATTATATTTTTAATATTTTTATTTGTTTTGATTTGGCTATATTAAAAAAATTATATTTTCCTGTAATATTACTGCACTTCTACGAAAATCAATATCCTCTGTGGAATGCAATCCATGGTGGAGGGTATATAAAGTTCGGCCCGGCCGAACTTAACGCCGTTTTTACTTGTTTTCAATAACTTTTGCACAAAAAAAGGAGTGAAAATTTAGAAATACATGAAGATAACTTCGGAATGACGACATGTTTACCGATTATTAGTAAATCATATTGCACTAAATTTTCACATCATAGCACTGTCAAAACCGCATTTAGGTTATTGATGTATGTAATGTGAAACTTTATATCCGGTATAACTTTAAAAGCCCAAAATTGCATCAATTAACCCCACTAATTTCGATTTGATTAATTGCTCTTGAAATTATACCCACCCTACCAAATGCGATTTATGCGCGCTGTTAATGTTCATAAAATTTGATTGTCGTAAAGTCGACGTACGTAGAGTACGTGCACAAATAAAACCGTCAATGCGTAGCCATACCACACAATTATATTCAATTTCATTGTCGGTATGTATGTGTGTGTGTGCTTACACAAACTCATCTGTATACCACCGTTGCGTATTGTTAATGGACGGCTCGTTCATTACAGTTCCTGTTCATATTACTTATACGCTCGGTATGACCACTGTCTTGTTCGAATAATATGACAGACTTTCTTTGTGTGCTTTCGATTGTATGACCGAGCGAGTATTGTTTTAAATATGTTGGCATGCATATTTGGTTTATTTGCCGCCTCCTTGACTGCTGTATCTTCGTTCACGGTTGGCAGCCATAAACATTTTACAAGCAATTTATTTATTATAATTATAAAACAATTACATTTAGTGCGTACATATTCTCCGTTAATTTCTGTAATAAATGATTGTTAATTCTTAATGCATGTACGGGAAAATGACAATAAAAATAAATTAAACATTTCTTGCCATGTCCGCGCGGAAGTAAGACAATACGCTTCATTACGGCGCTATTTTGTGAAAGGAAGGGGACAAAGCTAAAGAAGCAATGAAATGTAGTAAGTGGATGCCAAAAGAAGAGTCTGCAATTATTAAAGGCATTTACGTAGGACAAACTATTAAATTGCATTTAAATTTCGAACAATAATATTACAATAAGGTAACATATCGAGCTTCTGTCAAATATATTCTTCAATTCCATCCATTTTTGAAGACATACATACATATTATTTTGAATAAAAAGTTTCTCCATCAGGAACGTGTGTATATTATGCTCCCAGGATAGGTATCATAAAGTAGAAAATACTTATACACTATCTCCAAATAGTATATCAATTGCTAATTCTTGACGATCGATCATATTGTATTAAAAAATAAAACCTTTACATTAGAGTCCCCGGAAAGTACGTTAGTCGTCGACCCCAAATCACTAAGGCCCCCCATTCACGTACAGTTTTAACTGTTCAGCTAAAACTGTCAGTTGAAACTGTATGTGTGTGGTATATAACTGACAGTTGTACTCAACTGTTCAGTTTAACTGAGAAATATAAAAAATTTATATTTTTAACTGACAGTTTTAACTGAAGTGAACGTGTGTGGGGGTTTGCTGTACTGTTCTCAGTTCAATTTGTGTCGAGCGAGAGTGCGTATCATCATGTCGCGTAAACAGAACCAAGTAATAGTTGATTTTATTGGAATATATAGATCTGAACCTTGCCTATGGCAAGTTAAGTCTAGCGAGTATCATGATCGCGCCAAAAAAGATGCTGCCTACAACAAGCTGGCGAAGAAGTTACAAGAACTAGAGCCTGACGCGGAAAAGAAATCTGTTTTGGCAAAAATAAACAGCTTAAGATCCGCTTTTCGCAAAGAAAAAAAGAAACTTGAGTCATCAAAGAAGTCTGGAGCATCTGCAGACAGCATTTACAAGCCATACCGTACCTACTCGTACGAATCCATGTTAAAAACTGAAGTACTGAACTGGACGTGTGTGTACATCTCAGTTCACAGTTTAAGACCGGCAACTCACGTACAGTTATAACTGACAGTTTTAACTGACAGTTAAAACTGTACGTGAATGGGGGCCTAAAGTACACAACGTTCTATAGTGAGAGGTGATAGCAACAAATTATTATTACAACAGATTGAGCGAAGTACTTGTGCAATGCCGGTTTTTGAAGAGGAAGCATGAATGCTTTCAAAAGCATTCATTATGTCACCAACGATTTCGCAGAATTCAGGTCCCTTTTTCATTTCCCAGCAGATATCTTGGCGCCTCTCCTCTACCTCAAATTGAGAAATTTACAGTTTCTGGAGTTTGTGAAGTTTCCTTTGGTTCAAAATCCCCCATGTACTTATCATAAACTTACTGTTGGTCAGTCCAGTAGATGTATGTCACTTATCATACATCGGTACAATTATATGAAATCCATCAGGTTCTTCTTCGTTAATGGCATTAAACTTTAGAATGGTCTCCCTAACCAAATAAAATGTATTGCAGATATTCGCCGATTTTAACTGTCAGTCCCGAATATTATTGAAACTCCTAGCTAAACATTTTTTTTATACCCTCCACCTCCAGGATGGGGGTATATTCACTTTGTCATTCCGTTTGTAACACCTTGAAATATTCATCGGAGACCCCATAAAGTATATATATTCTGGGTCGTGGTAAAATTCTAAGACGATATAGCCATGTCCGTCTGTCCGTCTGTCCGTCTGTCCGTCTGTCCGTCTGTCCGTCTGTCCGTCTGTCCGTCTGTCCGTCTGTCCGTCTGTCCGTCTGTCCGTCTGTCCGTCTGTCTGTCTGTCTGTCTGTTGAAAGCACGATAGCGGCCGAACAAAATGAGCTAGGAGGTTCAAATTTTTCCTAAATGTGTCTTATGGTTGTAGATCGGTTGGGATTGAAACTGGACGAAATCGGCCCAGAGGGAAAATTTTTTCCCTCACAAGGACTGAAAATACCCCTAATATTTAGAGTATTTCAGCATGTTTTTTGAACATATTATCTTGTATTTACTTGATATTTGCAATGCGTATTCCCTTTATAAAGAGTGATTTTTTTGAGGTTAGGATTTTCATGCATTAGTATTTGACAGATCACGTGGGATTTCAGACATGGTGTCAAAGAGAAAGATGCTCAGTATGCTTTGTCATTTCATCATGAATAGACTTACTAACGAGCAACGCTTGCAAATCATTGAATTTTATTACCAAAATCAGTGTTCGGTTCGAAATGTGTTTCGCGCTTTACGTCCGACAAATTTTGTTCAGCGATGAAGCTCATTTCTGGTTGAATGGCTACGTAAATAAACAAAATTGCCGCATTTGGAGTGAAGAGCAACCAGAAGCCGTTCAAGAACTGCCCATGCATCCCGAAAAATGCACTGTTTGGTGTGGTTTGTACGCTGGTGGAATCATTGGACCGTATTTTTTCAAAGATGCTGTTGGACGCAACGTTACGGTGAATGGCGATCGCTATCGTTCGATGCTAACAAACTTTTTGTTGCCAAAAATGGAAGAACTGAACTTGGTTGACATGTGGTTTCAACAAGATGGCGCTACATGCCACACAGCTCGCGATTCTATGGCCATTTTGAGGGAAAACTTCGGAGAACAATTCATCTCAAGAAATGGACCGGTAAGTTGGCCACCAAGATCATGCGATTTGACGCCTTTAGACTATTTTTTGTGGGGCTACGTCAAGTCTAAAGTCTACAGAAATAAGCCAGCAACTATTCCAGCTTTGGAAGACAACATTTCCGAAGAAATTCGGGCTATTCCGGCCGAAATGCTCGAAAAAGTTGCCCAAAATTGGACTTTCCGAATGGACCACCTAAGACGCAGCCGCGGTCAACATTTAAATGAAATTATCTTCAAAAAGTAAATGTCATGGACCAATCTAACGTTTCAAATAAAGATTTTGCAAATTTTATGCGTTTTTTTTTAAAAAAAAGTTATCAAGCTCTTAAAAAATCACCCTTTAGCATAAAAGGGCACCATAGAGTGATTTTTATTTGTAGGGGGCGAAATGGGACAAAAAGGGATAAAAATGGTACCTATCAAACGACAATAGATAGAAACACGAAATTTGGCGTGTATATTCCTCTAATAGAGTAGATACATAATATAAAAGTATTTTTTCTAAATTCGTACTTTAAGGGGTTAAATGGGGATAGAGGGATAACAAGTAAGAAGGCGTTAAGTTCGGCCGGGCCGAATCTTATATACCCTCCGCCACGGAGTGCATTCCACAGTATTACCTGCATATTAAAGGATGTCGATTTTATATAGAAGCACAGTACCATATTACGAAAATTGTGATATGCACATTACTATATTTGATTACTATTTCAAACTATAATGTATACTTATGCGCACTTTTTAAAATTGACTACTATATATAAATAAAATGCTGTAATTGTGAAAGTGTGCCTAAATATTAGGCGATTGCAAGTCGCCATTAGGAAGAAGCATTTTCAGATACAGACAAAGTGATAAGAAAAGTATACATTTTAAAGATATCCCCATTCGTTCCATTCTCCACCCAAATGTACAAATTTCGAAATAAAACATTTTTCGAGTCTTCATAGTCAGAATGTATACACCGAATTTCATGATTTCAACTTCAGCGGTTTGGTAGGTCCCATTTTTATCCCTCTTTTTAATTATATCACTTAAAAGTACGAATTTCGAAAAATCCCTCTATTATTCTAGCTGTTGTCGTATCATTGGTACCATATTTTATCCCTTTCTGTCCCATTTCGCCCGCTACAACTTTTATTTTCTTTGTGGTGCTTCCAAGCTACAAGAGGAATGTCCTCAACAAATTTTAACTGTATGAAAATAAGAAATTTAATTAATAAGCCAAGGCTACCAATATTTGTATACTATATATAATGGATATAATACTTCAATTCATAAAGTAAATATAAGGGAGCAATCATAAATACACTAAATATTGGGGGATAGAGAGTGTATTTTCAGCTACAGTCGTTTGGTTGAACTATTTAATATGGTACTGTGCTTCTATGTAAAATCGACATCCTTTAATCTTCAGGTAATACTGTGGAATGCACTCCGTGGTGGAGGGTATATAAGATTCGGCCCGGCCGAACTTAACGCCTTCTTACTTGTTTACTTTAAATATTATAGTTTAGAATTGTATTGTGTTCTTTATAAGTATTTACATACTTACATATCATTCATTCCATATCAAACCGAACTATTTTCGTAAAAAATACGATACGATTTTTAGCAAACATACTGTTAAAAATGTTTTACACGTATTAAAAAAAACGAAATTTTCTTTGAGAAGATAGAACCAATTGAAAATTGGGAAAACAAGAAAAACGTGCCGAGGTATGAACATTGAAAATGGTGTAGTGAGAAAACGAGTGGGCACAATTCAAAGAATGAAGGCTTATTTTAAAGGTAATTACAAGTATTACAAGTATTTTTCGCCGGCGTTCTTGGAAACAATTTTGTGTATTTCTGATTTTTCTTCTTCTTTTGTATCTTTCACTATGAAAACGCCAACCTAAAAATTCAGAAAAAATATATCCATATTCCACGTCATAGCTCTATGTATGTTACGTGACGAATTTATTTTCAGAAATTCACAAAACACACACAACTAACTTGTTATAATAAACATACCTAGAAACGAAAACCGTTGTCCACATGCATGGAATACATCCAAGCAAGCGCTACAAATACCAAAGTGAATAAGTAAGCCTTGTGTCACCACTCACCGTCGTCAACCAATATCAATACGTTACAATAGTGCGTCGCGAACGGTCGACTTCACGAATTCATGCTGGAAATCAAGTAAAAATCAACTTAAAAACATCTCTCCCCTTCCGAAATATGGTTTGCTTTGAATCGATGTCAAAATACACTTTTCTTGATTTACTTCATTACTTCAATTTATAGAAAGTTTCACATTAAATCATTGTCGACATTGATTGAATGTACTTCAGAATGAAGTCAAATATTCTTCGAATCGCTGTAATATAAAGAAGAAAAGTTGATATAACATTCTACATCAAACCAATGAAAGGTATGTCTTCATCAAATTGATGAAGCTTTTTCTTTCAGTGTATAAAAGATAACATTCTTATTATTCTAATATTGTGATTATTATTATATAAATTTGAAATTTAAAATATATTAAAGATTTATTGGTTCTATTAAGCTTTTGTTAACAAACATTCATCCAGGAATAAACAAAACTCTCACTTATTTTGTTCCATTATTGTCGAAATTTCAACTTCTTTAGATTACAAGGAACAACTGATTGAGAGCTTATATAACTTATTTCAAACATGGAAGTTATCAAAGCACCTAAATTACGCTGTCCAACAGCATTTTTGGAACAGAGTAGTGACTCAATAATTTTGAAAGAACATGTTGAGTAGACCATTTTCGTAGTATAAAATTATAATGAAACTGGAATATTGTGGAATTTTATGAGGAGTATGTTTGTGGAAGATCATAACACTCTAGCTCACTAACACTGGGTGTTTCCAAAGACACCAAAGCTGTCTGTCAGAAATAGTCTCTATTTTGTCAGCTATCATATGCCAAAAAATATTTTGTTTTCTCCATATGATAAAAAGTTACGCGGGTTTTCCTAAAGGCACTTTTCACACATTTTTAGCTTTACAGCAAACATTTATGCTGTTTCACACTTATTTTTAGCCGCATTTACAAAGTTTTCTACATTTAGGTCATATATTGCAATTAAATTCTATCATTTCGCTCGCAAAAATTACTTGCGTCAGTTTTTGTTAGAATCGGACAATAACTGTGACCTGTACTTTGATTACAAGATCATTGACGGACAGACATACGATCATCGACTCAGAAAGTGATTCTAAGCCGATCCGGGTGTTATAAAGAACTGAAAAACAACATAATACATATATATATAAAGAGTGATTTTTTTGAGGTTAGGATTTTCATGCATTAGTATTTGACAGATCACGTGGGATTTCAGACATGGTGTCAAAGAGAAAGA
Source organism: Polietes domitor (assembly GCA_947397865.1). Taxonomy (NCBI): domain Eukaryota; kingdom Metazoa; phylum Arthropoda; class Insecta; order Diptera; family Muscidae; genus Polietes; species Polietes domitor. The sequence continues at coordinate 34,389,593 of OX377618.1, forward strand.
TGCCCAGTATGCTTTGACATTTCATCATGAAACGTCTTACAAACGAACAACGCTTGCAAATTATTGAATTTTATTATCAAAATGCGTGCTCTGTTAAGAAAGTTCATTGCGCGCTTCCATTTTATGGTCAGTTTAATCGACCCACTGAAGCGGCTATTCGGGCTATTGTGACTAAATTTCGCACCAAATTTACATTGTTGGACATTAAACCACCAACACGCTTACGTAGAGTGCGAACTGAAGAAAATATCGCAGCTGTATCGGCCAGTGTTAATGTTGACCACCAATTTTCGATTCGTCGCCGTTCGCACCAATTGGGTCTCTGTTACTCAAAAACGTGGAAATGCCAAAATTGGACTAAGCGGATGGACCACCTAAGACGCAGCCGCGGTCAACATTTAAATGAAATTATCTTCAAAAAGTAAATGTCATGGACCAATCTAACGTTTCAAATAAAGAACCGATGAGATTTTGCAAATTTTATGCGTTTTTTTTAAAAAAAAAGTTATCAAGCTCTTAAAAAATCACCCTTTATAAACAACAATATACATATAAAAAATCTTTTCTCAATGAGTTCTCTCGGCGGCATACAGCTAAAACGTGTGAACGATTTAAAACGATTTTGAGCAACACGTTTCGGATGGGTTCGGTTTTTCATACGTTGAACTGGAAAAATTGTGTGCCGCACTACACTTCACCCAACCGATCACAAATTTGGCCATCTTAGATATTTGAAGTATTGAACGTTGCGTTGACGTTCGATGATTGAATGGACTATATATATAAAATAGATCCATAGAAATGTTACTTCGGATTTTATTTTTTCCTCTCAAGAAACCACTAAGAGAAATACGACGGGATATAAAAAAACATGAAAGTAATTGGAATTCTGAACTGAAGGTAAAATATTTCAAATTCTATATATTATATATCAAATAACTGGCTTTTTCGCGTGCGAAGCAGCGGGTACTGCTAGTCTATATATAAAGGGTGATTTTTTAAGAGCTTGATAACTTTTTTTTTTAAAAACGCATAAAATTTGCAAAATCTCATCGGTTCTTTATTTGAAACGTTAGATTGGTCCATGACATTTACTTTTTGAAGATAATTTCATTTAAATGTTGACCGCGGCTGCGTCTTAGGTGGTCCATTCGGAAAGTCCAATTTTGGGCAACTTTTTCGAGCATTTCGGCCGGAATAGCCCGAATTTCTTCGGAAATGTTGTCTTCCAAAGCTGGAATAGTTGCTGGCTTATTTCTGTAGACTTTAGACTTGACGTAGCCCCACAAAAAATAGTCTAAAGGCGTCAAATCGCATGATCTTGGTGGCCAACTTACCGGTCCATTTCTTGAGATGAATTGTTCTCCGAAGTTTTCCCTCAAAATGGCCATAGAATCGCGAGCTGTGTGGCATGTAGCGCCATCTTGTTGAAACCACATGTCAACCAAGTTCAGTTCTTCCATTTTTGGCAACAAAAAGTTTGTTAGCATCGAACGATAGCGATCGCCATTCACCGTAACGTTGCGTCCAACAGCATCTTTGAAAAAATACGGTCCAATGATTCCACCAGCGTACAAACCACACCAAACAGTGCATTTTTCGGGATGCATGGGCAGTTCTTGAACGGGTTCTGGTTGCTCTTCACTCCAAATGCGGCAATTTTGTTTATTTACGTAGCCATTCAACCAGAAATGAGCCTCATCGCTGAACAAAATTTGTCGAACCGAACATTTCGAACCGAACACTGATTTTGGTAATAAAATTCAATGATTTGCAAGCGTTGCTCGTTAGTAAGTCTATTCATGATGAAATGTCAAAGCATACTGAGCATCTTTCTCTTTGACACCATGTCTGAAATCCCACGTGATCTGTCAAATACTAATGCATGAAAATCCTAACCTCAAAAAAATCACTCTTTATAAAATAGTTGCGTTACTGACTGACTGACTTATCATTGACCAGCCCCCAGACCAAACGGCTGAAGCCAGGATAATGAAATTTTCAGGGTAGAAATTCATACTTTTAGGGGGTCAAATGGCCCAAAAAGGGATAAACATCGAACCTTCGTCCTACCTAAACGGCAGTAGCTATAAACATGAAATTCGGTGAGTTCCTTGCAATGACCATACAGACGAGCTACAAATAGGGATTTTTCGAAATTTGTACTTTTAAGGGGCGAGCGGGACAAAAAGGGATAAAAATGGTACCAACTAAAGTATTACAGCTAGAAACGTGAAATTTGGTATGTAAATTCCTCTGACCATGTAGAAGCGCAGAATAATTGGCTTGTTCGAAATTTGTACTTTTTAGGGGGTAGGCGTGACAAAAAGTGTTCAAATTTAAGAATTGCAGCTATAGTCGAGAAATTTGGAGTATAAACTGGGTGTAAAGCGCAATCTAAATGGATTTTTTCGAATTTTTCTTATAGGGGTTGAGCAACAAGGGATAAAAGTAATACAAACTAAAGTATTGGAGCTATAGTCGTGAAATGTGATTTTTCACAATATGTACTTTTTGGTAAAGATCGATGATATAAATGGTTGTAATATTTTGTTCAAAACTTGGTAGAAAATTATAAAAATTATACATAAGAAGTAGTTCAGCTAAAATGGTGCATATCGACAAGCACATTCCTTTGACTGTGTGTGAGTGCTAGCTAATAGGAGGTTTCCAAATTACTCTTTTAGATTTGTCTATATCCACCAAAAAAAAAATAAATTAATACTATCCAAAAACAGAGACAGATAAAATTAACAAATAACTGGCCTTTTCGCGTGCGAAGCAGCGGGTACTGCTAGTATAATATATACGTAATAACTGTTGATTATCTTTAACTTTTGTTAATGGTTTTTATACCCTACACCACAGGGTATAATGACTTTGTGCATTTGTTTGTAACACCAAAAAGAAAACGAGATAGACTCATTGTTAATTATACCGATCAATTTAGAATCACTTTCTGAGTCGATTTAGCAATGCCCGTCCGTCCGTCCGTCCGTCTATCCATCTTTTCTTGTAATCAAGTACAGGTCGCAATTGTTGTTTGAAGTAAATGAAACTTTGCACAACGAAGTTTTATGGGATGAGGACGAACGCTATTTAATTTGAAGAAAATCGGTTCAGATTTAGATACAGCTCCCATACAAAATATGCTCCCGATTTGACTCTTTCCGCTCTAGAAACCACATATTTTAACAGATTTTCTTCAAATTTGGCAAGCCAGCTCATATTTCAACTAAAAACATCTATGGCGAAAGATGGCCACATCGGTTCAGATTTATATACAGCTCCCATACAAAATTTGATAAATATAAATGTCACCATGCCATTTGTAAATATATTTGCATTCTATAAAATATATATGCAAAATGGTCTTGAACCGTGAGAATATCCCAGTTCATAGCAAATTTTTGATATCTTTATGAATAAAGTTCGATAAGCTGTTCTCGTGATATGCTAGTATCTGTGGAGAAATATTACAGGGGTTATATACAATAACTAATAAATTAAAAAATATCCATACATTCAAATGTAAAAATGACAATACTGCTGCCTCAAAATATAAATTTAGGTTTTCGAAGCTACAGGAGAACGAACTGATAACTTAATATTTATTGACGATTAATAATACATCTCTCGTGTGTGCAATATCATTCTCTATCGCGCTCACTTTCTCCAATAAAATTAGAAATGGACTATCTGATGAGCCTATAAATACGTTGTCTGGTTTAAAAATTTTATATATTTCGAAAAACCTCTTAATTTGAAAAATATGCCTACAGATATAAGTCTAATTATTTTTTCATCCTTGGCAAAAGTTGATTCACGTAAGTAATATGGGAGAAAAGGAGGAAGGATGAATGAAGAGTGAAGGAAAAGATAGGGTTATCTCATATTTTAGTCCGTATTCCCATTTATTCTTTTGAACCAGGATAATTTCTCTACAAATCAGATGAGGGTTATTTTTTATAAATCATTTAAAACTTGATTTCAAGATGTGTTTTTATGCAAAATATAATAATTTACTTTATTAAATTACGAATGTTTTATTCTGAGTAAGGAAAAAATAAATTTTTATATAGCAAACAATATTTCCCGTCCTGTCCCGGGATCCCGAGAAATCGAAAAAATAATTCCGTTTCCCGGGAAATAAAAAGTAGGGGAAAATGCAAACCCTAATGACGGTTGGATTTTTTTATTTTCTTTGATACTTTAACACCATGAATTTTTTTGTTTCCTGTATCTGTCCGATCATAACGTGTGACATATAATTGTTCTAGAGAGGTAATGGGGCAATAAGGGGTATATAAGATCTATATAAAACAAGGGTCCATTTGTATGGGGACTATATGAAACGATTTGAAATAAACAATGATCTAGGAAATTTTATCAAGATCCGATGTAATATGAGGGTTTGAAAGGGGCAATAATGAAAACTGCATGGGGATTATTAGCAAATATTAACCTATATGGTCAACTTCTACGCCAGGAATTCCTAGATTAATCATAACATTTTGATAAAAATCCGATGAAATATGCGGATTCTACACCCATAATAGGGTAAATCGGAGGTACATTTGAGTGGTGCTTATAAAAAAAGTGAACTAATACAGCCTTTGATAGTTGGTGCTTCCAGTGAAAATAAAACATGATAGATGTAAGATGTGGGTTCTAGTGCGGTAATTTCACAGTAGGTGTTCCTGTAGAACATGATTGAATAATATGTTCACGATCCGGTTTCAAATGCGGATTCTAGTAATAACAGTAATAGGGTAAATAGGACAGACGGATGCACAGACAGACATCGACTCAACTGGTGACTCTAAGCCGAGGTGGATCTACAACATGGGACTACCATGATTATGTCTTGGTGTTACAAATAATTGGCGCGAAACCAACTTATAATCCCACGAAGTGAAGTAGGGTATAAAAAGTGGGTATACGGACTACTAGGTAACTCTCTTAAGCTGACCATTTCGGTCATGTTTAATTGAAATGATTGTCAAAGTGCAATAATGCACAAATTTTTCATCCGTTTGACTTGGACTTCATACTTCTTAGTAGCTCGATAAGCAAGGCCGATATTAATTTGATGTGTTTTTCTGGGAAACATTTTAATTATTATCACATCAATTGATTCTTATGATTATATTGATCGGCGGAGTGATCGGCATATAAACCTTCAGATACGGTATACCTCCACAGTAAATAATATGAAATGTTCACAATAATTGATCCATAGTGTGTTTTACATATTCCTTTACACAAGCAGCATATTTGCTTGCAATAACAAATTCATACTTACAATTGTAAATGAAAATGTCCACTTAGTTAATAATTGCAGGCAGATGTCTCTCCTGTCATCTACAATTACTTAAAACGGTAGTGTAATGTATAGTTTTCCGATTCACAACCACAAGATGTTAATCAGGTGCTCCCACACTTCAGAGGTTCATTTCATATTTCGAAACTAATTTGAAATTTCTGTTTAATATTAAGTGCAAAATATGTACACAAGAAATGTGTATTGACGGTCCATTGCTTTGGGCAATAGCTGTGACAAACTGCAGGCAATTTTAATTTGAACATATTTTAGGCATACATTACCACCTTTCATAATTCACAATGTATAGGGTGGGTCATTTAACATTTTAAATTTGAACCACCGATTACTTTGACTTTTAATTTTATTTTTAGGGTTATGTTTATGTTTAACATTTGCAAAATGGGACGCTGTACGCTCGAACAAAATTAGGAAATATTAAAAACTTACTTCCAAAGTAGTGAGTCATCAACTCAAATTCTAAGAAATTTAAGTGGAAAATTTTCGTGTTTTCAGATGAAGCTCATTTTCGTCTCGGTGGCTATGTCAATAAGCAAAATTATCGTTGTGAGAGATCACACATGACGATTGAGAATCCATTGCATGGATTTTGGGTTGGCGGCATGATTGGCCATGTACTGAAAAATTGGGTTGTTCGGATGAGGTACTGCCGAGCCAGTCGGGGTAGTCATATGACTGATATTGTGTTCCATTATTAAATTAGAAATTAGATATTATTTTATTAAGAACGAAGAAGTTGGTTTTATTTATTGTTTCTTTCCAATATTTCGACAAACGTCGTTGGTCATCGCTACGGATTTATAAAAAAATTAATTCAAAAATATATATGACAATAAACGTTTAAAAAATAATGCATTTATTTTTATGAACTAACGCCTCTTTTGATTTTAATTATTATTTTCTATGGTAGTAGCCCATGCATTTAAAATTTTATAAATAAATATAATTTTTCACATATTTTTATAGTCTCGGTATAATAAACGATGGGTTTATCCCTTTTCCTTTTGAATGTTACCAACAAATGCACAAAGACCTACTACCCTAGTGGATGACTTAAATATTTTTCAACACTCATTTTTTGCTGAGAATATTCTACTGGTATATCGAACTTTCATAAAGAATCTAATTTGTTTTTTTTCTTTCAGTAATAGTTTCCGTGTGTTTTTTTTTCTTAAATTAAGTTAATGTTTTACTGATATTTATGCCGAGTTCTTTAATGAACTTATTAAAAATAACTTCAATATGTTAAAAAATACAGGAAAAAATTTCCTCAGTTAAAGTAAAAATATACTTGTTTTGAGAAAAACAAATCAGAAAATGTTCCTTAGTTTGAGTAAATATTTACTACACCATTTTTAATTAAAATTGAGAATATACAAGTTTATATTGAGAAAAAACAAATTGAAATTCAGAAAAGTAAATTGAAATTGAAAAAATACAAATTGAAATTGGGAAATGTAAATTGACATTAAGAAAATACAACTTGAAATTGAGAATATACAAATAGAATTTCAGAAATGAAAATTGAGAGTAGAATTTGATATTGAACAATTGAAAATGAGAAAAAACAAATTGAAACTGAGCATATTCTAATTGATATTGAGAAATGATGTAAAGACGTGAGAAGAAAACTGAAATTGAAATATAGAAATGAATGAATGTCAATGTAGAGAATATTTGAATATTTGAATGGTCTTGAAGCCGAAGATTATCCACGGTATGATGTATACCACAAAATCAGTATATTATGAGCCTTTTGGCATGAACAGATCAGTAAACAAGAAAGAACAACAAAAAAAAAAACCAAGAAAGTGGAGGATCTGCAAATGCCGGTACGAAATTGTAAGCAAATGGACGAGACCAACTTCAATTTGTTTTGTAGGAGGAGGGGTTCAAGAACAATGCAACAAATCACAAAATCTCCAGGTCGAAAATCCATCTTTTAGGTGGTATTTCATTGATGGTATTTCAGAAGTTATGAATAGGAGATGTGGATCATTTAAAGACATAAGGCCAGAGATTGGGATATCTCGACCTCTTCGGAAATAACTTAGAGGAGCTAGTTGTAATTTGCTACATCTTGTCACAGCCAAATTGAAATTTTCGAATACTACATCTCCGTTAAATCTCGTAAAATATATGTGGTACAAAATAAAGATAAAAATAACAAGAAGTTCGCGAACAACGCTTCGTATACTTAGAAAGTATAATAGAAGAAGCTAAAACAATAATTACAGACTTTCTACCAAATATCGAGAGAATTGTTGGAGAATAGTTTATTAATAAAAGTTCGCTTTATATTGTTTTCCTTATACTATTTCTCAATTTCAATATTTCTTTTACCATTTTAATATTTTAATTTCCCCATATAAATTTGTCTTTTTTCAATAATAATTTGTATTTGCTCAATATTAATTTGTTTTTTTTTTTTTCAATAACAACTAGTCGTTTCTCAGTACTAATTTGTTTATTCTCAATTTTTCGTTTCTGAATTTCAATTTGCATTTTCTCAATTTCAGATTGTATTTTCTGAATTTCAATTTACATTTCTGAATTTCAACTTGTATTTTCTCAATTTGAATTCGTATTTTCACAATTTCAATTTACATTTCCGAATTTCAACTAGTATTTTCTCTATTTTAGGTTTAATTTCTCAAATTGTATTTTCTCAATTTCAACTTACAATCGTTTACTTTTTAGTAAAAAACTACTTCATTTGAGAAAAACAGCAAAATTTATTTTATTCTTTTTTTTATTTATTCTTTTATTTATTTAATATGAGGAAAAAATAACTTAGTTTGGTAAATTTTGCAAAGATTTAGTAAAAATTTACTTGGTTTTAGGAAAAATTTACTGCAAATATTTTCTTGGTTTCAGGGAAGTTAAAATAGAATCAATAAAAATAAATTTATTGTTTTCAAAATTTCTTCGTTACGTTTACTTTTAAGACTCTTTTATGTATGTGTAGGATTGAGTTAGTAACGGACGTGATGGAGTAGGGTCTAGAATACAACACTGGGTATTTAGACAGATAAAGACAGCGACATAATACAAGAACGCGACGACGATATGAACATGATAAAACTTTTTACAGCGACTACGGAGAGAACGACGGACTGAGATCATTCTCGCTAAAGATTAGTTGCTAAATAATTTTTACGTGAATTTTGTAATACTATTTTACTTATTCTTCATTACTATTAAATTCAAATTATATGTATTTTTAAATTAAATAAACACTTAATCTAATGTTGTTGGCGTTTATTTTAAATTAATATAAACCCTACATATTTATATTATGCAATGTAGTTTAATTAATATAATGGGTCATTGTATTACTATACTGAGCCGTAAAAACAAACAAAAGAACATTTAATTAGTTGGAATTAGTTTAGAAGAGTTTGTAAACATTTAATTGGTTTGTGGATAAATCTACTTCGTTTGAGGAAAAATTAAAGATTTAGGGGAAAAAATCACTTAGTTGAAAGAAACATTAAAAAACAATTTAATAGTTTTGAGGGAAACTTTATTTGGTTTGAAAAAAATATACTAAAATTGTTCCTCAGTTTGAGTAGATTAATACAACGGTTGCAATAGCCAAAGCCAAATCGGCGGGCATATTTATATGGGGCATATATCAAGCATTACTCTAGATATAATATATGAAACTGTGTGGTTTCTTAAATGAAGAACTTCTATTCGACAGTGACACTTGAGTGGTGGCTATACCAATTAGATTTTTTGATGCTATACTAATTTCATATTTTTTTGGGCGAACAAAATTGTTAAAACTATGTGGTTTCTAGAGGGAAGGAAATTTAATCGGAAGATAATTTTGTGTGTGCTATATCTACACCTGAATTGATTTACTTCAAATTCAGTACCAAATTTTGTTAGAATCGGACAATAATTTGATTAGAAGAACATACGGAGAGACGGGCATAAATAAATCGATTCAGAAAATGGGTTTAAGTACATCGGTATAATAAAATAAGGAACTGATATAAAAATCATTTCCCAAAATATTAACAATTATATTAGCATTAAGAAAAATATATGTATTTATTGGAGGAAAATCTCAGGATCATGAAGAAAGGCATGAAAATTGTTTTCAATTATTTTTCTCAAACGCCTCCGAAAATGGTAGAAGTACGGAATCTGAAAGCAGTTTTATCTCACCAATTTATTCCCTTTTCCGTTGCTGGGTGCATTTTATGAGCACATCTGCGTAGTCGTACACACAACGTCAGATATTCGTAACACCGTGCAACAGCACTTTTTGGACCTGAATAAGACCATATACACATGAAACTACAGATCGTATGTAGAAAAACTGTGTACAAGTTTTTCATTTGGTGATAATTTTCTCCATTTTATAGGACTTTTAATTTGCAAAGGATATAGATGTTTTAAAAAAATTTTCGTACTTTTGCTAGCCATACATAAATAAAGTTGAAATATTGAAATGGTTATTAATGCTAAACTAATACAGATAGAAGCATGAAAATTGAAGAGTTTTTAACAGATATTCTTCTCCTTCTTCTTCTTCGCAAAAGAACGAAAATAAATTAAACATCTAAATATATCCTTTAGTTATAAAAAATCCTGTAAAAAGGAAAGATCGCCAAATGGAAAACTGTGCATACAGTTTTTCTACATACGACCTCTAGTTTCATATGGATATGATTTGTCCAGGTCCGATACAAAGATGTAACATTGCCTCATGGTGTAATAATATTCAAGTATTACAACGAATGAAATTATAGTGTGCACATCTTCACATGACATGCTCATTGTTGTGCGATAAGTATGAAGCTGAAATCTAGCTAAACGCACGGACGTGCACTTGTGCGGTTGTCGACATTTGATATCACATTACAGAGATACAATACGGATTTGTCATGTGGGCATATGGTTGTCACAACCATTCAATAAATCGAATCGTTACAAATGTGAGTTTGCAGTCAATTCTTCATGTTGCCAGGTAGTCGGTAATGTTAATTAAGTGTTGATTATAATTCTATTACCACAGGCAATGCATCAATACAATATGTGTACGTAGCAATAAGTGTGCCGACCCTCACCCAGCGTAATGAATGTATATAAATATTTTACATGTAGTACTCAACGATCCTTTAAAATAGGACACATGAACATTTAACGTTTGTTACATCATGATTGTGTTTGTAGGATAAGGCTACATCTAAAAATTATAACATTTCACTGGGGGCTAAGTAAATATAGGCACCAAGATAATGTAAATTAAAGACAAAAAATGACGTTAAGTTCAGTCGGTTCGAATCTTACATGCCCTCCATCATGTCTTACCAGTAGATTAGTAAAAATTTTTAAGTTTTGTACACATACGCAGTTTTGTAGAAGTTATTACCCTTCTTGTAGAAGAAAGGGAATTTCAAAAGATAGTGAGTCATTTTTTCCGAAGTTTCGACACCATTTAAAAGATAAAACATTGAAAATCTTCTCATTTTTAGTTAGAGGATGTACTCATCGACTTTCACGATTTCAGCTACAACAACGCTGTAACGCTTCGCAATATTCATGTATATTGCGCTTCTATGTGGACGGAGGAATTTAACTTTATTTCACGACTCTAGCTGCATTACTTTAGTAGGTACCATTATTGTCCAGCTCACCCCTTAAAGTACAAATTAAAAAGAATCCATTTATGTTGCGCTTCTACGTGGACAGAGGAATGTACCATTTTTATCCCTACTTGTCCCGCTCCCACCTTAACAGATCAAATTAAAAAAATATTTATGAATGAATCCTAATTTCTAATTATAATTTCTACCTGTAATAATTTAGTTGGTACCATGTGTTTACCTTTTTGTCCCACTCTCCCCTTAAAAGTATACATTTCGAAGAATCCCTTTTTGTTGCGCTTAGCTGCACTACTAAGGTTTGTACCATTGTTACCCCTTTTTGTCTTGCTACGCTTCAGAGGGGTTTACACACCGATTTTTTTCAATTCTACTCTAACACACTGGTTTGTACAATTGATATCCCCATTTGAACCGCTTCCCCCGAAAAGTTTAAATTAAACAAGTAAACGGAGTAAAGTTCGGCCAGTTGATGTTTTGCGTTTTGTTTTTTGTTCGGCTTGAGGCCAGTTTTTTTTTTTCAAATAATAAAACAAAAATTAGTATTTTATTATTTTCTTGTTTTATATTTCCCAATATTTACAAAAAACACAAATTATTCAATTACAATTTACAAGCATTAACAATCAAAAAATATCACAATATTTATATTCACATTTTTAAAAGTTTTTCAAAATAGAAAATTCTCCTGCCACTCTCTGCAAGCTTTTGTCAACTACCGTCTAATTTGTCGTCTATGTTTTCCACCGTGTTCCTATATATTTTTCCAAATTTTGAAAATCCATTATCTCTCCCATTTTTGCCGTAAAAGTAAAAATCTTTTTATTTTGTGAGTCTGTGCAGACAGGAATGTATTTACCGAATTCCATGATTCTAGCTGAGGCCATGTGGTAGGTATGGTACCTTTTCCCATTTTACCACCTTAAAAGTACGACTTTCGAAAATATCTTAATTTTACGTGTCTACGCAATTAGAGGGATGCGCACACCGAATTTCATCATTCTAGCTGTAGCCGTTTATTTGTAAGCGATTTTATCCCACAGTTCCTATTGTATACCTTGAAAGTACGAATTTGGAAAAACCATTTCATTTTTCGTGTCTACGCAGTCAGAGGAATGTCTACTCCGAATTTCATTACTCTAGCTGCGGTCACATGGTTGGTACAATTTTTATCCGCTTTTTCCATTTTACCCCCTAAGAGTACGAAATTCGAAAAATCCCTTTATCTTACTTGTCTACACAATCGAATTCCATTATTCTAGGTGCAGCCGTTTGTTTGGTACCATTTTTATCCCTCTCTTCCCATGTTACCCCTTAACAGTACGAATTTGGTAAAGATAATTTTATATTATGTATCCACTCAATTAGGGGAATCGAATATCATGTTTCTAGCTGTAGTCGTTCGATAGGTGCCATTTATATCCCTTTTTGCCCCCACTTCACCCTCTACGAATAAAAATTACCTTAGAAATACTCAAAAAAATGATGAAATATTTTAAATAAAGGTTGATTTTTTAGCTATTATCTTTTTGGCAACAATGGTTTAAACAGCTGACACACGTTTCGTGTTTTGTTTCAAAACATCAAACATCTTCAGTTTGGTCTATAATTTAACCATGAATCGTCTTACAAACGAACAACGCTTGCAAATTATTGTATTTTATTATCAAAATGCGTGCTCTGTTAAGAAAGTTCAAGTTCGAAAAATTGTGTTCTGCGACGAAGCTCAATTTTGGCTCAATGGGTACGTAAATATTAGACCGGTCCTTATTTATATGGACAAATTTATTTTCGAATATATGTTACGGCAAGCGCTAAAAATATTCGTTTTAGTCCCAAAAAGCATAAAAAAAAATTGACAACGATTGGATAATTTTTAGCCGTGCCCCAAGCACCTTTTTGTTTTTATTATGAGAAATAAGGCAAAAATATATATATTTTTTATTTTATTTACATTTATTTGAAAATTAAGAATAAACTTAAATATTTTTAATAATTACATACTCATAGTAACATTAATATTATTTTAATTTAATAGTGAAGTCTTTTTAAAAGTGGGATAATTCATGTTATATTCTTTAACCACCTGAAAAAGGAATTGTTTCTCCTCTTCGTTGTGGGTTAATTTATTATTATAATCTGTCTATGAGCTTGTTTTAAGTTATCTAGACAGTAATTTAATATTGTTCCACGTTCTTCAGCAGTCAATACTGTAATAATGTGTTCATCTTCTAAACAACTCTTGTAATTTAATTTGTCAATATTAATCCAGTATTTGCTAAAGCGATTAAAAATTAGAACTTCTGGACCGGCTGTAGTAGCCACTCTAATTTCAAACACTTTACGGATCAACAACTCGTAAATATGGTGTCTGCAGGGAAAATATAATAAATCGCGACCTAGTTTTCCTTCAAGCAGAGCAGCAGCACCGCTTTGAACTCCTGTATTATGAGCAGTTGTGTCGAAGATTATTTGAACTAGATCAAGCATTTCATATTCATTTATTGAATTAAACACGGCATGATATTTCTTTTCCACTCGAAGATTTTAACTTTGGAATGCCAAGTAGTTTATCGATACCTTGAGATGAGACTATGATTGGCAAGCGGTCAACTTTTTCCCTGCCACTAATTTCTGGTAACATTGTACCATCCCAGTGCAAAACAAAACTACGTGGAATCTGGAAATAAAAACTCAAGTTTCTTAATTTATACTCAAAACATAAAAAAAGAAGCATAGGGAAAACCCACATTACAGTACTTACATCAAAGTTTGCTGCAATGTTTTGTGCTGTTGTTGCACGATGCTTCTGACGCATTCGACGAATTGATGATCTATTTAGTATAAGATCTTCGATATCATAGCCCAACGCGTCAGCAGTTGCGCTTAGGATATGAACTGCAGCACCATAAGTGATTTTCCACTTATCCAAAGTTGAAAGCAGTCTTGGTGTAAAAAAATTGTTTTACCTCTGGAGATACCTGATATACCTGGATTTGGATTTGATACAGATGTTGATGTTGAAGCTACAACTTCAATATCGTTTTCGTCGTCAATGTCAATCATACCTGTTTTACAACAATAATTCTGATTTGCTTAAAAGATAGAATATTTAATTGTATACCTCTTTGAATCTGTTGTTCATATAACTCTTTTCGTTCATCTTCTTTTATTCGACGCTGGTTTTCTTGTTCTTTCTGGACTGCCTTTCGCTTTTCTTTCTGCATTACAATTTTATCCGTTCCTAGCATACAACCTGGTCTTCCTTTTTCTCGTTGCTTTTTCAAGAACTCTTTGTCTTCTTGTATTTTAATTAATTCAAACGCGTTTGCATGTGCGATATCGAATAAATAATTAAATTTAAGCCAACTATTCTTAAATTATAAAATAAAACTTGTAGCACTTGTTTTCTTCCTGGTAATTTAGCTCCAGTAATTTGGTGGTCCATTACGCCAATTAACATAATGTCATCATCCGATCGAAGTCTTTTGGTTGTCATCGCTTTAGATTTTTAATTTTAAAATGTATTTGTTCGTTTTGGATTTTCTATGAATTTAAAAAATAAAAAATATTAATATTTTAGGCAAAAAATATTTATTTTGATTATATGTTGATTATATAAAAAACGCTATATATACACATTTTAAAGGAATTCTAATTCTTAATTATTTTTCAATTTTTTTAAACAAAATCGGACTAGTGGTTCTCGAGTTATGTCAAAAAAAGAGCACCAAAGGTGATAATTTCCCCTATATGATAGTAACTAACTTTAATGACAAACAATTGTTGGCGGGGGCACGCCTAAAAATTGTCCAATCAAGCTCAATTTTTTTTGTGTATTTTTAGGTTCAAATAGAGTAGTTTTAGCGCTTGCCGTCATACGAATTCAAAAAAAAAAGAAATAAGGACCGGTCTAGTAAATATGCAGAATTGTCGATTTCGGAGTGAATATCAGCCAGAAGCATTGCAAGAGCTACCAATGCATACAGAAAAAGTCACAGTTTGGTGCGGTTTATGGGCTGGTGGCATCATTGGACCGTACTTCTTCAAAGATGATGCGAATCGTAACGTAACTGTGAATGGTGAGCGCTACCGTGAGATGATCCAACTTTTTTTGCCCAAAATGCAAGAGCGGCATGTGGCACCGTCTTGTTGACCACATGCCACACAGCGCGCGCAACAATGAACTTATTGAGAGGCGAGTTCGGTGAACATTTTATTTCACGTTCGGGACCGGTCAATTGGCCGCCTAGATCGTGCGATTTAACGCCTTTAGACTATTTTTTGTCGGGCTATGTTAAAGCTCATGTCTATACAGACAAGCCCGCTTCAATTGACGCATTGGAAGACAACATTGAAGCATTTATTTGTGAGATACCGGCCGAAATGTTGGAAAGAGTATGCCAAAATTGGACTAAGCGGATGGACCATTTGAGGCGCAGTCAAGGTCAACCTTTGCATGAAATAATCTACAAACATTAAATTATATGGACCGTACTATCGACGGGAAAAAATTTCCCCTGTGGTCCGATTCTGGCCATTGGCAATCCCAACCGATCTACAACTATAAGACGTATTCATGCAAATTCATTCATTTAGATGCTAGCGTGCGTTAAACAGACGGGTGGGTTTTTATAACGATCAATAATATATATACTTTTTAGGGTTCCAGGTCGATATTTCAAGTGTTACAAACGGAATTACAAAGTTAGTATATCCCATCCAGGAGGTAGAGGGTATAAAAACTGTTTATAAACACGGTACCAAATAAAGTAACAGCATTAAGTGATTTTTAAAAATTCATAATTTTAGGAGAGAAGCGAGAACACATGTTCCTATAGCGTTTTTTAAATGTGTACATTTTGGGAAATAGGAACAACAATTTATAAAACAACGGGCTGCATATATCGAAAAAGAGGAGAACGATGATGTAAACGGATATGCGGGAAACTGCGTAGAAAAAGATAAAAGTGATACACGCGAAGAGAGTTCAGCTAGAATAGTCAATTCTTCAAGCACATCCCAATGACTGTGACCTATCTAAAATGATGTTCACTATTTTGTATTTCTCTATATCCATCAAAAGAAAATCGAATAAATACCATCCAAAAACAGAGATGTATAAAACGGATAACAAATACTGAAATTAGCGGCACTGTTACTCATATCTAAAATGGTCGTCAATGTATTACAACTTTAGAGCAGGTTCATATTCGACGTTCAGTTACTTAAAAATTGAACTAATGGCAACAACATAGACGAAATCATTAATGATAATGAGTTTGAAAATACTCTTCACACTGTATTTTAAATATTACCATTCACATTTTTATACCCTCCACCACCAGAATGGGTATACTAACTTTGTTCCATTCCGTTTGTAACACCTTGAAATATCGATCGAAGACGATCTAGCCACGTCCGTTCGTCTATTGAAAGCAAGCTAGCATCTAAACGAAATGAGCTAGAACGTCTAAATTTGACATGAATGTGTCCTCTAGTTCTAGATCGGTTGGGATTGAAAGTGGGTGAAATCGGTCCAGAGGGAAAAAATTTTCCCTCACAAGGACTGAAAATACCCCTAATATTTCGAGTATTTAAGCATGTTTATACACTCCACGAGAGTATTATGTCTTTGTGCATTTGTTTGTAACACCCAAAAGGAAACGAGATAGACCCATTGTTAATTATACCGATCGTCTTAGAACCACTTTCTGAGTCGATTTAGCAATGTCTGTCTGTCTGTCTGTCCGTCCGTCCATCTATTCTTGTAATCACGATACAGGTCGCAATTGTAGACAGAACCAAATGAAACTTTGCACAACGATGTTTTTCGGGATAAGGACGAACGCTATTTAATTTGAAGAAAATCGGTTCAGATTTAGATATAGCCCCATACGAATTTCAATCCCGATTTGACTCTTTTCACTCTAGATACCACATATTACAACAGATTTTCTTTAAAAATGGCAAAACATCTTATATTGTAACTAGAAACACCTGTGGTAAAAATGTGTTAGATCGGTTCAGATTTATATATAGCTCCCATACAAATTTCTCTCCCGATTTGACTTTTTCCGCTCTAGAGACCACATAATGTATCAGATTGTCTTCAGATTTGGTAAAACATCTTATATTTAAACTAAGAACATCTATGGTGAAAATAGGTCAAATCGGTTCAAATTTAGATATAGCCCCCATACAAATGTCGTTCCCGATTTGACATTTTCCTCTGTAGAAACCACATATTGCACTCGATTTTCTTTAAATTTGGCACAACATCTTATAATCTTACTAGAAACACCTATGCAGAAATTGGGTAAGATCGGTTCAGATTTAGATATAGCCCCCATATAAATGTCGCTCCCGATTTGACTTTTTCCGCTTTAAATGCCACATATTCTAATCGATTTTCTTTAAATTTCGCACAACATCTTATAATCTAACTAGAAACACCTGTGGCTAAAGCGGGCTAGATCGGTTCAGATTTAGATATAGGCCCCATACAAATGTCGCTCCCGATTTGAATTTTGCGCTCTAAAAACCATATATTGTACCCGATTTTCTTTAAAATTGGCACAACATCTTATAATCCAACTAGAAACACTATGCAGAAATTGGGTAAGATCGGTTCAGATTTAGATATAGCCCCCATACAAATGTCGCTCCCGATTTGACTTTTGCCGCTTTAATAGCCACATGTTGTGCTCGATTTTCTTTAAATTTCGCACAACATCTTATAATCTAACTAAACAAAACTATGGCGAAAGTGGGTAAGATCGGTTCAAATTTAAATATAGCCCAAATTCAAATGTTGCTCCCGATTTTGGCCAAACTATACATTTTATATTTCACCTATTTCGTTCCAGGTTTCAATATATCCTCATACAAATGTCCTTTCCGATATAAAATTTTTTGTCAAACACATACATTTACAGGATACAAAAAACCTTCCCGTTTTCACTTTTTCACCGAATTGAATTGTATTCGGATTGAAAATGGCCCCGCCCGACTTTAGCCTTTCCTTACTGGTTTTTGAATATGGCTGTTTATGTTTGCTTGATATTTGCTATGCGAATTCCCCTTATAGCAAAAACGTGCACCATAAAGTGATTCTTATTTGTAGGGGGTGAAAAGGGGCAAAAAGGGTAAAAATGGAACCTATCAAACGACGGCAGCTAGAAACACGAAAATCGGTGTACATATTCCTCTAATTGAATGAAATTCGATGTATACATTCCTCGCGTAGTCACGTACAGTACTTTTTGGGGTAAAATGGGAAAAAGGGATAAATTTTTTACCAAACGAATGGCGGCAGCTATAGTCATGAAATTCGGAATGTATACTCCTCTGACTTCATAGACACGAAATATAACAAGTAATAAGGCGTTAAGTTCGGCCGGGCCGAATCTTATATACCCTCCACCACGGAGTGCATTCCACAGTATTATCAGCAGATTAAATGATGTCGACTTTAAATAGAAGCACAGTACCATATTACGAAAATTGTGATAATTTTTATGCACATTACTATATTTGTTTACTATTTCAAACTATAATGTATACTTATGCGCACTGTTTAAAATCGACTACTATATATAAATAAAATGCTGCAATTGTGAAAGTGAACATGTCTAAATATTAGGAGATTGTCAGTCGCCATTAGAAAGATGCATTTTCAGATACAGACAAAGTGATAAGAAAAGTATACATTTTAAAGATAACCCTTTTTCGAGTCTTCATAGTCAGAATGTATACACCGAATTTCATGATTTCAACTTCAGTGGTATGGTAGGTCCCATTTTTATCTCTCTTTTTAATTATATCCCTTAAAAGTACGAATTTCAAAAAATCCCTCTATTTTACGTGTTTCAGAGTTTCATGATTCTAGCTGTTGTCGTATCATTGGTACCATATTTATCCCTTTTTGTCCCATTTCTCCCGCTTAAACTTTTATTTTCTTTGTGGTGCTTCCAAGCTCCAAGAGGAATGTCCGCAACAAATTTTAACTGTATGAAAATCAGAAATTTAATTAATAAGCCAAGGCTACCAATATCTATATACTATGTATATATATAAAGGAAATAATACTTCAATTCATAAAGTAAATATAAGGGAGCAATCTAAATACCCTAAATATTGGGGGATAGAGAGTGTATTTTCAGCAACAGTCGTTTGGTTGGTTCTATTTCCATCCTATTTTAATTTCAAAAGTATAAATTTTGAAAATACCTTATCTCTCACGTACGCAGTATAAGACAACTTCATGATTCTACCATTTTTTTTGTCGTAAAAGCAACAAAATAAAGTACGAATTTGGAAAAAAAATATTTTACGTGGCTATGCAGTCAGAGGAATGTATACGCCGAATTCCATGATTCTATCAGCGGCCATTTTCTTGGTACCATTTTTATCCCCTTTTTTCAATTTTGCCCCCTCAAGAGTACGACAATCTAAACTCTGAACGTTGTCTTCTACTAATCGTCTAAAATAATTAAAAATATATATTTATTTATAAAATTATTTTTTCAATATTTTTAGTTGTTTTGGCTATAAACATTTTTCTGTAATGTCACTGTACTTCTTAAGGGTGATTTTTTAAGAGCTTGATAACTTTTTTTTAAAAAAAAACGCATAAAATTTGCAAAATCTCATCGGTTCTTTATTTGAAACGTTAGATTGGTCCATGACATTTACTTTTTGAAGATAATTTCATTTAAATGTTGACCGCGGCTGCGTCTTAGGTGGTCCATTCGGAAAGTCCAATTTTGGGCAACTTTTTCGAGCATTTCGGCCGGAATAGCCCGAATTTCTTCGGAAATGTTGTCTTCCAAAGCTGGAATAGTTGCTGGCTTATTTCTGTAGACTTTAGACTTGACGTAGCCCCACAAAAAATAGTCTAAAGGCGTCAAATCGCATGATCTTGGTGGCCAACTTACCGGTCCATTTCTTGAGATGAATTGTTCTCCGAAGTTTTCCCTCAAAATGGCCATAGAATCGCGAGCTGTGTGGCATGTAGCGCCATCTTGTTGAAACCACATGTCAACCAAGTTCAGTTCTTCCATTTTGGGCAAAAAAAAGTTGGATATCATCTCACGGTAGCGCTCACCATTCACAGTTACGTTACGATTCGCATCATCTTTGAAGAAGTACGGTCCAATGATGCCACCAGCCCATAAACCGCACCAAACTGTGACTTTTTCTGGATGCATTGGTAGCTCTTGCAATGCCTCTGGCTGATATTCACTCCAAAATCGACAATTCTGCCTATTTACGTACCCATTGAGCCAAAAATGAGCTTCGTCGCTGAACACAATTTCTTTCTTTCTGAACTTTCTTAACAGAGCACGCATTTTGATAATAAAATTCAATGATTTGCAAGCGTTGCTCGTTAGTAAGTCTATTCATGATGAAATGTCAAAGCATACTGAGCATCTTTCTCTTTGACACCATGTCTGAAATCCCACGTAATCTGTCAAATACTAATGCATGAAAATCCTAACCTCAAAAAAATCACTCTTTACAAAAATCTACAGCCTCTGTGGATTACAAGTCATGGTGGAGGGTATATAAAGTTCGGTCCGGCCGAACTTAACGCCGTTTTTACTTGTTATATTTACTTAACTTTTCGATCTCTTAGCTTTTTTTGACTATGTCTCAATATTTTAAATAGTATTTTTACCTGTGCATCAATTAAGTAATTGTTGAATGGGATTTATACGGAACCCATTGGGACTTATTCTGTGACTGGTATTCTAGCTACATGTCAAACTTAATAATTTCTTCTGTTGTCTTTATTTATGTATAATTGGTCATATATGCGCTAGTTATTGTGCCCTTATTTAATGTATAAATATCTTGTATTTGTATTGAAGTGATAGAAAGCACATCCCGAATTTGGACGCAGAAATCACTCAGACGGATGCAATCATTTAATTTCTAAAAATAAACTATAACATTAATGGCCATTGAAGTCAAACTTTGGTGCCATCCTTCTTTGATTTTCCATGGAATCAACATTAATTTATTTTATATTCACATTCTGTTCAACCAACCAAAAAGACAAAACAGAACTATAAGAAAGAATCGTTATAAAATTGTCCCCTTGTTAAGTTCAAATTGAAATTTATTTACAACATTCCAACTGAAATACGGACAACTGCTTCCAACAAAACACACCAATCCAACGTTGATTTGATTTAAAATGTTAAACAAATCGCCATGACTACGCTTTTATCCCAACTGGCAGACATATCTACCCAGGCCAACTGTGTTACCCTGATAAGATATCAACGGCGCTGTCCGGTTTGACAGAGAGTAGCAATAGAAATACAGAGACATTTGTCTGGCTTAAGGTTAGACTTTGCGTTTATTTTTAAACAAATGCAATTTGATTGCACATGAAGTGGTGAATGCAGTAAATTCAAATTGGCGTACAGAAAACTACTCATTTTATTCCAAATTGGTACTTGTTTTCTATTGCTGGGCGTAGCTGATCACAATATAGCATTGACATTTATATATTTGCCCTTGTATTTGAATATATCTAAGGACATGGTGGGCAGTAGTGATGCCCAAATTATACTGAAAATCACAAAGTAAGAGTTATTTCGTTAACCTCGTGCAAATGTTCATTACTACTACCATGGAAGGCAATATACCTTGGTACCATACGGCGCACTGTGGTTCAGAATCAAAAGCCATCGGCCAAAATTCAATAACATTTATTCATTTCTGAAAAATTAAATTAGACAAGGACTCAAGATTATTTTGAGATATTAACATTGAAAATCGGACAATCGTATTTTAGAAATTAGTCCAAAGTTTTTTTTTGTATTTTTTTATTTTAAAGAAAAACGTAATTTCTGTTTTTGATTTTGTTCAACTGTTTCTCTCACATTTTAAGAGGATTTGCTCTCGAATTTGTTTTATTAAAACCTATGGTTTCTTAGCTTTATTATGGGGCCAAAACTGTGTTTGTAATAAATATTTTAAAAAAATACCCTTTTGAAAAATTGTATGAATTTGGACCAACTATTTGCTGTGAAGATTTTTTAAGAGCTTGATAACTTTTTTTTAAAAAAAACGCATAAAATTTGCAAAATCTCATCGGTTCTTTATTTGAAACGTTAGATTGGTCCATGACATTTACTTTTTGAAGATAATTTCATTTAAATGTTGACCGCGGCTGCGTCTTAGGTGGTCCATTCGGAAAGTCCAATTTTGGGCAACTTTTTCGAGCATTTCGGCCGGAATAGCCCGAATTTCTTCGGAAATGTTGTCTTCCAAAGCTGGAATAGTTGCTGGCTTATTTCTGTAGACTTTAGACTTGACGTAGCCCCACAAAAAATAGTCTAAAGGCGTCAAATCGCATGATCTTGGTGGCCAACTTACCGGTCCATTTCTTGAGATGAATTGTTCTCCGAAGTTTTCCCTCAAAATGGCCATAGAATCGCGAGCTGTGTGGCATGTAGCGCCATCTTGTTGAAACCACATGTCAACCAAGTTCAGTTCTTCCATTTTTGGCAACAAAAAGTTTGTTAGCATCGAACGATAGCGATCGCCATTCACCGTAACGTTGCGTCCAACAGCATCTTTGAAAAAATACGGTCCAATGATTCCACCAGCGTACAAACCACACCAAACAGTGCATTTTTCGGGATGCATGGGCAGTTCTTGAACGGCTTCTGGTTGCTCTTCACTCCAAATGCGGCAATTTTGTTTATTTACGTAGCCAGAAATGAGCCTCATCGCTGAACAAAATTTGTCGATAAAAAAGCGGATTTTCTGCCAACTTTTCTAGGGCCCATTCACTGAAAATTCGACGTTGTGGCAGATCGTTTGGCTTCAGTTCTTGCACGAGCTGTATTTTATACGGTTTTACACCAAGATCTTTGCGTAAAATCTTCCATGTGGTCGAATAACACAAACCCAATTGCTGCGAACGGCGACGAATCGACATTTCACGGTCTTCAGCAACACTCTCAGAAACAGACGCAATATTCTCTTCTGTACGCACTGTACGCATTCGTGTGGTTGGTTTAATGTCCAATAAAGTAAACTGAGTGCGAAACTTGGTCACAATCGCATTAATTGTTTGCTCACTTGGTCGATTATGTAGACCATAAATCGGACGTAAAGCGCGAAACACATTTCGAACCGAACACTGATTTTGGTAATAAAATTCAATGATTTGCAAGCGTTGCTCGTTAGTAAGTCTATTCATGATGAAATGTCAAAGCATACTGAGCATCTTTCTCTTTGACACCATGTCTGAAATCCCATGTGATCTGTCAAATACTAATGCATGAAAATCCTAACCTCAAAAAAATCACTCTTTATTTAGAGAGGGTGAAGGGCTCCCCGTTTTTGCATGATAAATTTCGCCTGCACTAAATTGCACGCTTGGGAAATAGGATTCATTTAAGTCAGATTTTCCACTTCCAAAACGCGATTTTTTATATCATTAACTTTTGAAAATAAATGAGTTGCAGTTCCACCTGTCTTCAGTTTAATTCGATTTGTCTGTAAAATCTACTCTTATTAGGATTTTTGGATATAGTTCCTGACAAATGAAATCCGATTGGCATACAATTTAGCTTGAGGATAAAGGAAATGTGCTCATCGTTTTAGCTTTAACTTTTAAAAGTTAATGAGAAAATAGTTAATGCAAGCAATAGTTACCCTGCAAAAACGGGGAACACTTACCTTTCCAAATATGTACTTTATTCTTCAAAGGCAACAAGCTATGTTGGACCAAATTAATGTAATTTGTCAAAAAGTGTATTTCTTAGTTTTGGTACAATAATAAATTTAAGAAACCATCATTTCAAATAAAAAATTTAAAGTGCAAAATCTTTTAAAATGAGAGAGAAAGTTCGACAAAGCCCAAAAAATAAATTACGTTATTCAAATTTCAAAATCTGAATTTTTTTTTTAATTTAAAATCGAAAAGTGGCTATTTTCTAAAACATATCCGAATGCCCAATTTAGAATATCTCAAAATATTCCTTGAGTCCTTTTCTAATTTCTAAAATGTTTACTAGAACACAAATTATTGAATTTTGATTCAAAACCACTGTGCGGTGGTTATGAATAAATATAAATTTTCACATATTTTGTATAATGTGGAATGTATTATTGTAGCTAGTTGCTGTTAAAAAGTGCGAATGAATTGGTAAATCCTTAAGGATTTATTTTTTAGGATAAATATCGTCACTGAGTACAAATTTATGATATTTTTTAAAAATAGACAGGTAGTCTGCAGCCATGTAATAAATGTCACCATGCCATTTGTAAATAAATTTGCATTCTATTAAATATAGAAGCAAAATGGTCTTGAGCCAGGACAATACCCCGGTTCAAATCAAATATTGATTACAGACCAAAAAAATGCAAACGAAAAAAACTAAAACAAATGAGCGTTGGCACGGCAGAAGTATTGCTGGGTAACTATACCTGCATATACACATACTTACATATGCAACTCAATGAGATGCTTGTAAGATGGCATGTGTTCTTTATTCTTGGTGCGATTTTTGAAACGCAAATTCGGCAAGTGAGTTATGCTTCTCGTTCGTTTGTGAAAATCATCTCCTTATAGAGGCCGGGTTTGATGTTGAAAAGTCGCTGCGAAGCCACTTGAAAAGACTTTTGATATGGTCGAAATCATGATCGTGGTAGTCTGCAGCCAAGTAATAAATGTCACCATGCCATTTGTAAATAAATTTGCATTCTATGGTCTTGAGCAGCAAAATGGTCTTGAGCCAGGACAATATCCCAGTTCAAATCAAATTTTAAAAAATGTATGAAAAATTATGTTAAAATTGAAAATTCAGTTTTACGGTTTCTTCTACAACGTTCGTTTCGTGTGAGATTCCATGAATTGTTTTGCAATTAAATGTAAGAGAGAAAAATAATAGGGCAATATCCCAGTTCAAATCAAATATTGATTACAGACCAAAAAAATACAAATGAAAAAAACTAAAACAAATGAGCGTTAGCACGGCAGAAGTATTGCTGGGTAATTATACCTGCATATACACATACTTACATATGCAAGTCAATGAAATATTTGTATGGTAACATGTGTACTTCATTACTTGGTGCGTTTTTTTTTTAATCGATATTCGGCAAGTGAGTTGTGCTTCTTTGGGAGAATCATTTACTTAGAGAGGCCGGGTATGGTCTTGAAAAGTCGCTGCGAAGCCACCTGAGGAAACCTTTGACAAGGTGGAAATCATGATAGTGTTAGTATGCAGCCAAGTAATAAATGTCACCATGCCATTTGCGTTCTATTAAATATAGATGCAAAATGACCTTGAGCCAGGATAATATCCCAGTTTAAATCAATAAAAATAATTAAAATGCGAGAGGGATTATAAGATCATAAAAAATACGTTTCAAACCCATCTTCGTGTCTGAAAATTTTTCAAAAAAAAAAAAGATTTTTCTTTGGTCCGTTTTAAAGAGAATTCCATATATAATTACTACCGTCAATTATTAATGTTTAGTTATTGATAACAAAATCGTTATCGTGCACATGCGCATTGTTCGCATCATTTATTATACCGATCTATTTATTATCACTTTCTGAATAGATTTAGACATGCCCGTCAGTATGTCAATTTTATTTGAACAAAAAGTCTCAATTATTATTCAGTATCTACAAAGCTTGGTACGAATGAATTTTGCCATCGAAAGAACACTATTGAATTTCTGGTTCTGATATAGATATAGCCTCCATACAAATACCATTTCCGATTTGATATTTATGGGTAATTCCATAGTTTAAGGATAATTCCAGTAATGGACAGGGGTTTGAATGGTCGATGAATTTAATATGCGAAGGTTTTATTAATGTTCTAGACATATTACGAGAAATTTTGGATAGACAAGTGGGAGCGATTAAAGCTACTAGCAAGCAGTCGGGTGGTTAAGCTACCTAATATTTAAATTAATTTATAGACAGATTGAATTGGCCTTACCCAATAAAATATAATATCAAATTCAAAATTCTTACACTAATTATGTCTAACTTATTTCAAATTGAAATAATCCTAGTCTAATACTTGAAACAATATTAATTAATTTAGTTTCGAATTAAAAAACATATTTTGGTAATATTACTTGAATAATAGTTAGTCGTAAATTACGACTCGTAATACACCTTTATAATGACGTTGCTATCTTAAAAAATTCTACTATATAATTCTAGAAGGCGTCCACGGGGAAGAAATGTTTGAAAAACTTTAACCAATTCTACAGTTGGTTAGGTGTTGTTCGGATAGAAATATGTATTTTAAATTAAGTTGGCAAAACATGAATCATTTTTTTTAATTAATTTGAGAAAACTACTTGTATTGTTATTAGTATACAATATACAATTATTATTCCCAACAGTGCTGAAGTCATTAGATACACAGTGTTAGGGGAATCGTTGGTGTAGTTGTGCTTGAGATATAACGAGTTATTCAGAAAAAAATCGGCCAAAATTTAATAACCATTCTTCTAGTAAACATCTGTAAAAAAATAAATACGACAATGACCCAAGGATTATTTTGAGATATTAATATTGAAAATCTGATATATTTTAGAAATTAGCACACTACTTTGACTACTTTTCGTATTTTTCGATTTAAAAGAAAAGTAGAATTTTTATTTTTTTAAACATTATTGTAAGTATTTGTTCATAATGCGCAGAAAAGTATATATAATATATAAACCAGTAAGGAAAGGCTAAAGTCGGGCGGGGCCGACTATACGATACACTCCACTTTCTATCCGAATACAATTCAACTCGGTAAAAAGTGAAAACGGGAAGAATTTTTGTATGTTTCCTTATCATAGGCTAATATGACCTGGTCTAATTTGTCAAGTCGAAAAGAATATTTGTATCGGGGCTATATCCCAACATGGAATAAAGTGACTAACTTTCAAAATAAGTTCTTCCAGTTCAAATAGTCACTTCAAAGAAATTCGGAGAAAATTTGTGGTTTGTGGGGCGGAAAAAGTCTATCCGGGAGCGAAATTTGTATTGGATCTATTGTAAATCTAAACCGATCTGAGCCATTTTCACCATGGGTGTTTCTAGTTGAAATATAAGATATTTTGAAAGATTTGAAAGAAAACTGTTAAAATATGTAGTTTATAAAGTGGAAAAAGTGAAATCGGGAGAGAAATTTGTGTGGCAGCTATATATAAATCAGAACCGATCTGGCCCATTTTTACCACAGGTGTTTCTAGTTGAACTATAAGATGTTTTGCCAATTTTGAAGAAAATCTGTTAAAATATGTGGCATCTAGAGCGGAAAAAGTCAAATTGGGAGCGAAATTTGTATGGGAGCTATATATAAATCTGAACCGATTTGACCCGTTTTCATCATGGGCGTTTCTAGTTGAAATATAAGATAGTTTGCCAAATTTGAAGACATTCTGATACAATATGTGGTTTCTAGAGCGGAAAAAATCAAATCGGGAGCGAAATTTGTATGGGAGCTATATATAAATCTGAACCGATCTAACATATTTTTACCACAGGTGTTGCTAGTTGAAAAATAAGATGTTTTGCCAAATCTGAAGACAATCTGATACAATTTGTGGTTTCTAGAGCGGAAAAAATCAAATCGGGTGCGAAATTTGTATGGGAGCTATATATAAATCTGAACCGATCTAACACATTTTTACCACAGGTATTGCTAGTTGAAAAATAAGATGTTTTGCCAAATCTGAAGACAATCTGATACAATTTGTGGTTTCTAGAGCGGAGGAAGTCAAATTGGGAGCGAAATTTGTATGGGAGCTATATATAAATCTGAACCGATTTGACCCATTTTCATCATGGGCGTTTCTAGTTGAAATATAAGATAGTTTGCCAAATTTGAAGACATTCTGATACAATATGTGGTTTCTAGAGCGGAAAAAATCAAATCGGGAGTGAAATTTGTATGGGAGCTATATATAAATCTGAACCGATCTAACACATTTTTACCACAGGTGTTGCTAGTTGAAAAATAAGATGTTTTGCCAAATCTGAAGACAATCTGATACAATTTGTGGTTTCTAGAGCGGAAAAAATCAAATCGGGAGCGAAATTTGTATGGGAGCTATATATAAATCTGAACCGATCTGGCCCATTTTTACCACAGGTTTTTCTAGTTGAACTATAAGATGTTTTGCCAATTTTGAAGAAAATCTGTTAAAATATGTGGCATCTAGAGCGGAAAAAGTCAAATTGGGAGCGAAATTTGTATGGGAGCTATATATAAATCTGAACCGATTTGATCCATTTTCATCATGGGTGTTTGTAGTTGAAATATAAGATAGTTTGCCAAATTTGAAGACAATCTGATACAGTATGTGGTTTCTAGAGCGGAAAAAACAAATCGGGAGCGAAATTTGTATGGGAGCTATATATAAATCTGAACCGATCTAACACATTTTTACCACAGGTGTTGCTAGATGAAAAATAAGATGTTTCGCCAAATCTGAAGACAATCTGATACAATTTGTGGTTTCTAGAGCTGAAAAAATCAAATCGGGAGCGAAATTTGTATGGGAGCTATATATAAATCTGAACCGATCTGACCCATTTTTACCACAGATGTTTCTAGTTGAACTATAAGATGTTTTGCCAATTTTGAAGAAAATCTGTTAAAATATGTGGTATCTAGAGTGAAAAGAGTCAAATCGGTAGTGAAATTCGTATGGGGGCTATATCTAAATCTGAACCGATTTTCTTCAAATTAAATAGCGTTCGTTCTTATCCCGAAAAACTTAGTTGTGCAAAGTTTCATTTGGTTCTGTGTACAATTGCGACCTGTATCGTGATTACAAGAATAGATGGACAGACAGACAGACAGACGGACGGACATCGCTAAATCGATTCAAAAAGTGATTCTAAGTCGATCGGTATAATTAACAATGGGTCTATCTCTCTTCCTTTTGGGTGTTACAAACAAATGCACAAAGACATAATACTCTCGTGGAGTGTATAAAAATATATATTTTTTCCTATTACATATTTTCGTCTTTTTCATATTTTGAAAATTGTTTCTCTCAGATTTTAAGAGATTTTGCACTCGAATTTGTTTTATTAAAAATATGGTTTCTTATTATGGCGCCAAAGCAGTGTGTGTGTCAAATAAAATGTGTTTTTAATACATATTTCTAAAAATATGGGAGCCTCGGAATGGGGAATAAAAGTTGTAAGGATGTTGTTGGTATTACGGGAATAGCCATTATCATTTGAAGCGTTAATAATCTATCTTACCTCTGTTCCAGTTTAGAGGTAAGATAGGAAGTTACCTGGTGGCTCGTTTATTGCTTCGGTGTTATTTAACCAATTGTTTGCAATCTAGTGCAGAAATACAACCGCTTTTCATAACAAAACTTTTTTTTAATTTAAAAAAAATAATAATTATATTTCGTTATTAAAATTACAATTATCGTCGAAGATACCTTTATTATTGAAATATAAGTCTGATCGTTTAAATTTAAAGTAATTATCAGGGCAATAAATATTTAAATATATTTTTCGTGTAGAAACAGTGATTTAGTAGCGATCGTTAAAACATCGGAAATTTTGAAGTTTAAGCCCGATCGAGGTGACTAATAACTTAAATTTAAGGTAATTATGAGGGTTCACATAGAAACAGAGGTTCAGCAGCAATCGTTAAAATAAATTTAAAAAAATTGTTTTTTTTTTTTTTGTAAAAAAATCGATTTTTCTTTTGACGATTTACCGAGCTAAACTTAATTTTATCTCCAAAATAAAAATATATCTGAGAATGACAAAGCATTCCACCACTTTTTTTAACTACACGTTTTTTCAAATCAAAAATTGTCTAAAATCAACACACCCTACTAACATAATTCAATTCTATCTATACACTCAGAAAATATCATTTCTAAATCCTTACTTCAATTTAGTTCAACAATTTTACTCCAGATTAGTACAAATTTCCTTAAAATATGAAAATAAACTAAGTATGAGTAAAGTTTCCTAACTTCAAAGTTATGGTAAATAGTTCATTTACAAGAAATTTGGCAGTAAATTTACTTTGGAAATAACAAAAATTCTTACAAATTCAGTAAATTCATACTTGTGTGAAAGAAAATTTGCAAGGTTTTAAGTAAGAAAAAATTAAGAAATGCCTTATGAAAAAAATCCATTTCGGAAATTTTGATTAAAAATGTTTTATTATTTTATAAAACCACTGCGAGGGCTACTAACTTGCCTTCGGAGAAATCATGGAGTAATAGCTCAACTTTATATGGCAGAGGTATCATGAAAATTTTGAAAAATATTTCATGCTGACATTGTTTGTATAAGTTTTGCATACTCTGAAACAAATTAATAGTTTCTCAATTTGATAAATACTTACTTACTTACTTACTTTTAGGAAAACATTACTAAAATTATGCTCAGCATATAAAACGAAGCATTAAGATACTTTTTCACGGGAGTGTACCAGACGCAGGCTTTTTTAACGACCCATTCAAATAAAATTCAGATTCAGATTTATAAAGGGTGTCCCAAGAAGAACGCAATTTTTAAATCTGGCAACATTCGAAGTGTCATTGTTTGACATTTGAACAATTGTTATTGTTTGTTATTGTTAGTAAAAATGTTATTGTTAGTAAAAATGGAGCGCTACACGAATGAACAACGCATTCTCATTGTGAAATTGTTTTACCAAAATGGTGAAAGTTTTGCGGCTACAGTTCGCAAATTGCGATCAATTTGGGGTCACAATAATGCTCCAAAAGAGTCAACTGTAAAGAGATTAATGGATAAATTTGCCGAAACTGGGTCTGTTAGTGATGTAAAGACAACAACGCGCCATCGACCAGGTCGATCGACCGAAAATGTCGCAGCTGTACGTGATGATGTCGCTCAAACTCCATCCACCTCAATTCGACACCGAGCTCAGCAAATTGGTGTCTCCAAATCCACTTTGCAGCGAATTTTGACGAAAGATTTGCATCTTCATGCATACAAAGTTCAATGGACTCAGGAACTGAAGCCAACTGACCATGGACAGCGAAGGGAGTTCGTTAATTGGGTATTGGAGAGACAACATGAAAATGCTGATTTTGCCGATAAAATCATCTTCAGTGACGAGGCCCATTTTCATCTTGATGGCTTCGTCAATAGGCAGAATTGTCGCATTTGGGGTGCGGAAAATCCTCGAGTGATTCACGAGAAGCAAATGCATCCTCAACGTGTCACTGTGTGGTGTGGTTTTTGGGCTGGAGGAATCATTGGACCTTTTTTTATGAAAATGAGGCAGGTCAAGCGCAAACAGTCAATGGTGTTCGGTATCGTGGAATGATAACCAGTTTTTTCTTGCCTAGAATTGAAGAAATGAATGTGGAGGGCATGTGGTTCCAACAAGACGGCGCCACATATCATACAGCCAGAGAAACAATTCAATTGCTGCATCAGTCATTTCCCGGTCGTGTTATTTCGCGTTTTGGAGATCAGAATTGGCCGCCTAGATCGTGCGATTTAACACCATTAGATTTTTTTCTTTGGGGTTTTTTGAAGTCGATGGTTTACGCGAATAAGCCGACGACGACTCAAGCCTTAAAAGACGAAATTGGACGCTGCATTAATGAAATACCGCAGCATTCATGCAAAACGGTCATTGAAAATTTCATTAAAAGATCGCGTGCATGCCAGCAAAGCCGCGGCGGCCATCTGCACGATATATTGTTCCATACATAACCTCATTCTGTCTACTTTACGATATAATAAAGTTTCACGATTTTTTCTTAAATATCTGTGTTTTATTTAAAATTAAAAAATTGTGCTCTTCTTGGGACACCCTTTATATTCAAATATCCCTTCCAATTTGTCTTTTTATACCTTCCACCTCCAGAATGGGAGTATATTAACCTTGTCATTCCGTTTGTAACACCTTGAAATATCGACCTGAGACCCTATATATACTTTATATATATTCTTGATCGTCATAAAGTTCTAAGACGATCTAGTCATGTCCGCCCGTCCGTCTGTTGAAAGCACGCTAGCATTTAAACGAAAGCAGCTAGGAGGCCCAAATTTTGCATAAATACATCTTATAGTCGTAGATAGGTTGAAATTGAAACTGGGCGAAATCGGCCCAAAGGGAAATTTTTTCCCCTCACAAGGACTGAAAAAAAACATAATAACCCCTAATATTTTAGAGCATTTAAGCATATTTTTTCAATATGTCTGCTTGTACTTACTTCATATTGGGTATGCGCATTCCCCCGATAACAAAAACGTGCACCATAAAACGATAAAAATGGTACCTATTAAACGACAACAGCTAGAAACACGAAATTCGCTGTGTACATTCCTCTAATTGAGTAGATACATAATATGAAAGTATTTTTTTCCAAATTTGTACTTTTAAGGCTGTACTAATTCGGTGTATACAAGGATTTTTCGAAATTCGTACTTTTTGGGGTTCAAATGGAAAAAGGGGATACAAATAGTACCAATCAAATGACCGCAGCTAGAATCATGACATTCGGAGTATACACTCCACTGACTGCGTAGACACGAAAAATAAAAGGTTTTTTCCAAATTCATACTTTCAAGGGATACAATGGGAACAGGGCATAAAAATAGTACCAACTAAACGAATGCAGCTAGAATGATGAAATTCGGTGCGTACATCCCTCTAATTGCGTAGAAACGTAAATTAAAGTGATTTTAGATAGTCGTATTTTTTAGGGGGTAAAATTGGAAAAAGGGGATAAAAATGGATAAAAACAAATGGTCTCAGCGAGAATCATGAAACTGCAAAGACACGCAAAAAAATAATTCGTACTTTAAGGCAAAAGTTGGTTGAATCATGAAGTAAAGTTAAATATAAATATATATATATATATATATATATATATATATATATATATAGTGTAAACGAAGGCTACCAGTTCCAAATTTGTATTTTTTTATTTTTATTTTTTCATGAAATTAGTTTATCTTGCACTTGAGAGATAATGATTTTTTTCGGATTGATTTTTTTGAATTGATTTGAAGTATTATTTCGATAGATATTACAAACGTATTGGTAGCATTGACTTTTAAGCGTGGCTTCGAATAATAAAAATATTATATTTGTTTAGAAAATTATTTTTTCAATATTTGTAATTGTTTTGGTTTGGCTATATTAAAAAATTATATTTTCTTGTAATATTACTGCACTTCTACGAAAATCGACAGCCTCTGTTGAATGCAATTCATGGTGGAGGTTATATAAAGTTTGGCCCAGCCGAACTTAACGCCGTTTTTACTTTTTTCGCTCTAGAAACCACATATTTTATCATATTGTCTTCGAAATTGGCAAAAACTTTTATATTTCCACTAGAAACACCCATAGTGAAAATGGGTCAGATCGGTTCAGATTTATATATAGCTCCCATACAAATTTACCTCCCAATTTGTCTTTTTCGCTCTAGAAACCACATATTTTATCAGATTGTCTTCAAAAATGGCAAAACATCTTATATTTGATCTAGAAACACCTGTGGTGAAAATGTGTTAGATCGGTTCAGATTTATATATAGCTCCCATAAAAATTTCACTCCCAGCTTGACTTTTTCCGCCCCAAAAAACACGTATTTTCAGAGAATTTCGTCAAAGTGTAAGTGGATCACTTCATTCCATGATTGGAAATAGCCCCGATACCAAAATGCTATGATTAAGAAACATACAAAAATCCTTCCCGGTTAAATTTTTTACCGAATTTAATTGTATTCGGAGAGAAAGTGAAGTCGGCCCCGTCCGACTTTAATCTTTCCTTACATGTTTTCCATTTATTTTAACGATTGCTGCTAAACCACAAAAAATAAAGCTCACTCTTGATAAATCGGCGTTCACAAGAGCAAGAAGGTTATATTAGAAAGAATTACTTGCTGGTAAACTACATATATACAAAGACATACAATAATAAAGTTAAAGTGGTTAAATTTTAAGGGCCGTTGTTGATTTTAAATAAAACACAAATTATTTAGGAAATTATTGTCTTTTCGTTTTATTATGATAATATTGGTATGGTTCAATTATGTATGGAACAAAATATCGGCCAAATGGCCGCCACGACGTACAAATTTTCGATGACGCTGAGGCATAATTGAGGTTCTATGCCGTTAATGTGCCGAATTATCTCATGCCTTAGCTCTTGAATTGTCACTGGCTTATCGACGTACAACTTTTCTTTCAAATAACCCCAAAGAAAGAAGTCCAACGGTGTCAAATCACATGATCTTGGCGGCCAATTGACATCGCCACCACGTGAGATAACACGGCCATTGAATTTGTCGCGCGAAAGAGCCATTGTTTCGTTAGCTGTGTGGCAAGTGGTACCGTCCTGTTGAAACCACATATCGTTCACATCCATATCTTCCAATTCGGGCCGTAAAAAGTTCGTTATCATCTCACGATAGCGAAGACTATTCACAGTAACTGCCTGACCGGCCTCATTTTGGAAAAAATATTGCCCGAAGATGCCGGCAGCCCATAAAGCACACCAAACAGTCACTCTTTGTGGATGCATTGGTTTATCGACAATCACTCTTGGATTATCATTCGCAAATTCCATTTCTCAAATTCGGCAATTCTGCTTATTGATCCGATTTGGACGATTAAATTGACCGAAAACATCACGAAGTGCACGATATGCATTTTGATTTGAACGCCCATTTTCATAATAAGCCTTTAATGCGTTGCTCGATTTTGTATCTTTCCATGGTTCAAATTGAGTTACCAGTCTCTTGTTTGCCGTGCTAGCATACAGACGTGTTTATTATTACCTCAAAAAGTTATTTTTCTTTTCTACAAAAATACAAAAACAATTTGTTTAAATTGAACAAAACCGGTTTAGTGGTATCCACACTTACTAGTTAATTACAACAAAACAATTGAGTACAACAAACGTACTTACTTTCCTATGCTTCTGCAATAAAGCAACAATTGTACATTGCACTTTGAGCAAACATGAGCGAAGTAGGTGTACAATTGAGTGAAGAAAGCAGTGACGAAGACAACGAAGCTGACAATTCAGCTGACTGGCAAGAAGTAACCAACAACAAACGAAAAATCCGAAAACCACCAAATATTCTGCAACAACAATCAAAACAGCCACGCATTGAAGATGTTCCGAAAACATCAAACAACATGTATGCACCCTTGAGTATTGCAGAAAACGAAACACCGAATGACGACAATGCTGTACAAAGACCGAAACCACCACCAATCTATATTCCTAATATAGTTAATATTGAAAAAATGGTAAAGAATTTAAAAACAGTAATAGATAGTAATGAATTTAATTATAAATCCCTACGTGATGGACAGGTCCGTCTTATGGTTAAGTCTGTTGAGTCATATAGAAAAATTGTCAAACATTTTGAATTATCTAACATATCGTATCATACATACCAACTAAAACAAGAGAGGGCATTTAGTGTAGTAATTAAGGGTCCTCACTTTACTACACCTATTGAGGATATAAAAGCCAGCCTTTTATTACTGGGACACCAAGTTCGAAGTATTAGAAATGCCAAAAGTCGAGGGACAAAACAACCACTTTCTATGTTCTTTGTAGACCTGGATCCCAATCCTAATAATAAGGATATATATGAGATCAAAAGCATAAACAACGCAATCGTTAAAATTGAGCCACCATTAAGAACCAATGATCTTGTGCAATGCTATCGATGTCAACAATTTGGGCACACTAAAGCCTATTGCAAAAAACCATATCATTGTGTTAAATGTGGAATGAACCATCCAACGGCAGAGTGCACCAAATCTATAACTACGCATCTATGCTGCATGCATTGTATGAAGCCACATACAGCAAATTACAAAGGCTGTGAAATTTACCGAAACCTTGTCACTAAAAGGAAAAACAGGCCGAACACTATAGCCGATGCCACAAAACCATCTTATTTTAAAAACAATAACGTATATTCTCAACCCAATTCCACACAAGCTAATACATCATTCGGAACAGCAACATATGCAGAAGCAATAAAACCTTCACAGACTAATGAAAATATTATGGAAAAGATCGAGGCTATGCTAGCGAAGCAAATAGAGTTAACAAACACTTTAATGAACATGATGTCCATTTTAATTTCGAAATTATGCAATTAAATCTCAGGATTGCGGAATGGAATGCCAATGGCCTTTCCAAGCGCGTAAATGAAGTAGAAATATTTCTCAAAATAAATTTTATTGACATTCTATTAGTTTCGGAAACACATTTCAATAATAAGTTATACTTTAAAATTAAAAATTATGATCTAGTTGCAGCAAATCACGCTGGGGATAGAGCTCATGCTGGTGCTGCGCTATTAATTAAGAGTAATATAAAATATGAGATTTTGGATAAAGTTCAAGAAGACTTTTTGCAGGCAGCCGGAATCAAAATCATATCGGATGGCTCCAGTTTTTCTATATTTGCAATATACTTTCCACCTCGCCATACCATAAAGTGCGAGCAGTATGAAGATTTTTTTTAAAGTTTAGGGCATAAATTTATCGTTGGAGGAGACTTTAATGCGAAACATCCATGGTGGGGATCAAGATTATCTAATCCGAAGGGGAAGGAATTGTACAAATGTATAGTTAATAACCAATATAAAACTCTATCTACAGGAAGACCTACATACTGGCCATCTGATCCTAACAAAATACCAGATTTGCTAGATTTTATAGTTTATTGTGGTATACCACAACACTCTCTGGATATTATTGACAACTATGATTTAAGTTCGGATCACAGTCCAATAATAGTTAGTTTTAACACAAATTACCAAAAAATATGCAATCAACATAAGCTTCTATCAAGGAAAACAGATAAAGAGTCCTTCCAATATTGGATTGAAAAAAACGTAAGCTTAAACGTTTCACTTAAAACTAATCAAGAAATTAATGACGCTGTGGAATCATTCAATAGTCTCATACACGAAGCTGCATTTTTATCAACACCCGATTACACCAATGTAACTGGAATAGATGTGACGATTTCTGCAGAAATTAGAGAACTCATACGTATTAAAAGGCGACTAAGAAAAATATGGCAAAGAACTAGAAGTCCTGTAGACAAAACTAATTTTAATAGAGCCAACAACCACTTAAATAATCGGTTAAGAGACTACAAAAACGACTCATTGAAAACGTACTTGAAAAACTTAGGCACAAATAAAAATGATGAATACAATCTATGGAAAGCTGCAAAGTATCTGAAAAGACCTAAGAAAAGGAATGCTCCAGTTAAAGATGTTAGTGGTGAAAAGATGAGAAAAAGGCACAGGCATTCAGAGATCATTTGGAGGAAACGTTTAAGCCATTTTCGTTAAACACGGCAGATGATAGGATAAACACAGAACAATTCCTCGAAGTTCCATGTCAAATGGATCTCCCAATCAGGCACGTTAGCCCCGCAGAAGTGTCAAATGGGATAAATAAATTAAATAACTCAAAGTCACCGGGTTATGACCAAATTAACGCAAACATAGCAAAACTATTACCATTCAAAGCCATTATTTTTTTAACTGCGCTCTTTAATTCTATCTTAAGAATAAGTTATTTCCCATCGCAATGGAAGTACGCACAGATAATAATGATTCCGAAGCCCAATAAACCAGATCATTTAATAACATCCTACAGGACTATAAGTTTATTGCCAGTGTTTTCAAAAATCTTTGAAAGACTCTTCCAAAAACGTCTAATTCCTATTTTAGAGAAATTAAATATAATTCCTGATTACCAATTTGGCTTCAGACATAAACATGGCACACCCGAACAGTGCCATCGAATTATAAAGGTTATAAGAGATACATTAGAATGCAAACGCTACTGCTCAGCCGTGTTTTTAGATATAAAGCAAGCATTTGATAAAGTATGGCACTACGGGCTCCTGTATAAACTAAAAAGTATTGTGCCTACCCCATTTTACTTGCTACTGAAATCATACTTAGAGGATCGAAATTTCTATGTAGACATAAACGGCACAAGCTCTGAATTTGGTTCGGTAAATGCTGGAGTTCCCCAAGGGAGTGTCCTGGGGCCAATTTTGTATACAATTTTCACATCAGATATGCCCGTTATCCAAGACGTCACAGTGGCCACGTACGCGGACGATACAGCTGTATTGGCTTATGATGTATCCGCAACCGAAGCTTCAAGGTTTGTTCAAACACAGTTGGATTTAATTAATACTTGGCTACTAAGGTGGAATATACAAGTTAATACAGAAAAATCGGCTCACATTACGTTCACAATGAAAAGAGGCGATTGCCCGGATATCTTTTTAAATGGATGTTTAATTCCAAAGTCCAACGCTATTAAATATCTGGGACTGCATTTAGATAGGCGATTAACATGGAAAGAGCACATTAAAGCCAAACGAAAGCAGCTAAAAATTAAAATGAAGAAATTGCGTTGGCTTATTGGACCCCAATCAGAATTACGATTAGAAAGCAAAATAACTTTGTATAAAGCGTTGTTGAAACCTATCTGGACTTACGGAATTCAACTATGGGGAACAATGAGTAATTCAAACGTAAAAAAATTGCAAGCGTCACAGTCGAAAATTTTAAGAGCCATAACTAATGCTCCTTGGTTTGTTAGCAATAAAACTATACACAACGATCTTGGTGTCCCCGATGTTAAAGACGAGATAATTAAATATAGCACTAACTATCTGAATAGATTAAGTAACCACTCAAATCCCCTGGCAATCGCCTTTTTAGATGAAACCGATGAAATAAGAAGATTGAAAAGACCTCATGTCCTTGATCTCCCATACATTAACCCATAGTATATATATTTTTTAAATGTAAATATTTAATATAATTAATTATATGTATAATTATCTTTAAATTATTGATCTCACTGGATTTCAATAAGTAGGTGAAGTTTATTTGAAATGTCATAAAATTTGCTTATTATTTGTATATTATAAATAGATCGCAAATAAAGAATATTTACAAAAAAAAATTGAGTTAGTCTGAAATTGAGAAATGTCAAATGAAATGCAGAAAAAAACTTGTGATTCACATTCAACATCGGCCCTTACAATTTAACCACATCTTATTTGATAATATTTATATACACTCCGTCCTCTGATGCTGGGTGTAGAAATGTTGCTTCTGGAAATGCATGGCGTTTGTTGATATTTAAACGCTGATTTTGTTTTAATGTCCCCCATTTAGACCAGCTTTATTCCCATTTTCTTCCCTAATTACTTTATTTGAAGCTTTAATCAGCAGATCTCCTTTCCGTTGCTCATATTTAAATGCAATTACTTAGCGTTCTTCATTTCCTTACGTAGTCGTTCCCTTCACTTTCTCAATTCTTAGTTTAACTTTAGTAGAGTGCCCCTTCCCGAGCGACATCAGCTCAGATGACTGCATGATAATTATCAACTTGATGACAAAATTAGTGCAGATAAACATGTACGAGTAGACGGGAGGACGGGCACACACAACAATCCGTCCTTAAAAGAGAAATAATTGGACGTGGGAGAGGAACACTAGTGGAGGAGGATGCTGCCGTTTAGATAAAAGTAGTGGTGGTTGCTGTTTAAATATTTAATTTTGTTTTTGGCTTATTTGAATGTTTACTAGTTTGGTGGGTTTCCTTCATTCTCTATTTCATGTTTAGCAGAGTTAATTGTTTGGGAAATTCATTGCATTTACAAATGAAAAGATTTTAGTCTGTCTTTCCTCTTCAATCTTATATCATGACCTTTATTTTCTATAATTTATGCGTTCTTTTTGGGGTTTGTCCTTTCCTTGCTGTTTTGATGACTTTCATTTGTTTAATGTACATTTGTGTTAGTCTGTTGAAGTATGATGAATTTGCGTATGTACGTACATATGTATTAGACTGGTTCGAATATAAATCCAGTAATCCAAAAATTCTTACATCAAGCCGTGTGTCACCGCCAGCACAAATGTACTTGTTAGTATTATGAATTCTCTGGAATGATTTCCTGGCTCATCACCGAATTTTCCTACTACGACTTATATCACAATATTCTTATTTAAATTAACGGGAAATCAGACCAGTATGTTTATGTAAAAGCGGCATATTTTCGCATTTAGGTTAAAAATCAAATCAAGTTGCATTCAATAAATTATATACAATTTCTAAATTAAAGGAATACAGTAACGATTGGTTGCTTTTATCCGCCTTTAAATTGTCAATAACAAATAAATAAACGATTTTCATCTAACAAGTGATTCATCATGAGGTTTGATTTATAATGTAAAATAAAGCAAATAAATTTGAAAGTGAACTTAAAATTATCGGTTAAAAGAACAATTTATGACATTTACTGTTTCAAAATGATATCGTGTAAATGTTGGCTACATCGCTACAGGCGAACCATTTGGAAGGTTCAATTTTGGATGACTCGTTCGAACATAGATACTGTAGAGCATATTCACTGAAAATTCAATTCTTGTACAAGTTGAGTTTTGTACGCTTTAAGACCGAGATTCTTACGTAAAATACGCCAAGTTGTGTAATACTACAGCCAAGGTGCTGAGAACGACGACGAATCGATTCGCAATGGTCTGCTACAGAATGCTGTTTTTCGTACTACAGATGAACAATTTAGAGACGCTTTTAGGGTGTAAGTCTTTCCATGATGACTTATCATGATACTGAACAAAAATGACGATAAATCTATTGAAAATCAAACCTCTCGATAATCGCCCGATGCAATAGCATTTGAAGTTCCATCTATATATAAAAAACTAGCAAGGAAAGGCTAAAGTCGGGCGGGCCGACTATATGATACACTCCACTTTCTATCC
The DNA here is from genome assembly GCA_947397865.1 of Polietes domitor. Taxonomy (NCBI): domain Eukaryota; kingdom Metazoa; phylum Arthropoda; class Insecta; order Diptera; family Muscidae; genus Polietes; species Polietes domitor. The sequence continues at coordinate 34,430,390 of OX377618.1, forward strand.
GAATACAATTCAATTGGTAAAAAAATTAAAACGGGAACATTTTTTGTATGTTTCCTAATCATATTCTAATATGACCTGGTCCGATTTGCCAAATCGATAAGAATATTTGTATCGAGGCTATATCCAAACATGGAATAAAGTGACTAACTTTCACAATAAGTTCTTCCAGTTCAAATATAACGTGTTATGCTCACTTTGAAGAAATCCGGTGAAAATTCGTGGTTTCTGGGGCGAAAAAAGTCTATCCGGAGGCGAAATTTGTATGAAAGCTATATGTAAATCTGAACCGATCTGACCATTTGCACCATGGCTGTTTATAGGACTATAAGATATTTCGCCTAATTTGAGGAGGATTTTTTAAAATATGTGGTTTATAGAGTGGAAAAAGTGAAATCGGGGGTGAAATTTGTGTGGGAGCTATATATAAATCCGAACCGATCTGACCATCTGCACCATGGCTCTTTATAGGACAAATAAACGATATTTCGCCTAATTTGAAGAGGATCTTTTAAAATATGTGGTTTCTAGAGCAGAAAAAGTCAAATCGGGAGCGAAATTTTAATGTGAGCTATACAAATCTGAACCGATCTGACCCATTTTCAAAATTGGTGTTTAAATAAAATATAGTTTAAATATAAGATGTTTTGCCAAATCTGAAGACAATCTGATACAATTTGTGGTTTCTAGAGCGGAAAAAATCGAATCGGATCGAAATTTGTATGGGAGCTATATATAAATCTGAACCGATCTAACACATTTTTACCGCTGGTGTTTCTAGTTTAAATGTATAGGGGCTATATCTAAATCTGAACCGATTTTCTTCAAATTATTCGTTCGTCCTTATCTCGAAAAACTTTGTTGTGCAAAGTTTCATTTGGAATAGATGGACAGACGGACATTGCAAAATCGATTCAAAAAGTGTTTCTAAGTCGATCGGTATAATTAACAGTGGGTCTATCTCCCTTCCTTTTGGGTGTTACAAACAAATGCACAAAGACATAATACTCTCGTGGAGTGTATAAATATAGATCTTAACACATTGAGTATCAAACGGTTTTGACCCAAACCTTCCCAGGAGGCCAAACATTTGTTGGGCTATAAGTAAAAGCAATCACTGTCGTACGGAAAAGTACGACGTGGCATTCCACGACGGGTTAGGTGTCGTACGTAAACGTACGACGTGGCACTCAATGTGTTAATGCTATATAAACTTTTATTCTAATAGAATTTAATTTTCTACTAACAATAACAAAAAGAGTAAGGGAGAGAAGAAGACTTTAGAAATTTATAATATACGACATTTACGCTATTTAAAGAAATCAGGCAGAAGGCGTGATGTGATTCATTGTCCAAAAAACTCAATGTCGGTATTTGTATTTGGCTTTAGTCTTGTATATATAAAGTATAAACTATTTAGAGATTTATAAATATGATACGAAACTCTGCTAGCGGTTATCTCAATTTTCAGAATTTTGACATAAATAATTGCTACAGATATAATTATTCTTATATTTTAAAGGTCACCGCGGCTGTTTTATATTCGTTATTTCTTCGAGTTTAGTGCAAATACAATTTCGCTCAAATGAAAAAGGAAAGTTTGATATGGATTAAATGATTCTGTCATATTGAGGGCATTCACAGTTTGTGGCATAATTTCCTCGTTTAATTGCATTCAAACAATGGACACCATACACTCATAAAAGTGTACTAAATTGTCATTAATCAATTTAAATGTATTTGTTATTTCGTACGTACTCAAAAATTAAAGTAAAAGTAAATCTAGTTTTATTTACTCATTTAAACTAGAAAAGTACTTATATTAAGTAAATTTATTATCCAAGGAAGCTTCTCTACAAAAACTTTGCATATTATTGCGTTGAATGCAGCCACCATTCACGTGTGGTAAAATCGGTAGATGTTTATTTGAACATCAAATAATATATAAACAAGCAAGAACGGAGTAAAATTCGGACGGGCCGAACTTTTTATACCCTCCACCATGGTTTGGATTCCACAGAGGTTGTCGCTTTTCGTATGTGAATTTTTGATATTCGGTCTATATTATACCCTCCACCTCCAGGATGGGAGTATACTAACTTTGATCGACCTGAAACCCTATAAAGTATATATATTCTTGATCATCATAAAATTCTAAGACGATCTAACCTAATCCATCCCTTCGCTCGTCCATCTATCGGTCTGCTGAAAGCACGCTAGCATCTAAACCAAAGGATCTAGGACGTTAAAATTTTCCATAAATGCGTCATATAGTCGTAGATCGGTTGGGATTGAAAGTGGCGAAATCGGCCCAAAGGAAAAAATGTTTCCCTCATAAGGACTAAAACTACCCATAATAACTCCTAATATTTTCGAGTATTTCAGCATATTTTTTCAATATGTCTGCTTTTACTTACTTGCTATTGGGTATGCGCATTCCACCGATAACAAAAACGTACACCATAAAGTGATTTTTATTCGTAGGGGGTGAAATGGGATAAAAATGGTACATATCAAACGACAACAGCTAGAAGCACGAAATTCGGTGTGCACATTCCTCTAATTTAGTAGTTTTTCCAAATTCGTACTTTTAAGAGGGAAAATGGGAATAGAGAGATAAAAATGGTAACAACCAAACTATGTGCAGCCAACCAATAATTGACAGTTTTTACATATTCTCAATTATATGGCGATAAACTTCTTCCAAACACTTATTTTTATACCATCCACTAGGGTATTATGTCCTTGTGCATTTGTTTGTAACACCCAAAAGGAAACGAGGTAGACCCGTCGTTTATTATACAGATCGGCTTAAAATCGCTTTTGAGTCGTTTTTGCAATTTCTGTCTGTCCGTCTGTCCATATATTGTTATAATCAAATTACAGATCGCAATTATAGTCTATCTTAACAAAAAATAATCATCAAGTATGTTTTGTGGATCAAGAACGAACGCTATTTAATTTGAAGCAAATCGGTTCAGATGTAGATATAGCTCCTATAGAAATGTAGGTTTGGTTCAAATTTGGCATAATACCATATAATTGGACTAGAAACATCTATATTGAATGTGAGTAAGATCGGTTCAATTTGATATTTTCCGCTCTATAGACCACATAATAGTACCCATATAAAAATAGTTCCCTATATCACGTTTTCCCCAAATTCAATTGTAATGGGGAAGTTGTTTTAAATTGGTAATCTTCAAATACGGCATGAATGAATTTTATAAAAAGAGTGTTGTTTCGAAAAAAAGTTAAAATTAAAAAAAAATATATATTTTAGGAAACTTGTGAAAAATATAAATGATTATTGCTCTGGTGCACCTAAAAAGAAATGTAGAAAACACACAGAAAAACATTTGCTTCTTTGGCTCAAAGATAAGCGAACAATCCAAGCTATTGCAACTCGAGAAAGCTGAATACCTAGAAAACAAAATAAGAACAATAATATTTGGTGCAAAAATAACAAATAACATATTCTGGTATTGTACTGCAATCGCTGTATTAGCATATATGTATGTATATCGTGTTGTGTGTGGATGGTGTTTTGTTTAATGAAAGCGAATCGAATTTATGACAATTTTATATTTTTTCTATTGGATCTGAGTAAGACCATATACATATGAAACTAGATATCGCATGTAGAAAAGCTGTGTACTCAGTTTTCCATTTTGTGATCTTTTCTCCTTTTTACAGCACTTTTAATTCCCAAAGGATACATAATTTATTTTCGTACTTTTGCTAGTCATATAAAAGCTTTACGGATATCAAATGAAGGAGAAGAATGTCTGTTTAAAATACTTCAAATAATATGCCACTAGCTATTAGTTTAGCATTACCAACCATTTAAAATATTTAAAGATAAAAAATATCCCAAATTGCAATCAATTTTTACGCAAGACACATGTTTTCTCAAAAACAATTGGCATTAATATGGCCATTACTCCAGACGAAATGCAAAGCACGATTGATGTTGCCCCTCTTTCCGTCATTTTATCTTTCAAATGAGAATGAGAATCTTTCAAAAAGATTGCGATTTCTTCTACTCTGGTTTAGAAAGTCTCTGATTTAGAAAGTCTGGAACGTTTTTTGTTATATCAAGACCAGATTTGTCTCGATGACATATGCGTACGCTTTTCCACATGGTATTAGATGGATCCAGGTAGTGCATAAAGATATGGGATCCATATAAGAGTGACTTCAGACAAGCAACGTATTGATTAACAAGTAAGGAAAAGCTAAAGTTGGGCGAGGCCGATATATAATACTCTACACCACTACTTAAAGGTGGGTCTAGCTTGATTATTTCTTGGTGTTACAAACATTTGGCGCGCAACTAACTTATAATACACTAGTCCACGATTTCCATATCGCTAAATTAGGACAATAAAAATGTCACAATGCACAATCAAAATCTCAGAAAGCCCAACTAAGTTATTTGGCCCTTATAACGTAAAGTTTGTGCTTTCTGACATTTTCGTAAAATTATAGATTTTGTCTTATGGGGTATATCCAAATCCTACGAAAAGTAAAACGGTTTCTTGCGTTGCCGGCCTTTGGCCGGGAATAAAGATTTTTTCTATATCCAAAACCGGCTACTCAAAATAAAGGGTTTTTACGTTGCCGGCCTTCGGTCGGGTTTAGGGATTTCTCCAATGAGGAATGTCCAAAGACGGCTACGCATTCTAAAATTTTTATGAGTTTCTACTCTGGGGTTTATTCAAAACCGCATATTGGGCAAATTTGACGGTCCTTGAATTGGGCGATTTTGACGTTACGTTTGACGTTTATTTGATGAAAAGAACACAACTATTAAATTCGTGGTTGAATTCTACCCAGTCTACTGTGTTTGAATGTATGTGCAGAAAAGTATGAGGCAGAGTTTGTGTGAACATGTGGGTTGGGATTTTTTTGCGCGCGAGGATTTATAAACGCCCTAGGGTGCTTAATGGTTAATTAGTAAATACTTTAATTGTGATTAATTATGGTTTTCCCATGAAGAAAATAAAACGTAGACTACATTCACAGTAAGGAACAGCTAGAAGCAATGAATATATGGTGGAAAATAATTACGTTTTTCAGAATAAACACATTATTGCACCAAAAAAAATGTTTTCGTATTTACTGGCGTTATTTCTTTTGGTAATTCAGGAAGGGAATTACAAATGTTCAACTAAAGCGACCCAAAGGGATTATGGTTCACGGCGTAAATCATTTCCGCTGATCCAAATTGGTGACATCCGAGCTACTAGTACATGCATCTCACCCTACATTAAAAAATTGTTATTGTCACTGGAATGTATTAGGAAGAGATAATTGCTGCATTATATAATTAAACAAATAGTAATAAAAAAAGGAAATTGGGTTGGGTTGATCTGAGTGTTATAATGAATAGCGAGATCCCACTCCAGTGTGAAATTGGCACCTAATTGTCAGGTGTTTTTATACCCTCCACTAGGTTATTATGTCTTTGTGCATTTGTTTGTAACACCCAAAAGGAAACGAGATAGACACATCGTTTATTATACAGATCGACTTAGAATCACTCTCTGAGTCGATTTAGCAATGTCCGTCTGTCTGTCCATCTATTGTTGTAATCAATTGTGGATGTTCTTTTACATCCGTGAAGGTAATCCAATTTTAATAACATCTTGCAGTGTAGTGGAAAATGGGGTTTTCAGAATAGGTGAAAATACACATTTAACAATCAATTTTAATGGTGTTATTAATAACAACTTAATCACTACTTCAGCAAAATAAAAAAGTAAGCAGACACTAAAACGATTTACTCAAACTTGACACAACGATTTTAATGGGTGTCTTTCGGAATATACGATTGAAATCTTCCAGTATTATATATTGTTTTTGTATACATATCCAAATTTCATCTTCCTATGTAAATTAGTTTAATTTTTAGATCTATTTTTTCTGATGAATTTTTTATGTATCCTTAAAAATGCACTTCATAAAATTAAAAAATTCCAAAATTAAAATTAACGCTTGACTAATTTAGATCCATTCTATCAAAAAATGTTCATGCAGTTCATCATCATCTGTTTAGTAGATGCGACAACCATTCCTCCAATACCGTCCAAAAATTTTGTACAACAGAAAACACTAAAATGAATGAAGGAACAAAAGATCTATCAGTCTCGTAGAACTTAATCGCGGCTCAGCAGTATATTCAGTTCAAATTTCAAGAATACCGCACGAGATTTTAGCTTCTATAAAAACAAACAAACACAAATGCAAAAACATATAAATGAAATATCTAAAACGTGGATTACAGTTTAGTGGTAATTAGGAATTTGAACGATAAGTGGTTAATATCAACTATTATTACCAAAATGATAATTATATTATGCAGCAATTTTCTCGGGATGATCTATGATCTTAAAAAATTTTAAACCTCATGATGGTACCCAAAATTTTCAACGAATGGTGTATTCTAATGTATCTCCTTGGGATCTTGGGTATCTGGTCTGAAATAAATTTTTAAGAAATAGTTTCTGAAAATAACGCAAAAAGTACATCAATTTAAAGCATGCGGTTCAGATGAGTTCAGATTTATATATATATATATGATATTTTCTTAAATAAAAATTTTAAGGAAGCAATGCAAAAAACTTATAGCCTACGTTACGTTAGCTTACTTTTTTTTAGAACATTTATTTTTTGTACGGGATGGTGGGTGACCGAGTGTAAAAAAGCACCCATGACACAAAATATTTTGAACAAAGATGCGATTCACATTCACATGCAATTTAAAGTATTTGTATTGTGACCGCTTTAAGGGGTGGAGATGCAAAAGAATGGGTTGCTCATACATTTTTAGGGTGGACCCTTGAGTAGTTACGATCGTTTTTCTTTCCATTCCTTTTCTCCAATATAAAATTCAACTAGCATAAAAAATGAAAATAAAACGCTAAAATTTTGCAAATTCTAAATAGAATTAATTGTTTATTTTTTTTTTAAATAACAAAAACAAATAAAAACGGCGTTAAGTTCGGCCGGGCCGAACTTTATATACCCTCCACCATGGATTACATTCCACTGAGGTTGTCGATTTTCGTAGAAGTGCAGTAATATTACAGGAAAATATAAATTTTTTAATATAGCCAAACCAAAACAAATACAAATATTGAAATAATATTTTTATAAATAAATATAATATTTTAATTTTTCAAACCATTATTTATTTCAAATCAAAAAATAAATATTCTTATATTTATATTTTCAAAAAGCTTAAATACCATAAATGTTGGTAGATAGTGGGTGCTACAGTTGGTTGTATTTCCATTCTATTTCAATTCCACAAGTACAAATTTTGAAAAATCCATTATCAAACGTACATAGTGCAAAATAACCTAACTTCATGATTCAACCAATTTTTGCCGTAACAGAGAAGGTACGAATTTGGAAAAAACTTTCTATTTTGCGTGGCTATGCAGTCAGAGGAATGTATACACGGAATTCCATGATTCCAGATGCGCCCATTTGGTTATTAACATTTTTACCCCCTCGACGTTTCTACGCAATTAGAATTTCATCATTCTAGCTGTAGTCGTTTAGTTGGTACTATTTTTATCCCTCTGTACCATTGTATCCCTTGAAAGTACGTATTTCGAAAAATCCGTTTATTTTCCGTGTCTATGCAGTCAGAGGAATGTATACTACGAATTGCATGACTGTTGCTGCGGTCATTTGATTGGCACTATTTTAATCCCCTTTTTTCATTTTAACCCCAAAAAGTACGAATTTTGAAAAATCCGTGTATTTTACTTGTTTATGCAATCAGAGGAATGTATACACCGAATTTCATTATTCTAGGTACAGCCGTTTGGTTGGTACCATTTCACCCCCTACAAATAAGAATAACTTTATGGTGCTCTTTTTTGCTATAAGGGGAATGCGCATACCAAATATCAAGCAAATATAAACAGACATATTCTCAAAACATGCGTAAATACGCTAAAATATTAGGGATTATTTTGGGTATTTCGCCCCGATAATTAAATATTAATTAGATACCTAACAACATTTATATATATTTATCTATTAGACCCAGTATACTAACCAAACAAGTAAGGAAAGGCTAAAGTCGGGCGGACCCGACTATATGATACACTCCACTTTCTATCCTATTCCAATTCAATTCGTTATAAAAGTGAAATCGGGAATGATTTTTGTATCCTGTTTGTATTGTGGTTTTTAGAGCGGAAAATGTCAACTCGTGAGTGACATTTGTATGGGGGCTATATGTAAATCTGAACCGATCTTACCCACTTTTTGCATAGGTGTTTCTAGTTGTACTATAAGATTATGTCCCAAATTTAAAGAAAATCGGGTACAATATGTGGTTTCTAGAGCGGAAAAAGTCAAATCGGGATCTACATTTGTATGGGAGCTATATCTAAATCTGAACCGATTTGCTTCAAATTAAATAGCGTTCGTCCTTGATTCACAAAACTTAGTTGTGCCAATTTCTGTTAAGATCGGACTATAATTGCGACCTGTAATTTGATTACAACAATAGATGAACATTGCTAAATCGACTCAGAAAGTGTTTCTAAGCCGATCTGTATAATAAACGATGGGTCTAACTCGTTTCCTTTTGGGTGTTACAAACAAATGCACAAAGACATAATACTCTCGTGGAGTGTATAAAAATGGAACTCACTAATATAAAATTCAATTAGCGTGTGTGTTGTCATTTATTTTGGTTCAAGATCAAAGGTTGTAGTGAAGTCTTCCACAAAACCCAAAATTAGCAAAAAGGAAAGTGAGACCTTTTTTGTTGCAGCTAAAAGTTGACTGGGCAGTTTCGATGGGCGCTACCCCATCTCGTCAGAACTTTCGCAACGAATGTATGTTTTTGACTTAAATCAGGGTTCATATTAGTACCAACGGTCACATATGACAAATGAGAAGCGGTGACAAACAAAATATTCCACCGAACTAAGTCGACACACTAAAAATCTCACTTTGCCAATTCAATTTTATGCATGTTCTCGCATCGCTCGCAACAATGCAAAGGTTGTTGTTGTACGGTATGTCCCGTCTTCACTGTACCTCGTGTGTATTGTTGTTGTTTGTATGTATTGTTGGTCTGTTATGTTGTATGTGTTGTCATTTATTTTGGTTCAAGACCAAAGGTTGTGCTGAAGTCTTCAGCAGAACCCAAAATTATTCAATTAGCATAAAAAAATTAAAAAAATCATATTAAATAATTTTTTTATAAATTTTATTTACTAAATATTATTATTAAGTTGTATTTTAATGAATATATATGTATTTGTTAATTTTAATGCATAAATTAAAAAAATATAAATTAGGGAAATATAATTTATATGAAAATTAATTAATTTTTTATTTAAATTTTATTTTGGTTCAAGACCAAAGGTTGTGCTGAAGTCTTCAGCAGAATCAATTAGCATAAAAAATTAAAAAAATCATATTAAATTATTTTTTTTTTGTAAATTTTATTTACTAACTATTATTATTAAGTTGCATTTTAATAAATATATATTTATTTATTAATTTTAATGAATAAATTAAAAAAAATATATATTATTAGGGTAATATAATTTATATGAAAATTAATTTATTTTTTATTTACGGGATAAAATTTTTAGTTGGAAATACCAAATTAAAATTATTATTATAATAAAGAGTGATTTTTTTGAGGTTAGGATTTTCATGCATTAGTATTTGATAGATCACGTGGGATTTCAGACATGGTGTCAAAGAGAAAGATGCTCAGTATGCTTTGACATTTCATCATGAATAGACTTACTAACGAGCAACGCTTGCAAATCATTGAATTTTATTACCAAAATCAGTGTTCGGTTCGAAATGTGTTTCGCGCATTACGTCCGATTTATGGTCTACATAATCGACCAAGTGAGCAAACAATTAATGCGATTGTGACCAAGTTTCGCACTCAGTTTACTTTATTGGACATTAAACCAACCACACGAATGCGTACAGTGCGTACAGAAGAGAATATTGCGTCTGTTTCTGAGAGTGTTGCTGAAGACCGTGAAATGTCGATTCGTCGCCGTTCGCAGCAATTGGGTTTGTGTTATTCGACCACATGGAAGATTTTACGCAAAGATCTTGGTGTAAAACCGTATAAAATACAGCTCGTGCAAGAACTGAAGCCAAACGATCTGCCACAACGTCGAATTTTCAGTGAATGGGCCCTAGAAAAGTTGGCAGAAAATCCGCTTTTTTATCGACAAATTTTGTTCAGCGATGAGGCTCATTTCTGGTTGAATGGCTACGTAAATAAACAAAATTGCCGCATTTGGAGTGAAGAGCAACCATAAGCCGTTCAAGAACTGACCATGCATCCCGAAAAATGCACTGTTTGGTGTGGTTTGTACGCTGGTGGAATCATTGGACCGTATTTTTTCAAAGATGCTGTTGGACGCAACGTTACGGTGAATGGCGATCGCTATCGTTCGATGCTAACAAACTTTTTGTTGCCAAAAATGGAAGAACTGAACTTGGTTGACATGTGGTTTCAACAAGATGGCGCTACATGCCACACAGCTCGCGATTCTATGGCCATTTTGAGGGAAAACTTCGGAGAACAATTCATCTCAAGAAATGGACCGGTAAGTTGGCCACCAAGATCATGCGATTTGACGCCTTTAGACTATTTTTTGTGGGGCTACGTCAAGTCTAAAGTCTACAGAAATAAGCCAGCAACTATTCCAGCTTTGGAAGACAACATTTCCGAAGAAATTCGGGCTATTCCGGCCGAAATGCTCGAAAAAGTTGCCCAAAATTGGACTTTCCGAATGGACCACCTAAGACGCAGCCGCGGTCAACATTTAAATGAAATTATCTTCAAAAAGTAAATGTCATGGACCAATCTAACGTTTCAAATAAAGAACCGATGAGATTTTGCAAATTTTATGCGTTTTTTTAAAAAAAAAAAGTTATCAAGCTCTTAAAAAATCACCCTTTATTTAATCTGTAAAATTTTATTTATTATTAATTTTTAATAAATATAAACAAACATATATTTATTTATTAAATTTAATGTATAAATTAAAAATATATATGAAAATTAGTTTATTTTTGGATATTTATTTAAAATCTTATTTAGGCGATTTTTTTTTCGAACAATCATTCAGTTTATTGGATGGAGTGTTTGTTAAAAATCGCTAAAAGAATTATTGCACCGCCTCACCAGTTTTGTTTCATTAATAGACAATGGATTTTTATGCAAATTCTATTTTAAATCCATCTTTACATGTAATATGCATATCGTTATGCAAAATATGCTAATATAATATTTGTTGTATCGACTTTTCTAATTTTAGTTATGAGAAGTCTTCATTCAGTTACAACCATCCTTTGCATAAAAATCAGCTGTCTAGTCAGTATTTGGTTCTTTAAAGACTAAAGCCATTTCCGCGTTGGAATTTCTTTATTTTCTTTCTTTATTCAACGGCATTTTTTCTTTATCGTATGTCCAGCAATTGTTTTAAAAATACTCCAGATTAGCCGTTCCACAACACATGATTCTGTTCGTCAGCTGGAAATTATCGTGGAAACGCCAGTAATGTGAAGAAAAAATCAATCTAATACCACCCCAGAATTTTTAACAAAAACTTTGACTTACATATGTGACCAACATTCATTCTAGAAATATTTGGATAATATATAATTAATAATTTTATCAGAATCGATTATAATAAGTGGTTTCTAGAGCGGAAAAGGCCAAATCGGAAGAGTATGTACTTTAAATTCGTCCTTACCCGAAAAATGAGCGAACTATGGCGACCTGCGCTTTGATTAAAAAAAAGACGGACAGACAGAAATCGGCTAGAAAAGTGATTCTAAGTCGATCGGTATAACGTACGAACGGTCTATATCTAATTTGGGTGATACAAGTAAATGCACAGCGTTATAATAAATATGATTTGAAATTAAAAAAAATATCTGAATTTCCATTTGATTTTTTTATTGAGGGATTTGCTTGGCTGCTTTTATCATCTTGGTAACATTGACATGGTCAAAAGTCTGAAATGAATGCTGCAATTTTACAATCTCTCTCAATTACTCAGTGGAATAAAATGAAACTTTTTCGAAAATAACAAGGTTCTGACAACGGATTCTGATAGAGGGGAATATTTCTCCCTTTACACATTCTTATCATGAATTGGAATAGGAAACCTTGTGACCTTTACATTTTAAGTATATGATGTGTTCAGCAATATTACTTAAAACATTGTTGTGGAACATTTTAACAACATAGCTCCTCAATATAGAGGTATATTTTCTGCGCGGAAATACTTATTTATCAACATTTTGTAAGCGTATTTGGAAGTACTTATTTTTCAACTTTTATGAATCTTATTTTTCAAAGTGCGTGAATATTAAAATATGTAAAAAAATTAGAATCGGATCCAAAAAATATGTAGTTAAGACTTTTTGTTTAGCTTGCTAATGAGAGTTTTTGCTGGGATATTACATTTAGCAACATTTTTTCCATCAACGATAAGGGCGTCTTTTTTGGGTGCTAACTAAACACTCACATCTTCACGCAAGTAAGAATCATTTACAAATCTCAACTTATTCTCCCATTCCAAGTCAAGTTTTGTTGAATTTTTGGGCAGTTTCTGGTTTGACATACTAACTAAATGTGATTTAATAATTTATATTTTTGCAATTGTCCTTTCTGCCTTTTACATTGCCTTTCCCAGACTTTGTTTCTGTTCTTTTTGTTGAGCTTCATTTTTCATGCATTCGTTCTACAACGTTTTTTGCAAGAGCTGGGCGGTGTTTTCGCATACTATATAGAGTGATCAAACCCGAGACCGAAAACCGGGTCAACCGGAGTTTCATCTGAGAACGACCGTCGGGTTTTTAAAATCGCGGTTTTTGGAAAACCGGGAAACCCGGGTTTTTTATGTCGGTCTCAACTGGGTTTTCAAAGTTTCTTTTTCGGTTTAATTTGATTATAATATGCCACTTTTTATATTATCACAAGCATCATAGAACGTTTTTATTAGGGACCGTAAACTGACAAAAAAGTTACGAACGCAGCAAGACAGTGAGTTTTTAAATGGCGATATTCGTCCTAAGTTTCACATGCATTTCTTATGGACAGAAGAAAAATCGACGACGTTGTCCATTTGCCACTGCGGATGTCGACCAGCTATACATATAAGAATATATGTGATTATCTGTAGAGGTGTTTTCAGAAGCGTTTAGCTCACAGACGGTTTGACCAAAGGATGAAATATTTTGCAGATCATCATTAAATAAACCAGAATTCATTTCTGGGGGTGGCTTTTGCTGCGGCCTCGTTGTTCTAGGTAATATCAGGCTGATGAATTTTGCTATTATATTGTATTTCAAGAGTCCAAAAATACACATAATCTTTGCACTTAATGTGATTTATTTTCTTATTTTTATATATTTTATCTCATTTTATTCTCTACAAGATATCTGAATCGCAGAACAGAGATACAAGCCGACCGATTTTAAGTCGACAAGCCGCCGCCGCATGTTTCTGCACGAGCCGCGCCGCCGATTTCATCGGTTCACATCGACTTCAACCACGCCGCCGATTTCATCGACTAATATCGACTTCAACCTCGCCGCCGAGATTTGCCGGAGATCTAACTCAGTCAAATCTTACTACCAAAATAGACAACACACTTAAAAAGAAAATATAACTGTCAACTTAGACATCCTTCTACTGTGAAATATATGGATCTTTCTTTGAATTTGGTATCCCACTATATGATAACGTCTATAGAAAGTTGAATGGTTGTGTTTGATTTGAAAGTCGTATTGGTATTGAATTTGGAGGAAATCGGTTCAGATTTAGATACTGACCCCATACAAATGTCGGTCCCGATTTAACATTTTCCCCTCTAGAAACCACATAATGTACCCGATTTTCTTTACATTTGGTACAACATCTTATAACACAGTGCAACACGAAAAAAAATAACCATATACGGACACCGCTACATGATAAAAGACCAAAAAAAAAAGACACGTGTTTTTTTTCCCCCAAAGTCATGCACTTTTTTTTTATGGGCCCCCAGAGATTTGAGGCCTCGGTGTAATTTTTGGAAAAAAGTGATCATATTCTCAGGCTCATATCTTGCAAACCGTTCGGAATTTTGATTTACTCTCTGAGGCAAAGTTCTAGCTCTTGTCATAAAGAACAAAAATTGTGAACATATAAAATCAAAAAAACTTCATCTTCAAGGTCAAAATCGCCTAAAAATACCTAAGATCTCAATAAACAACTTTCTAGAACATATAAACTTCCTAGGAATTATTCTTAACACCGTTTAGGTAGCGCTTAGGTAGCCGCAAAAGTGAAAAATTTTCCAAAAATTAGATTTTTTTCCTTTTTTGCCCTGTTCAGGTCATAGGTAGCAAACCGTTAAAAATTCAAGGAAACAATCAACAACAAAAATGTACTTAAGATTTCAATAAACAACTTTCTAGAACAAATGAACTTCCTAGGAATTATTCTTAACACCGTTTAGGTAGCCGCAAAAGTGAAAAATTGTTTATTCCAATTGTATATTACACCGAGGCCTCAAATCTCTGGGGGCCCATAAAAAAAGCGCATGACTTTGGGGGAAAAAAACACGGGTCTTTTTTTTTTGGTCTTTTATCATGTAGCGGTGTCCGTATATGGTTATTTTGAAATGACTTCAAAAATGTTGCACAGTGTAAACCAACTAGAAACACCGATGCCGAAATTGGGTAAGATCGGTTCAGATTTAGATATAGCCCCCATACAAATGTCGCTCCCTATTTCACTTTTTCCGCTTTAGAAACCACATATTGTACAAGATTTTCTTTAAAATTGGCACAACATCTTATAATCGAACTAGAAACAACTATGCAGAAATTGGGTAAGATCGGTTAAGATTTAGATATAGCCTCCATACAAATGTCGCTCCCGATTTGGCATTTTCTGCTCTAGAAACGACATATTGTACCCGATTTTCTTTAAATTTGGCAGAACATCTTATAATGCAACTAGAAACACGTATGCAAAAATTGGGTAAGATCGGTTCAGATTTTGATATAGCCCCCTTACAAATGTCGCTCCCGATTTGACATTTTCCGCTCTAGAAACTACATATTATACCCGATTTTCTTTAAATTTTGCAGAACATCTTATAATCCAACTAGAAACACGTATGCAAAAATTGGGTAAGATCGGTTCAGATTTAGATATAGCCCCCAAACCAATGTCGCTCCCGATTTGACATTTTCCGTTCTACAAACGACCCGTTTTTCTTTAAATTTTGCAGAACATCTTATAATCGAATTAGAAACACGTATGCAAAGATTGGGTAAGATCGGTTCAGATTTAGATATAGCCCCCATACAAATGTCGCTCCCGATTTGACATTTTCCGCTCTAGAAACGACATATTGTACACGATTTTCTTTAAATTTTGCAGAACATCTTATAAGCGAACTAGAAATACGTATGCAAAAATTGGGTAAGATCGGTTCAGATTTTGATATAGCCCCCTTACAAATGTCGCTCCCGATTTGACATTTTCCGCTCTAGAAACTACATATTATACCCGATTTTCTTTAAATTTTGCAGAACATCTTATAATCCAACTAGAAACACGTATGCAAAAATTGGGTAAGATCGGTTCAGATTTAGATATAGCCCCCATACCAATGTCGCTCCCGATTTGACATTTTCCGTTCTACAAACGACCCGTTTTTCTTTAAAATTGGCACAACATCTTATAATCGAACTAGAAACAACTATGCAGAAATTGGGTAAGATCGGTTCAGATTTAGATATAGCCCCCATACAAATGTCGCTCCCGATTTGACATTTTCCGCTCTAGAAACGACATATTGTACTCGGTTTTCTTTAAATTTTGCTGAACATCTTATAATCCAACTAGAAACACGTATGCTGAAAGTGGGTATGATCGCTTCAGATTTAGATATAGCCCCCATACAAATGTCGCTCCCGAATTCACTTTTTCCGTTTTAGAAACCACATATTGTACCCGATTTTCTTTAAAATTGGCACAACATTTTAAAATCGAACTAAAAAACCAATGGTGAAAGTGGGCAAGATCGGTTCAGATTTAAATATATCCCTCATACAAATGTTGCTCCCGAATGTTTAACCGATTTTGGCCAAATTTTACATATTATAAACAGACATGGTGAAAGCGGGTCACATCGTGCCTGGTTTCAATATACCCCCATACAAATGTCCTTTCCGATTTAACATTTTTTGTCAAACACATACATTTACAGGATGCAAAAATCCTTCCGATTTCAATTTTTTACCGAATTGAATTGCAATGAGAATTGTTTGGGTGATGCCCATATGTCCATACTTTGGTATGACTTTGGTATACTACTGTATAATTTGTATTTGTCTGTCGGACAATTGGATCAATTACCATATTATTTACCATATTCGTTAAATTTGATTAAAGATGAATTTATAGCATATAAATTATATGAATATAATTTATATAATTTGTATGAACTACATAAAATTGCTCCCATGAAATACCTGGGTTTAGTAATCAAAGCGAGGTACATACGCAGGGAGTGGTGTAGGGTATTATATAGTCGGCCCCGCCCGACTTTAGCCTTTCTTTACTTGTTCGTTATAGTTTTTTTTGCGAAAATTGTAGATAGTTAATAGTAATTGAAACTTTTAAACAACATTATTAAAGACAAGAAACAAATGTAATGTAATATCTCCATACCTAACATGTCAAAAATATGGACTATCAAATACGACTAAAAAGA
This sequence comes from Polietes domitor, assembly GCA_947397865.1. Lineage (NCBI taxonomy): Eukaryota > Metazoa > Arthropoda > Insecta > Diptera > Muscidae > Polietes > Polietes domitor. Next base: position 34,447,189 of record OX377618.1, read on the forward strand.
TTAAGAAAAAACTTTCATCTGGTTAGTAAGGGAGAGATGTAGTATCTGTCGCTTGTCCAGTTAAAAAATGAAATGTCGCGACCAGGATTTGAATATGAGACTCTTTTCATGTTAGATCTGCCCAATGCCCCACAGTAAATAATGCGATATGTTCGTCGTTTGCTTGTTAAAAGCACGACGAGGGTATCTCTGTGATTTTTTAATTTTGCTTCTTTTATTGCAACCGAAGCATGCAGTAGTCCAGAATTTTGGGTCTCTGCAGGACTCTATTGCATCCGAGTAGGGTTTGGGGTCCGGGAATTCCCGGAAAAATTTAGACGGGAATTCCCGGGAAAAAATTTTCAATTTCCCGGGAATACGGGAAAATTTAAAAAAATAATTTATTTACGATGTTGATCAATAATTTAATGTTACTACATAAATTGGAATTTTTAGATATATTTCAAATTGATATATGTATTTACATTACTGGCAATAATGAGTATTTATTGAGTATTTGTTTATATTATAAATATTACGACAAACAAAACTTTTTAAATTCGCTAAATAGTCATTTTATGCGAAATTTAGCTAGGGGAATAAAAACTTTTTGTGAAGCTATTTGCAGGATCTTTATTGTGAAATAAAAATATCATGCCGACAATACTATGGCTTACATAATCTAAATTTTCTTGTTTTCCTAGTGAATATCTTCTTCAAGAATATCTTCTTCAAGAACAATTTACTTTACATATGTAGCCAGAAAGAAATGGTCTAAAAATAGTAATAAAATAAATAATAATAATAAAAATTGTTCGCATGGAAAATATAAATATACGCTACCGTGTATTTAAATGGCCCTTTGTAAGAATTAATGGCTGGACTATTTCAATATTTTTATTTTTCATGAATTTATTAAATTAATATTAATTTTTTATGTTTCTATTGTTTTTACAGTTTGTTTCTATAAAATATTTGTGTCTCCAGACGAATGAATATTCTAAATTAAATGCGTCATAACATTCTCCGTAAATTAGTTATTTGTTTGCTTAATCGCGTTCAATTTTGAATCTTGTGTAGGTGTCAGTCACTTCTACCTGCGATATAAATGTCCAATTATGACGATTAGTCTACAATTTTTCAAGTTTATAATATGTAAGTTTACCATGAGAAATGTAAATTCATAATAGGATCATGATAATTCACAATCTGCACTTTAAATTCGTAATGTGAAATGTAAATTCATATTGAGAAATATAAATTCATAATAAGAACATACAAATTGATAATGAAATATATAAATACAAAATGAGAAAATCCAAATTGATAATGAGAAAATATAAATTCTTATTCAGGAATCTATATTCATAAAATATAAATTCATAAGCAAGAACTCTAAAATTTATAATCGAAACTATGTATGTACGTTTTTCTATGGATGTTTTCGTAGAAACACATATTTTATCAATGTTCTCATTATAAATTTACATTTTCTCAATATGATTTTATATTTCTCATTATGAATTCATATTTTCTGAATATGAAAACGTATTTTCTGATTTTGAATTTGGATTTTCTGATTACAAACTTGTATATTTCATTGTGAATTGGTATGTTCCTATTATGAATTAATTATCCTCAATGAATTATGATTTATATATCTCATTATGAATTAACATGTTCCTATTATAAATTTACATTACCCATTATGAATTTATATGTCCCTAATATGAATTTACATTTCTCAATATAAATCTGTATGTTCCGAATATAATCTTGAAAGTAAAATATTTGTAAAATAAAAAATAATTTGTAAAATATTTTGACAATAACATTCGTTTTTAATTTGTAATAAGACAGTATTGAATAAAACACACCACTTATTAAATATTTTATTATATTTTAAACCATATTTTACATACCTAAAATAAATTACTTTTTCCCGGGAATTCCCGGGATTCCCGGGAATGAAATTTTTCATTCCCGTTTTCCCGGGAATGAAAAAAGTCCGGGAAACCCCAAACCCTACATCCGAGTCATGCAGAGTTTCAGCAGTGTTAACTTTATTGAACACTCAGTAGATCTACAACGGGTGTACTGCTTCCAAAATCTAAACAATTTTTTTCTGGTAGCTATTACTTACTACTACTTTCGATCTTCGTGCAACTAGGAATGTCCTTCTTAAAAATAATCATTTTGGTAGGTCCATATTTTGGAACATTGAAATTCGTACACTGATTTCTTATTTTCTATTTTTTTTCCCAGATGTTCAAAATTGAAAGTGTGAAATTTGTAAACGCGTGTTCATAAAAAATTTAAAGGAAATCAAAATTAAATAAACAATAATTCTAAACACAGCTAATTGAATATATATTACATTAAAATAACAGTTTTTTTATTTTTTCAAGATCCCGCTTTTTGCCACAAAATCCCGCCAAATTTCGCTTTTTGAATTCATATATCCCGCTTTTAGCCAAATAGAGATGGTCACGTTAAGTAAAAACATGCCAATGTTCCTATAAAAACAATAAACAATAGATACTCAATTGTGCTTCTTTACTGTGTCAAAGTAGGTAGAGCTTTGCCCTTCTTTGGAAGGATTATGATATTCAAGACGTCTGTCAAATATGCCTGACGTGAGAAGCTGTAATTGCAAAAATATTTATTAAATCCATCCATATTATAAATTTTCGGAATGGATTCCCAATCCCAAAAAATAATTGTATGGGATAATAATATTAAATTATGGGAACATTGCCTAATATTAACGAATATTGAACTACTTGCTACAAAATAGAAGAAAAGGTATTAAAAACCAATACAAATTGTTCCTTCCATTTTCCCAAAATTGCCAAATAAATAGGGGTGATCGAATGACAGAACCAGCCGGCAAATCAGCCGAAAGCCGCCGACCCATTTTTAGTAGTGCCGCCGCCGCCGATAATTATGGTTCGGCTTGTAACTCTGTCGCAAAATGGGGTAAATGGTCCAGAAATTATAGCTGTTTTTCAAAATAATTTCATACCTGTTCTAAACGATATTTTTGGACTAATAGATGCAGGACGAAATAGTAATGATGGGTTGATATATTATTAAAAAATCGCCACTTGAACCTAAACGAAAGATTTCAGTGAATCTGATAATTACATCAGAATTGACCTATTCCCAAGAACGAGTATACATTTTGTGGAATTACCCTATAATGAATAATTTCACCATTTTTTACCGGTTTATTTTCAAAAAATAGGCACTGGAACTGCAAAGAGTCTCAAAAAGAGACTTAAAGCGCTAGAGACAAAAGTAGCTCAAGAAGGAATTATTTTAACTGAAGAAACCGGGCAAATATTGCGGGGAAATATTTTATTATATTTAAAAAAAAAAAAACAAAATAATCAAAAATAATTAATAATGATAGGGGAAGATACTAATGAATTAAATTTCTAAAGGCCAACAGACAAATCGGAAGAGAAGGTAAAATTTACCAACACCACCCCACTACTAAAGGTTAATTTTGTTATATCTAGTACCTGCTTGTTTAACGTTCGTTCAATGCGAATCAGTTAAAATAAAATTATATTTTGGGTCGTGAGACCATAAATAAGAAGAAAAATAAAAAATAGCCGTTAGTTCAACTTCAAAAAAGCCGATAATATGTTAATATCTCGTAACATTTTACGCATACCATTTTCACAAGTGAATGGGAACGAATTTTTAGTATGGGGAGGTAGGTGTTCGCTTTGCACCCACAAGGTCTCAGGTACGAATCGGGATCGAGAAAAAGCTCCTTTATTATTATTTTTATAAATAAACAATGTTTTATTTAGTATAATTTTAACATTGCATGACAATTCCTTGTTAATTGTTGAAAATGCCAATTTCCACTACTTCCTAATCACAAGATGATGGTTAGGATATAGTTATTCGTTGAAAGTCAATGGTTGGCATTACCATTCTTATACCCTCCACCTCCAGGATGGGGGTATACTAACTTTGTCATTCCGTTTGTAACACCTTGAAATATCGACCTGAGACCATATAAAGTGTATATATTCTTGATCGTCATACAATTCCAAGACGATCTAGCCATGTCCGTCTGTCTGTTGAAAGCACGATTAGATTAGATGCTAGATCTAATCGAATGGAGCTAGGACCTCCAACATTCCATAAATGTGTCTTATAGTTGTAGATCGGTTGGGATTGAAACTTCAATTCAATTGCGTAGACACGTAAAATACAGAGATTTTAGAAAGTCGTACTCATAAGAGGGTAAAATTGGAAAAAGGGGATAAAATGGTACCAACCAAATGGCCGCAGTTAGAATCACTATCTACCAAACTTTGTAGAATTTAAGCTTTTTTTGAAAATATAAATATATATAAGAATATTTATTCTTTTGAATTGGCTTGAAGTATTAGATCGATATATATAGTGTAAACATAGCCTTGCCTTATAAGTGTGATATTACATTTATTTATAAAATTATTTTGTCAATATTTGTAGTTGTTTTGGTTTGCCTATATTAAAAAAAAATATATTGCCCTGTAATATTGCTGCACTTCTTCGAAAATCGACCGCCTCTGTGGAATACAATCCATGGTGGAGGGTATATAAAGTTCGGCCCGACCGAAATTAGCGCCATTTTTACTTGTTATTAAATATTTTCCTTCTTGTTAATCTAATAAATATTAATTTATTTATCTTTAAAGCTTGTTATAGTTATTATTTCAGTTGAAACCCAGTTGTCTCAGCTCAAGAACATTTTTCTATATTCTATATTTTATAGAATGCAAATTTATTTACAAATGACATTTTTACTTAGCTACAAACTACCAATTTTATGATTTCAATATGAATAATTTTTTTAATTTTCATGTCATTTTCACCCTTGAATAAATACGAAGTTTACTTGCGAAAAAATTAATTAAAATTAAAAAATTAATTAAATTAAAATATAACAAACATTTTTTAATAATAAGCTGTGTGTGGCAGTCGGTCGGTTTGTTGGCATCCCTAAAGTTACTCCATATTTGTGAGACCTCACACTACATCCAGTTTTACCGAAAATCCTAACATTGAAAATAATCACTCTAGTTGTCATACCTCAACTGAGGAAAATAAATTACGTTGGAAAACCACTTCTGCGTCTTTCTGTCAACGACAACTCAACCATTTTTCTTAGTCGTACGCTTTTCAGCGAAAATAAACAATACTAATTAAGCAAAAATGTATTGCAGATACTTGACAAAACAGCAGAAACAAAAGGAGCTGTAGAATCAGCAGCAGTTGTAATAATAATGGCAACGACAATAACAAACCATTAAAAATCTACGATTATTATGCGCTTTTAAAGTTATGCTGCCATTAACGATAATTATTCGTAATGGGAATGGGTAGAGGCGGCTAACCCAACTTGTGACATTTCTCATCCTGTGTTTGTTCTTACATTTCCATTTCCTGTACCTTTACGTGTACGCCTGTTGAAATGTGTGAGCTATGCGGTGTGCGTTGTGTCAATGACGGTATTGAAAGCAAAACAGAAAAATGTGCTGAAATGCCAAACAGAAAAAAGGAATGAACCCAGACGTAGCAGTGAATGGCATGACAGCGTCCTTTTACTACCGGGAATTTAGTTTGGGGTTTCATTTTAGGTTTTCCTTCTACAGCTCTGCGGGTTTGCTAGTTTGCTTGTTCGCTATTGTTGGCGTTCTTTGTTAGACAGTCACTAGGGAGCGGAGTAAGTTTAACCACTTATCATGGTCATTTAATTGTTACTGTTATTGTTGGTCGGTACAATGAGCATCTGAGCAGGAAGTTATTGTTGTGGTGGTTGTCACTAAATACAGTTTAAAATGGAGTTAAAACGACAATTTCCACTATGACGTATTTCCCATTTGCTCAAAACATTGGGGCAATTCAAATACTCGAGCAGAATGTTAATTAATGATACTAATTGCAGCTGTTGTGTAAGTTGTCTAGTGTTAAACTTTCTAAAATTGTTTTGTAATTTTTTAGATATTATGACTTACCTCGGCTTAAATTGTTGTAAAACAAATACAAGAGAAATACAAAAATAAAAGTAGTCAGTTATGCGAAATATTAAAATAATGCAAACTTTAGTGGAATCGACCTATTTCTATCGACAAAACATATTGCAAAAAATTACAGGATAGGCTGCAAAAATTTTCAGGATTTACAACAAATAAAAAGTTTAATTAAAGTAATAATATTGGATTTTTATTTCTTGTGAATTACAATACAAAATAAATGTACATTCTAATTATGGGATTTACTCTAGTGACTAAGACCATTATAGCTAATTTTTTCAGCAACAGACCAGAGCCTCGGCTGGGAAAACGTAACAAAATGATTATAAAAGTAAATTTACATTTTACATTTACTCACCTAATCGGTGAGTATGGGGGAATATTTGGGTTGAAACTTTTGATATGATTTGCTTACTGGCTAGGCAAAAAGAAAATCTGACCGCAATAGCTAAACGAGCACCAAAAAAATCTCTTGTTAACCCAGCATAAAGTGAGTATCCGAAGATGCTAATTTTGTGATTCGGAGAGTGCAAATTTGGATTTTCACCAATGAATTTTACATGGTGTTGTCATAGGAAAGACTTCAGAAAGAAAGTGGCAATGGATGCTCTTTTCTCTACTTTACATTTATATTGAAAAAATCCGCCACTAACGGGGGTGAATAACTAAAGCAAATTTTTAGGTACAATTGACAATAGGAAACTTAACAATATATTTGTTTAATATGAACTAATATAATTTAAATTAAGTACCTTCTGCATCAGCTGTAGTTTGCATGTCGTTAGCGGTGGACCGGTGGCAGACTTAACGCTCATCGACAATTATTTTGATATTTAAATATTAATGATGCATAAATATCTCATGCATTGTCAACTAGGATATCCAACCGATTAAATTTTATTCGATTAATCGAATAGTTAATATTAAATATTTGTTCGAATAATCAGAAATGGCCGACATTCGAATAACGAATAATTCGATTAATCCCTACCAAATAATCGAATATTCGAAATGTTATACAACTATAAATAATTGCACAAAACGATTTTGTTTTATATCTACGAAAGTTTGGAAGGCATCATTCATTTTTTAATGAAAACTTTATCAAAATTAAATACTTGCTTTGCGAAAGACTTGCTTTAAGACTTAAACTACGTCTCAGTGAATGAAGAATAATGGTTTTAAATACGCTGATTTTGTACCTCTGGTAATAGATTTTGTACATATTCAACAAATCGGAAACTGAAGAGTTTGATAGATAATTATAGAAAAGGCTATTTGGAGTTCAAGAGTCTTTGACTGCAGAAGAAAATATTGTTGTTGAAATTAGCCTTTTATCCGAACTAAACGAAACAATAAAAGATATGTCCAAAACTTAATTACATGATCTTCTTTCCATTGCTCCGACATCAACAGTAAGTGAAAGAGATTTTTCGAAGTCGAACTTTATTAAAACGAAGGAAATGAATCGCCTTAAATCCAATAGCTTTTTCAAATAAAACGATAAAACTTGATTATGTTTTATATATCAAAATTTAAATAATATACAGGGAAGTTTAAATCGATAAATCGAATAAGAGCTGTCGACTTTATTCGGTTAATTAGAAATTTTGTATATTCGAATAATCGATTAATCGAATAATCCCAAAGTACGCACAATTGGATACCCTCTTGCCAACCTTCGCCTGGGCTTAACTATTTTTTCCTCTGTGTATGTTACGTTAGGTGTATCTACGCAAGTAAGTTCCATACACCCACGCTCAAAAAGGTGTCTATGGATCTGAGGTGAGATTCATAGACTGTCTTCGGGTGTTCTTGAAGTTAGGTGATGGGCAATCCAATTAAGATTGCATATCGGAATGTTTTGTTGAGAAGCATCGACGTAATCTAAGTCTCAAGTTGTTCGAAGAGATTCCACTGGATACCATGATTTGTATACCCTACACCTCCAGAATGGGGGTATACTAACTTTGTCATTCCGTTTGTAACACCTTGAAATATCAACCTGAGACCCTATAAAGTATATATATTCTTGATCGTCATAAAATTCTAAGACGATCTAGCCATGTCCGTCCGTCCGTCCGTCTGTCCGTCTGTTGAAAGCACGCTAGCATCTAAACGAAAGGAGCTAGAACGTTCAAATTTTCCAAAAATGCGTCTTATAGTCGTAGATCGGTTGGGATTGAAATGGGGCGAAATCAGCCTAAAGGGAAAAATTTTTCCCTCACAAGGACTAAAAATACCCATAATAATCCTTAATATTTTAGCGTATTTAAGCATGTTTTTTGAATATGTCTGTTTATATTTGCTTGATATTTGGTATGCGCATTCCCCTTATAGCAAAAACGTGCACCATAAAGTCATTCTTATTTGTAGGGGGTGAAATTGGGCAAAAAAGGGATGAAAATGGTACATATTAAACGACCACAGCTAGAAACACGAAATTCGGTGTGTACATTCCTCTAATTGAGTAGATACATAATATAAAAGTATTTTTTCCAAATTCGCACTTTTAAGGGGTAAAATAGGAATAGAGGGATAACAAGTAAGAAGGCGTTAAGTTCGACCGGGCCGAATCTTATATACCCTCCACCACGGAGTGCATTCCACAGTATTACCAGCAGATTAAAGGATGTCGACTTTACATAGAAGTACAGTACCATATTACGAAAATTGTGATATTTTTATGCACATTACTATATTTGATTAATATTTCAAACTATAATGTATACTTATGCGCACTGTTTAGAATCTACTACTATATATAAATAAAATGCTGAAATTGTGAAAGTGAACATGCCTAAATATTAGGCGATTGTCAGTCGCCATTAGAAAGAAGCATTTTTAGATACAGACAAATTCCGCCCAAATGTACAAATTTCGAAAAAACCCTTTTTCGAGTCTTAATAGCCAGAATGTATACACCGAATTTCATGATTTCAACTTCACCATTTTTATCCCTCTTTTTAATTATATCCCTTAAAAGTACGAATTTCGAAAAATCCCTCTATTCTACGTGTCTATGCAATTAGAGGGATGTACTCACCGAATTTCATGATTTTAGCTGTTGTCGCATCATTGGTACCATATTTTATCCCTTTTTGTCCCATTTCGCCCGCCAAAACTTTTATTTTCTTTGTGGTGCTTCCAAGATACAAGAGGAATATCCGCAACAAATTTTAAATGTATGAAAATATGAAATTTAATTAATAAGCCAAGGCTACCAATATTTGTATACTATGTATATATATTATGGATATAATACTTCAATTCATAAAGTAAATATAAGGGAGCAATCATAAATACCCTAAATATTGGGGGATAGATAGTGTACTTTCAGCTACAGTAGTGTGGTTGGTTGTATTTCCATCCTATTTTAATTTCAAAAGTATAAATTTTGAAAATACCTACATACGTACGCAGTATAAGACAACTTCATGATTATACCATTTTTTGTCGTAAAAGCAACAAAATAAAGTACGAATTTGGAAAAAAAAATATTTTACGTGGCTATGCAGTCAGAGGAATGTATACACCGAATTCCATGATTCTATCGGCGGCCATTTTGTTGGTACCATTTTTATCCCCTTTTTTCAATTTGCCCCCTCAAGAGTACGACTATCTAAAATCTCTTTATTTTACGTATCTACACAATTAGAGGGACGTACTCACTGAATTTCATCATTCTAGCTGTATTCGTTTAGTTGGTACTATTTTTATCCCCTGTAGCCATTGTATCCATTGAAAGTACGAATTTGGAAAAAACGTTTTATTTTTAGTGTCTACGCTGTCAGAGGAATGTATACTCCGAATTTCATGATTCTAGCTGCTATCATTTGGTAGGTACTATTTTTATCCCCCTTTTCCATTTGAACCCCAAAAAGTACGAATTTTGGAAATTTCTTTTATTTTACGTGTCTACGCAATCAGAGGAATGTATATATCGAATTTCATTATTCTAGGTGCAGCCGTTAGGTTGGTACTATTTTTAGTACCTCTATCCCCATTTAACCCTTAAAAGTATGAATTTAGAAAAAATACTTTTATATTATGTATCTACTCTATTAGAGGAATGTACACGCCAAATTTCGTGTTTCTATCTGTTGTCGCTTGATAGGTACCATTTTTATCCCTTTTTGTCCCATTTCGGCCCCTACAAATAAAAATCACTCTATGGTGCCCTTTTATGCTATAGATGGAATGCGCATTGCAAATATCAACTAAATACAAGCTAATGTGTTCAAAAAACATGCTGAAATACTCTAAATATTAGGGGTATTTTCAGTCCTTGTGAGGGAAAAATTTTTCCCTCTGGGCCGATTTCGTCCACTTTCAATCCCAACCGATCTACAACCATAAGACACATTTAGGACCAATTTGAACCTCCTAGCTCATTTCGTTCGGCCGCTATCGTGCTTTCAACAGACAGACAGACAGACAGACAGACAGACAGACAGACAGACAGACGGACAGACGGACAGACGGACATGGCTATATCGTCTTAGAATTTTACCACGACCCAGAATATATATACTTTATGGGGTCTCCGATGAATATTTCAAGGTGTTACAAACGGAATGACAAAGTGAATATACCCCCATCCTGAAGGTGGAGGGTATAAAAATGGTACCAACCAAACGGCTGTACCTAGAATAATGAAATTCGGTGTATACATTCCTCTGATTGCATAAATAAGTAAAATACACGGATTTTTCAAAATTCGTACTTTTTGGGGTTAAAATGAAAAAAGGGGATCAAAATAGTACCAATAAAATGACCGCAGCTAGAGTCATGAAATTCGGAGTATGCATTCCCCTGACTGCGTAGACACGGAAAATAGACGAATTTTTCGAAATTAGTACTTTCGAGGGATACAATGGTACAGAGGGATAAAAATAGTACCAACTAAACGACTACAGCTAGTATGATAAAATTCTAATTGTGTAGGAACGTCAAGGGGGTAAAAATGGTACCAACCAAATGGAATCATGGAATTCGGTGTATACATTCCTCTGACTGCATAGATACGCAAAATAAAAAGTTTTTTCCAAATTCGTACTTTTTCTTTTACGGCTAAAATTGGTTGAATCATGAAGTTAGGTTATTTTGCACTATGTACGTCTGATAATGGATTTTCAAAATGTGTACTTTTGGAATTCAAATAGAATGAAAATACAACCAACTGTAGCACACACTATCTACCAATATTTATGGCTTTGAAAATATTTTTGAAAATATAAATATAAGAATATTTATTTTTTGAATTGACGTATTGGTAGCATTATCTTATAAGGGTGGTTTGAAATAATTAAAATATTGTATTTATTTATAAAATTAATTTTTCAATATTTGTATTTGTTTTGGTTTGGCTATATTAAAAAAATTATATTTTCCTGTAATATTACTGCACTTCTACGAAAACCGTCAACCTCTGTGGAATGCAATCCATGGTGGAGGGTATATAAAGTTCGGCCCGGCCGAACTTAACGCCGTTTTTACTTGTTCCTATCTAATGTCCTACGTAAATTCTGGTCAATGGATGGCAGGAATAAGATTGGTAACATAAGACACCCCTGACCCCAGTGGTAGGCGGGAAGGGTTCCAATAGCTGACCTCTATGCAATACCGAACTCATAATATCGGGCTTTAATAAGGGCTATCAGTTGTGTTGGGGATTCTCGGTCTGATAAAGCATTCCAAATATGCAGTCGCCATATAATATCGAAAGCAGTGCTAAAATCAACAAAACGGAGGCTTAGAGACGATTGACGTTTACTTTCTCTACTTGTTCAATTGTGATTATTAAGGCATTTATTTTGTCAATCCAAGAATGAATGATCTAAATCCGGATTGATTTTCTAATCGTATTGTCGATATATTTTCATACGGTTGAGAATGTAGCATAATACCTCTGTAGTTGCACCATTGAGTAAGATATCCTTTATTCGGAACTTTGATCAGTGTTCCTTACAGCCAGTCAATTAGTAGTTCCTCTTCCTGTCACATACACTATGTCTATGGCTCCCACTAATAAGTTCTAGACTTATTAATGGGAAATTTCAGTAACTTTACTTTGAATCAGGAAAACTGAAAAAATGTTACCATCAAACTATTCCATTACATTGACATCTCTCCACTTATGTATATTCTTTCGGATGGATTTTTCATAGGTACTACCATTTCTTAAACCGTGCGCAGACGTTTTTTATGAGAGAAAAACTTCATATATAACACCTGTTCGGTGTTACTGTCATATAAGCGATTTTAATATATTAATACTGAAATACGTGAAAGGCAGTGATTTGGATTTCTCTTTAAACTATTACAACCAAAACTTTAATAGAAAACCTACAAGGTAATCAAAAAACAATAAGTTTTCATGTTTATTAATTTTTGGCGGTTTTCGTGTTCTCGTTTTTGTAGATTATGTACTTGGTGTTCTGTTCGCATATTTACATTATGTTTACACAGATTTAACATTTGTTACTTTAACACCTTTACCCAACACCAACGCCACCAGCATTACAATCAGCGACAACAACAATCAAAGCATAACACTTGCACTTAACCACCACTCCCACTCCCACATACAGACAAACGGCATAAGTAATGAACGTTTAACAGTGAGTCAAGAGGGGTGTAACAGCTCTAGTAACACTGTTTGCTACAAGTACTCGCGAACGGTGAGTGTTTGGCGGTAAACTTTGTGGTGTGTGTGCTGTGTCGTGCTACAAAATGGGTCATGTTGTGACTTTTGTATACGCATTTATTATGTTGGAGCTTTTAAAAACTCATTTAAATTGCAAAAAAATGTGTATGCTCTATTAGCTATATCTTTATTCTTTATATATTATTTTTTTATTTTTTATATGTCATACTACCTGTTTACAGTCCAAAGCAAAAGACCGAGATCAACTTGGTGTGATTTTAATGGAGTGAGATTTTAAATGAGTGGAGGAAAAACTTAGAACCCACATTGGGTTCTGGACTACTTGTGGTGCATAAGGCCCCTACAAAATTTCACCACCCGTCGATCCTTTGCGATTAGAGTAATCAAAACAGTGACAGTATTACCAGAAAAGCGTTTTTTCATGAAGAATATACAATCGACCAACGCACCAAACAATTTATTTTTAAGTCCGAAATTTTGTAAAAGATTATGGAAAATACTGGGTGGCGCAGAATGAGGTATATGGTTTGAGTTAATGATTATATTTTCTTTGTTTCTTTTCAGGATTTTGTGAAGATAACGTGCAAAACGTTAACGTTCATAATAGGTCCAAACTTTAATATAGATCTCAAAGTTCCGCAAGATATAACAGCAGAATATAATGCACTAGAAATCTGTCTAATTTCGTTATTTAATGTCATTTAATTTAATTTTGTTTAAGTAAATATTCTCTCAAACTGAGGAAAGCTTTTTACTTGATATAAGGAAAAAGTGAACTTTAAATAAGCTCAGTTGAACTGAAACAATACTCATATAAAAACAAGTAAGGAAAGGCTAAAGTCGGGCGGGACCGACTATATGATACACTCCACTTTCTATCCGAATACAATTCAATTCGGCAAAAAAAAGTGAAAACGGGAAGAATTTTTGTATGTTTCCTAATCACATACTAATATGACCTGGTCCAATTTGTCAAAACGAGTAGATTATTTGTGTCGGGGCTATATTACAATCAATTTGAAGAAATTCGGTGAAAATATGTGGTTTCTGGGACGGAAAAAGTCAATACGGGTGCGAAATTTTTATGGAAGTTATATGTAAATCTGAACCGATCTGATCCATTTTCACCACTGTTTCTAGTTGCAATATAAGATATTTAGCAAAATTTGAAGAAGGTCTGTTAAAATATGTGGTTTATAGAGTGGTTTATAGAGTCGAAGTGGAAATTGGTGATCTGACCTATTTTCACCATAGATGTTCCTAGTTTAAATATAAGATGTTTAGCAAGATTTGACGAAGATCTGTTCAAATATGTGGTTTCTAGAGCAGAAAAAGTCAAATCGGGAGTGAAACTCGTATGGTGGCTATATATAAATCTTAACCGATTTTCTTCAAATTATTAGCGTTCGGCCTTGTCCCGAAAAACTTCGCTGTGCAAAGTTTCGTTTGGTTCTGGCTACAATTGCGACCTGTTTCGTGATTACAAGAATAGATGGACAGACAGACAGGCGGACGGACAGACGGACATTGCTAAATCGATTCAAAAAGTGATTCTAAGTCGATCGGTATAATTAACAATGGGTCTATCTCGCCTACATTTGGGTGTTACAAACAAATGTACAAAGACATAATACTCTCGTGGAGTGTATAATGAGAACGTGAACTAATTCCCAAAGGATTCATCATATTTGTCCCATAAAAGTATGTTGCAATTTATTCTTGTTCAATTTTTCCCAAAAGCAAATACATTTTTCTAAACCTGAGCAAATTAGGAAATTTTTCCTAAACCCTAGTAAACAATTCTTCAAAATTACACTGATTTTTTCCTAGAAACAAGAAACTGTTCACATAAACTGAGGAAACTTTTACTTAATATAAGGAAAAAAGATAATTTACAATAAGAATAAATTAACTAAAACTAATTCAAACAAATGATTTTGCTTCAGAGTATCCAAAACCAAAACAAAAAAGTCAACATGAAATATTTCTCAAAAGTCTCTACGATAAAGAAGATATGCGCCTTCGCAGTGATTCCCAGCAAAAACTTGGTAATGTCACCTCATTATTATTTGCATTACCTAGTATTGACTGTCCATTAGAGCGTACCAGGTTACAAGTAAAAAAAAAAAAGTTCGCCGTACACCTTCGAATATGAAGTATTATTGAAAGGTAGTTTCAAAAAAATTTTTTTTATTTTTTTATGCCGAACGTAGGGGTCGCGCTTTTACATTTTTCTATATAACTTCTGCATTTATAAACGGATTTTAAAGTGTGATACATCGATGTTTTTGTCCGATTTTTTTGTCTTTGAAGTCATTGAGCTCAAACATGATTCATGATTTTATGCGAGCTTTAATTTTCGATTATTAGAGTGGTACATTAGGGTAGTAGCAACTGAGAAATGATGGGTAAGTACCAGAAGGGGGTGCTTGAGCTCAATGACTTCAAAGACAAAAAAATCGGCCTCGTCGAGACAAAAACATCGATGTATCACACTTTAAAATCCGTTTATAAATACAAGTTATATAGAAAAATGTAAAAGCGCGACCCCTACGTTCGGCATAAAAAAATAAAAAAAAATTTTTTGAAACTACCTTTCAATAATACTTCATATTCGAAGGTGTACGGCGAACTTTTTTTTTGAGGTACGCCCTACTGTCCATTACGCCCTGCATTACTGTGAAGTGTGAAATAGTGACCTCTTTTAGATGGTTTAAAAAAGTAGTTCTTAGTTGCAACACATCCATGTTTTGCTAAACATAAAGGAAGAGAACAATAAGAAGAATGGGAAATATATTTACCATTCTTATTGTTGTTGTTATGTTGATAAGATGGTATTATATGGTACTATTTTAACAATATTATAAAACATTCTTTAAAATTCCAATATAATTCAACCAGTTAACTTAATGATTCGGAAAAGAAATAACTTACATAGCAAAACATGGATGTGTTGTTCCCAATAACGAATTTTTAAAATCATTATAAGGAGTTCATTACTTCATACTTTAAAATAATGCAGGATGTAATGGGATGTAATTACTATGTAAAGCATACAATAATGTGTTGTCAATACCAAGTTTTTGCTGGGAAGATGCGCACTTGGTTGTTTAAGACCATTTTAAGCACATAATATATTTGCCAAAACGTCGTTTTGTATTTGTGGGGCAACTGCAGAGTATGTAAATCGTATTATCTCTCATTTTGCGTAGCACATTTTTGTTTAAATATTTTATGTGTCTAAACGCAAAAACAAATTACGAATTTTTAACACATGATTAAAACCAACCTTGTTACATGACAGTGAAACGTAACACAGACGGCCAGGTCACCCTACCATGACGTGGAGAAAAACAGTACAACGAGATTTAAGTGTGATGAAATTCAGAACGTCATTTTGCACACGACCCCGACTGCGCTGTACATAAATTCAATCGGGAATTACAATCAAAAACTCGACGAAATGCAAAAACGTGATCGATTTTTCCATCTTGAAATCTCCCTTCCAAGCGACTAATGTGTGTCAAACTTCTTTTAAGTTTACTTCGATAATGATGACAATCATTTTGTAATACATAAATGTAAATTAAATATGTGTTTTTGGTTCAATTAATAAATCTTTAGGAAACAAAGAATTTTCTTTTTAAATCGATCAGTAATACGAAGGGTGAATATATATCTTTGATACATGAGAAATAATAAACTTAGCTTGAATACTATTTGCTTTTATCTCAATTAATTTCATGTGCTAAAGTCTATATAATAAATTCGTACAACAATAGAACTCCACATCGAATCACTATGTTTCAACCGACTGTAACCTCTAAGAGTATGCGTAATATCGCGAGCTAACGCCCGATTGTACTACGATGCTTGACAATGGTAACAAGGTGAGTACATTCGCATACTGGCAATCAAAAGAGTGCAATAAAAACAAAAAAAACGGAATAATGAATTTTGTTATAGATTTAACCATTGAACTATGCCAAACGAATACAAGAAACAGCGGTTTTTCTGGAAATAAGCACAAGCATTTAAGAAAATATAAAACAATTCTGCACAATATCCAATTAAAAGCTGTGATATTTCATCATTTATTTTTACACATTATATAGAGAATACCAAAATATTTTTTGGAATATAAGGGAATATGTATGACAGAATTGTTTCAGAGACCCATACAGAGAAAGTTGAAACAAATGCCACTACCACCGCGAATTTTGGATTTTTGGATATATCGCGAGAAAATTACAAAACAAAATTATCATGCACACAAATCATTTTAGTCATATCTTCCTCGAAAAGTTTATATTTGGAAAAATATCCAATTGCTATTTTTTGTTTGCCGTGCTCTACCCACATTTTTGTCGAAAAAAACCCGATTTTCCAAAAAAAAAAACACAATGAATTTTAATTCTAGTAAGTAATAATGTATAAGTTGGCGTGCAATTTTGCTATTTAAGCGTGAAGAGCTTTATTTAAAATTTTTTTTTGGCAACTCAACTAAAATGTTCTGGAATTTTTTTCGTAGAACATTTTAATCCTTAAATTTACTTTTTAAATAACTTTTTTTGATTTTCTCGCAAAAAGGACCAAATTGATCAATAAAAGTAGAGCTAGAGGGTTAAGATCTTCAACAAAAATGATCCTCATAAAGTTCCATAATATTGTATAATGCTCCCTTCGACGAACAAATTAAAACTTAGATCCACTGTAAAAAGGAACTCAGACCAGCTGGTCGTTCCTAAACTTGCTGACGAGCTTGCCAGATTAGGAACGACATTACACCAGCTAGACAGACGGACGGACGAACGGACGGGCATGGCTCAAACGGCTTAAAAAGTCGTGAAACGGATTTGACTCTGTCCAGAAAAAGGTTGAGATATACCATGTTCTGATCAAAACCGGTTAAAATGGTATTTTCTAGTATAGTAAATGTTAAATCTGAAAACAAAACTGAACATACAAAGCATGACTGCTAAATATTTTTGAAGAAAAATCATTCAGAAAAAATAATCAATTAATGACTGACCCTTTTTAAATATAATAATATACGAAATATTATCACAATGTAATTTACCTAGAAGTACTAGGGTACCTAGGGAGCTGGCACATTGGACGTTTAGCTGATCCATATTTTTGAAAAAAATGTTATATTACTTAAATATTATTTTAAGATGACATAATATTGAACTGGAAAATAAAGGCAAATACCCAGAAACCATTACCTTTGCAAAAGTTAGATATAGTATAATTTTCATGTGAATCTGGCACCTGGGGTCTTATCGGGAATAGCCACAGATAGATTTTCAAAACACATATTTTCTTCTATATTCCGTTTGCAACACCTAGAAATATTTATCGAAGACCCCATACAGTATATATACATGTCCGCATGTCTGCCTGTCTGTCTGTAGTAAGCAAGCCAATTTTCGAACAAAATTAGCTAATGGTTATAGATTGCTTGGGAAAGTAGGCGGAATCGGTCAAAAGGAAAAAATTCCCTAGTAAATACTGTAAATACCCTCTAATATTTTTAGTATTTAATTTTTTTTTTTTAATTCCGCATTATAATAACATAACATTGGGTAGGAACATTTATAACGTGAACCCGAACCAAAAAGCTATTTTTGAAAATTCATACTTTTAGGTGGTTAAATGGAACCAAACGGTTGTAGCTACAATATTGAAAGTCGTTGTACACGTCGCTCTAACTGCGAAGAGTGGAGAAAATGCATAACATTGGTACCGACCGAAACATTATAATTTATTTAAAACGACAAACATTAGTGGTAGTTTTTAATAGTAAATATCTTAATTTGGGTTCTCTAACAACACACATACAAATCGGGAGTCATTGCCAGCAGCTGCAGAACTCGGTCAGCTGCTCGATACTTTTTCGTCTGAAGATTAAGCAATTAAGGGCTATTTTCTCATAGTCCGGTTATAATTTTTCATAGCGATATACTCCCAGTTACTAAAATTTCATTTTCTCATTATCTACGATCGATAAACGATAACCGGCACTCGTCCTCTGGTTAGGCGTTTATCGAATCGAAGAACTCGAACAACTGGTGGTGCTTTGCTGATGCTATAATGAAAATTTGTATCGAATTTCAATTTTATTGTTGATATTTCCTAGCATACGCTTGGACCTAGTACGTGAGTGTTGCACCTCCTGTGTTTTTTTGTATAATTTCCGATGTACTTTCAGTTTTTTACACATCGACACAAACAGCTGAATTAGCTCAGCATTATCAATGCATTCTCATTTCAGTTTATAATTCTCAACGGTCTTGCCAACTCACACATTTGTCTGAGAACAATTTAACCGTTGAAAGAGAAAACCAAAATATTTAACCGGCGCTTTTTCGCTTCGAAAAACTAACGTCCCGGTTAGTTAATTGGCACTTTCTTCGGACTATGAGAAAATGGCCCTAAGTAAAGGCTAATGTGGACTATACGATCCCTGTGCCTTTACATGGTTCTTGTTACTAAATCCATTTGTTTAGATAAACAGCAGACGGACGGTCACACATCTGGTGATTACAGAAAAATTAACAAAAATCGACTTAACCGTCATGAACTATTAAAATTTGAACATAGATATTTGAAAACCACTTTCTTAATATTTAATAACTCATTGTTTAAACATACCGTTTTTATCGCCATACCCAAGCCATTGTTTTATGGGTCTTAAACATAAATTGGCAGAAAAAGACATTGTTTCAATAAAGATGTTACAGTGGCACATTTATGAAATCTTATTTGAGTTTCTTGTATTCCTTTTCCCCTTTTAATTGTAGCAACGAAAACCGCCACATTTATCGCGTATGTTGTATCCATTTAAAACTGCATTAAACCATCATAATTTACTACTTTCGACTCACAAAAACACCATGTGTAATATATTTATATCTCAACAAATGGAAACAATGAACAATACATTCTGCAACATTCTGTCCACCCACCCTCCATAAAGACAAACCACAGTTGCAGAGATAATTTAAAAGGAATCATATTTCTGCTGTACAACATAAAGCAGGAATGCCATACAAAAAAGGGGGAATTCAAATTTAAAACCATCGCACAACTGCCAGATAAATGAAAGAAAACGAACAAAAACAACATTAAGGACAATGTTTAACAAATGGCGAAATATGAATGTATGGTCTGTATGAGAATGTATGTAAGTACTTGTATGCTCCAGCCTGTGGCTGTATGGCGTCATTTGAGCATTTGTATTTTATATTAAAACCCAACACCCTCAAAACTCCAATTCTCTTGTTCTAGCCCGCCGAATGGGAAAATTAACATCCTCTACACCCGTTCCACGCTCTATTCACTTAAAGAAGAGCACAGGAGAAAAACGCGCATTAAATGTATCTGTCTGTGCGATGTTAATAAATTGTTGTGGTGTGTGCGGAAATGTTTGCCAACAAACGTACATTTACATACGCACAGGCACATTTACATACATACGGGCATTAGGAAACATATGGCAAAAATATGAAAATAATAATCCGAATTTAAAAATTTTATACCAAAAGTGACAACATTGTTATCATTTGTAATACTTACACTCTCATCTTGCTTTATATTTAAAATACATTTGTAATGTTCTTTCTTTACTTATTAAATTCTGGATAACAGTGATTACATCTGCATTATGCTTCCAGCAAAATGTTGGATTTCCAAAAATCTTATATCGGAATTCCTTATAATGCGGTATTTTCGCATTTGTGCGGCATTTGTGTCATATTAAAAATTCAGTTCTGTAAAAACATTCAATGTGAATCTATTTTTTCTGTGTGTGTATTTATGCTATATGTTGGTGTCATATGGGCTTTGATATTCATCCCAGTCCCAATCAGTAGTTATCTGGAAAATATTATCGAAGTGACGGGAATATTGATATTACATTTGACGGATCCTTGAGACTCAAAATCCTACATTTTCCCTTATTTTTTGAAGAAACCAAAATTGAAAGATATCGAGGACGTCACATAATCGGTAAAGATTTTCACTCCGAAGATAAGGTATATTTAAAAATTTATAAAATTATCTTTCTTTTTTGTCTCAAATGTGCTGTGACATACTATAAGCAAAAAACAGAATCAGTCCCATATTGCAAACCCTTCCGCTAGATGATACATTTGAGCATTTTCTTATATATACACTATGCCACAAAAGTTTACAAACGAAAGTAAATTATGAATACCCATTATACCCATGTATAATGTTAGATAGAAATTGGAGAATAATCTCCAGTCTCCAGAAAATAAAAATGAATAAAAACATAATATATGCCGATGTTTGTAGACTTTTGTGGCATAGTGTATAAATGTATGAATATGGACGTATATTAGACCGAAGAGATTTTCCTTTCCAATGTTGTAGTGAATACACACAGGCCCAGAATGTTTATGTAACACAGGTCGAAAATTACACTATACTGTTATTTGCAACAGATAATGGTTGCTGCTTATCCGCTTTTATTTTTCCGCTGATTTTTATACCCTCCACCTCCAGGATGGGGGTATACTAACTTTGTCATTCCGTTTGTAACACCTTGAAATATCGACCTGAGACCCTATAAAGTATATATATTCTTGATCGTCATAAAATTCTAAGACGATCTAGCCATGTCCATCCGTCCGTCCGTCTGTCCGTCTGTTGAAAGCATGCTAGCATCTAAACGTAAGGAGCTAGAACGTTCAAATTTTCCATAAATGCGTCTTATAGTCGTAGATCGGTTGGGATTGAAACGGGGCGAAATCGGCCCAAAGGGAAACATTTTTCCCTCACAAGGACTAAAAATACCCATAATAATCCCTAATATTTTAGCGTGTTTAAGCATGTTTTTTGAATATGTCTGTTTATACTTGGTACTTGGCTGTTTATATTTGGTATGCGCATTCCCCTTATAGCAAAAACATACACCATAAAGTGATTCTTATTTGTAGGGGGTGAAATGGGGCGAAAAAGGGATAAAAATAGTACATATTAAACGACAACAGCTAGAAACACGAAATTCGGTGTGTACATTCCTCTGATTGCATAGACAAGTAAAATGCACGGATTTTTCAAAATTCGTACTTTTTGGGGTTAAAATGAAAAAAGGGGATAAAAATAGTACCAATCAAATGACCGCAGCTAGAGTCATGAAATTCGGAGTATACATTCCTCTGACTGTGTAGACACGGAAAGTAAACTGATTTTTCGAAATTCGTACTTTTTGGGGTCAAAATAGAAAATGGGGATAAAAATAGTACCAACCAAATGACCGCAGCTAGAGTCATGAAATTCAGAGTATACATTCCTTTGACTGCGAAGACACGGAAAATAGACGAATTTTGCGAAATTAGTACTTTCAAGGGATACAATGGTACAGAGGGATAAAAATAGTACCAACTAAACGACTACAACTAGAATGATAAAATTCTAATTGCGTAGAAACGTCAAGGGGGTAAAAATGGTACCAACCAAATGGAATCATGGAATTCGGTGTATACATTCCTCTGACTGCATAGACACGCAAAATAAAAAGTTTTTTTTTCAAATTCGTACTTTTTCTTTTACGACAAAAATTGGTTGAATCATGATGTTAGGTTATTTTGCACTATGTACGTCTGATAATGGATTTTCAAAATTTGTACTTTTGAAATTCAAATAGAATGGAAATACAACCAACTGTAGCACCCACTATCTACCAATATTTATGGCTTTGAAAATATTTTTCAAAATATAAATAGAAGAATAATTATTTTTTGAATTGACGTATTGGTAGCCTTGCCTTATAAGCGTGGTTTGAAATAATTAAAATATTATATTTATTTATAAAATTAATTTTTCATTATTTGTATTTGTTTTGGCTATATTAAAAAAATTATATTTTCCTGTAATATTACTGCACTTCTACGAAAACAGACAACCTCTGCGGAATGCAATCCATGGTGGAGGGTATAAAAAGTTCGGCCCGGCCGAACTTAACGCCGTTTTTACTTGTTATTTTTACACGAAATACTTTTTGTCCTTTCTTTAAGATATTGTTCTTATTTGCAATTATTCGAAAATATTGGATATAAAAACAAGTAAGCAAGGTTAAAGTCGGGCGTGGCCGACTATATGATACCATACACTTAGTCTTTATACCCTATGGTGTAGGATATAAAAAGGTCATTAAATTTGAACCGGGTGATATACGATGCAGCTATGGCAGGAGAATATACTACAAATTCCATACTTCTATCTGTATCCTATTTTTACTAGAGCTGGTTTTAGTTGAAATATAAGCTGTTTTGTCAAATTTGAAGAACATCTGTCAAAGTTTGTGGTTCTTAGAGCGGAAAGAGTCAAATCGGAGGAGACATTTATATAGGAGCTATATATAAATCTGAACCGATCTATCCTATTTTTGCCAGAGCTGTTTTTAGTTGAAATATAAGCTGTTTGCCAAATTTGAAGAAAATCTGTCAAAGTTTGTGGTTTCTAGAGCGGAAAGAGTCAAATCGGAGGAGACATTTGTATGGAAGCTATATATAAAGCTGAACCGGTCTATCAAATTTTTACCAGAGCTGTTTCTAGTTGAAATATACGGCGATTTGCCAAATAGGAGAAAAATCTGTTTAAATATGTGGTTTCTAGAACGGAAAAAGTAAAATGGGAAGCAAAATTTGTATGGGAGCTATATCTAAATCTGAACCGATTTGCTTCAAATTTAATAGTGTTCGTCCTCATCCGATAAAACTTCATTGTGCAAAGTTTCATTAAGTTCTAACAACAATTGCGACCTGGACTTTGATTACAAGAATAGACGGAACGGACGGACATCGCTAAATCGACTCAAAAAGTGATTCAAAGTCGATCGGTATAATAAACGATGGATCGATCTCGTCTCCTTTTGGGTGTTACAAACAAATGCACAAAGACATTATACCCTGTGGTGTAGGGTATAATTACAGTTTTAAACACACAATTCAAGTAAATGTTGGCTAAAATTAAGGGCCTGTTTCTGTAACTTATTTCCGTTCGATCAAAAATCATTAAATTATTACATGAATTCTATAAAATGTAGATAAGAAATATTTTAGCTACGATGTTGTCAGCATACCAAGATACACTGCGGATAACATATCGTGTGAACATTTGCATATGAAAAGCTATCAACAAGATGAGTATCGCGTTAGTTGAAACCCGATGAAATCACCCCATGTAAAACTCTAAAGCTCGATGAAAAGAAATTCACTGAATGGGAATATAATGCGTTTTTGGAGATTTCGAACTACAAATATGACATTAGAGAAATGTTCACATCAGATACTTATGAATATTGATACTCATAAATCACTCAATTATTAC
Source organism: Polietes domitor (assembly GCA_947397865.1). NCBI lineage: Eukaryota > Metazoa > Arthropoda > Insecta > Diptera > Muscidae > Polietes > Polietes domitor. The sequence continues at coordinate 34,471,243 of OX377618.1, forward strand.
ATGAATTCTTTAAAATGCACAGAGTAAAATGGTTTAACTCAATTTTAGTATGCTCAAAACCAGGCCCGTGCGCAGGATTTTTCCCTGGGGGGGGTTTTCATCTACACTCATAAAAAAGTTAACCCTATAATGAGTTAAAACTAACTAAAATTTTGAAAACCAAGAACATTTTTACTAAATATAAGTCGAATTTTGCTGAAATTTTCCTAAATCTAAGTAAATTTTTCCTAAAACCAAGTAATCTTTTACTAAATTTAAGCAAAATTTTCCTAAAACTAAGTAAATGTTTACTCAAATCGAGTAAATATTTACTGAACCTGAGGACAATTTAGCTGATTTTTTCCCTCAAAACGAGTAAATTTTTACTTTAACTGAGGGAAATTTTATTTTATACAAGGAAAAAAGATGAAATTAAAATAAGTTCAATTTAACTAAAAAAATCAAACAAATAGTTTTGCTTCAGAGTTTCATGATACCTATACCATAAAGAGTTGAGCTATTACTCCATGATTGTTGCGAAGCCAAGAAAGGCTCCTTCGCAGTGGTTGTTTAGAATAGTTCATAAAGTATTTAAGAAATAAGTCTCTCGAGAATTGCTTCTTAGATTAATATTCAAGATTTTTTTAACAATTTCAAATGTTTTTTTATAAGTTCATTAATACTTAAATGTATGAAGAACTCGGCATAAATTTCAGTAAACATTTTAACGTCATTTAAGGAAAAAACACATTTTTAAGTTAAAATTTCCTAAATGGAATTTTTCCATACAAAAAATTTCAGATTTTTTTCTCACTTAAAACCTTGAAAATATTCTTCCACATAAGTTTGAATTTACTCAATTGTAAGCATTCGTTATTAGATCCAAAGAAATGTTTTTAAGTAAATCTACTACTCTTTTTCTACCCTTCTTTGAAAGAAGGAAACTTTACTCATACTTAGTTTTTTATCAACTTTTCAGGAAATTTTTACTGGAGTGTTTGGAAACCACTCATATTTTATTGCCAGGATATTCGACAAATATTTTGATACAATCGTCCGACAGACATTGTCGGCAAAATTGCATTTCAGTAATCCATCTATCAGTACACTCAAAGGAATATGTCAGTAAAAGAAAGCAGAAAGTCTACTGAAAGAGCATATTTTCTGCTGAAAATGAGACAGCTGATATGTATCTGTTGAGATGGTAAACAGCTGTTTGCTGTTCATAGCAATATAGAAAAAACTTTAAGCATATGTACTGAACCATGTTATACTTGTTAACAACACTTTTTATACCCTCCACTAGGGTATTAGGTCTTTGTGCATTTGTTTGTAACATCCAAAAGAAAGGTAGAGATAGAACCTTTATTAAGTATACCGATCGATTTAGAATCACTTTTTGAAACGATTTATCCATGTCCGTCCGTCCCTCTATTCTTGTAATCAAAATACAGTTCGCAATTATTGCCCGATTCTAACAAAAAATGGCACAAGTGAGTATTGTGGACCAAGCACTGACCCTATTTAATTCGAAGTAAATCGTTTTAACTAGAAACATCTGTGGTGAAATTGGGTCAGATCGGTTCAAATTTAGATATAGCTCCAATACACATGTCTCTCCCGATTTGACTCTTTCCGCTCTAGAAACCACATATTTTAACTCATTTTCTTCAAATTTGGCAAACCAGCTCATATTTCAACTAAAAACATCTATGGCGAAAGTGAGTCACATCGTTCAGATTTATATATAACTCCCATATAAATGACTTTCCGCACTAGAAACCACATATTTACAAGATTTCCATCAAATTTGGGAAAACGTCTTATATTTCAACTAGAAAACATATGGTAAAAATGGGTCAGACCGGTTCAGATTTATATATAGCTCCCATTCAAATTTTTTTACACATACGGATAGAAAGAAATATGAAATTTATAGTATATTCTCCTCTTGTAGCTGTATCGGACATCACCCGATTCAAATGAAACGGCCTTTTTATACCTATTACACAGGGTGACTAGGTGTAGGGTCGGCCACGCTCCTTCCTTACTTGTAATATTTTAATTAACAGCAGCCAATTTTAGCAGACTGCAAACTCTTTAGTAGTGGTGATGTAAGATTGCAGAAAAACTGCTGTTATGCCAAAAAACTGCTGTAATAGCAGAAAAGTGTCTGCGGATAGGCAGCAGACAATCACTGCTTTTATTAAAATACTTGTTCTTTAAGTGTAGAACTTTTTTTTCTAATAGTTGCTTGAAAGTAAATACATACATATATATTTTGAAGACATATTACACAAAAGATGATAGAATTCCTCGGCGCTATGATAATTACAGAAAATTGGATATGCTTATTGACAAAGTATGGGTCTAAATATGATGTCTAATGAGTTTTGGGTTTTTTATTTATACAGTAGTTACATGAGTAACAGGATGCTTATTCAAAAATCTTTATACGCATATTCCGATTAAAAAAAAATGTTTGGAAATGTTTCTTCATTTTTATAATCTTAAATATGTATAAATTCGAATAACAAATACAGTTTTTTGTACTCGATGAAATGCAAGAAGAAACACCTAAAAATTTTAATTCAAAAAAACCAATAATTGGTATTGTAGAGTTTCGTTTTCCTACGTAGATCCAAGTTACTGAATTTGCTGTTTCTTTTTTGAATAATACTTGTTACATATGTACACAAAAATAAAAAAATATTAACTCTGAAAAATATTTGACAGTGAAGTGAGAAATATGACAAAAAACTCAGTAAATTAATTAATTCTTATTGATTCCCAACTTTAAAGTAGATTTTTAAAAAAGACCTCCACGCAGAGAAAAAAGGCATTACGTAGAAACAAAATTTTAGACACGTGAACATCGTTTTTGAGTTTCTTTTGTGGGAAAAATTAGTTTGTTTGCGATAAACATGTCATCAGTTGTTGTAAATGAACAAAGAAAAATATGTTTACATATATCAAACAGTTTTCTTCGTTTGTCGAAATGGATTTGTATTATCATTACAAACTCCCAAAACATTTAGAAGTAACAGAAACCGTTGTTGTTGCATCTTCGATGATAATAGGTCACATCGGTTCAGATTTAGATACAGCTCCATAAAAATGTCGTATCGCAAATGTTACAAACTACTCTTTGCAAACGGAATATAGTAATAGCCATACCATATTATACTTGACCTGTGAACATTGTTGTGGATGTGGATTAATGTTTTGAGAGAGAGTTTGAATTTGAAATTTAAAAATGCAAATTGTATTTTATTTAAAAATTAAAGTATTGTACTTTCTTTTGTATAAATAAAAATGTCTATATAAAAAAGGTTTATAATAATTATTAATTTAGAGGTAAATTACTTTTCAATAATTTCATTCCAACCAGATAGTTAAGCTGCGGGTTAGCATCAAACAAATTATTTGCTTTTATTAAGAATGTTTTTAGATTTCATTGTGATAAAATAGTTATTCTTATCTACATTTTTTAATATTACTAAAAGATTTTGTTATTAAATTTCCAAACTTTTATTGCAGAACACAATTAAAAGTTCATAAGATATTGCTCTAGTCAAATGCCAAGAAGTGGTATCGGTTAATTAAAATGAAACTTTTCCGAACAATTTGGTGTCCATTAGCGAAATTAGCATTACACAATCTTGAAATTGGCACAATTCGTTAAGTATGTTCGTATTTTTCATAACCTTTGTTCACGATTTTTTTATATAATTTTCATGATTTTACTGCAAAATTACCATTTCAGACGAGTTATTTTAAAAAGAACTTATAAATATTATATTTTATTGCATCAGAAAGTCTAAATGGTTTTAAAAAAGTATATGTTAGAAACCTCTCTGGGGGGGGGTTTGAACCCCCAAAACCCCCCCCCTTGCGCACGGCCCTGCTCAAAACTACTTGTTTGAGTCGCTGTTTGATAAATTTTAAATCATTAAATTGTCTAGAACGAAATGTAATTGTACTGCAATTTTAAATAAGGAGCTTGTTCACGACGTAGGACGATCAAAATATTTCCTCATTGTTGACAAATCATCATAATTTGTTTATGTTTTTGTCGAATGTCTTGAAATATTTTTTTTGGTATTTGGAGATCATTACGGATTTTGTCATCCGTGACAAATTTCAATGACAATTAAAAAACTGTGAAAACTTCCATAAACTATAAAGCAAATAAATAAAAGTTCTTATTTTTGAAGGTTTTCATAATTATTAAGAACTAGTAGCTATAGTTTGCTCAAAGCTTTCATTTAACATGCATATGACAGTATTACATATTATGAAGAGTTTCTGGCGACATTTGGCATATTTCGCTAAGGAATTGCTGTAGGGTATAATTGCTTTCCCTTACTAGTATTATAATTTACATATGTATATCGAATTTCGGAACAAAAAAATCATATTTAAAATTGTTTAAACTTTAAATTTATATATTGCTCAATGTTGAAAATATCCCATTTCTCAATTTTTATAGAAACAAATTAGAATCGCTTCTGCCAGACTTACCTTTCGCATTTCTGAACAAGAAATACTTTTTATATGTATTTTTTTTTTTAAAAAATACAAAAATTTATCATGCTCATATAGAAAAGGTAAAATCGCCTCGGGCTTGTGTATATCCTCTTATATTTGCCCCATTATTTATGCATATGTATTATATTCCTTTTTTCTTTAGAGTTGCTCTCCAAATGCTCTCGTTCATAACGATGATTATTATTATCTGTAAAAAAATCACATGCGACGAATTCAATCTCGAACACGCGTCATCAAGAAGACATGTTGATTTGTTTTTACTTTGTATGTGTGTACGAGTGCAGTTCCATAAGTAGTTGAACTCAGAGATATTAACGGAGGACGACGAATGTAAATGTGATTTGCCAAATACAATCACATGATGGGTTACATTTAAATTGTCCTGTCATTTCGACAGTCAATTGTTTTTTATTTGACAGCAGTAGAAGCGATACAATCAAATTATGTACAATAATGAAACATTACATTTTGTGTGAAAGAACCGCTAAGGAAAATAAGGAAATGTTTGAATAATAGTATGATGCATCTACAGCATCAAAAAATATGTGTTTTATTAGTTTTTTTGAGATTTCATACTACAAGGAATACATGCTGACAGTAGACAATCCCTAGAAGGGTAATAGATTCATAACTAAAACTAAGCTTTTGAGAAATGTTCATGTTCAGATCGGATACTTATTGAACTGGCCTCGTACAGACAGTTTCTTTTTATATGTATGTATCTACTCCCAATTCTACGAAAAGGGGGCGCCACAATTGTCAAAATTACAATAGCGGAGGAGCGGACTTTGGTCGTATTATCCTTTGCATATAAGCGGAAAAAACAGAACGGCTTTACTTGATTTCATGGTTTTGATTGATATGAGAGTATTGTTACCGTGGAATGTTGAATGTTCTTGTCTTATTCCATTGTCTCAGATGGGAGTAATGAAAAGACTTTGTCTGCTACAAATTCACAAAACAATGCAATGGGCATAGTGGGCGTTCTAACCGCTGATTTGATAATACATTTAAGTGTTAAAAGATTTGAGATTTGTGTGGTAGAAAGGCAAGAGAAAAAACAAAACAAAAAGATTTATCAAGTTTTAACACATTTCTTAATGGTAGGGTAACATTTGACAAATTGTTTTCATAAGTTAGCTGTCTGCTTTGTGTGTTGAATTTGCATTCATCGTTGTGTGTTTTATGGCTTTAGTCGTTGTTAAAATCTATCATTTAACTTATATGGAATCTTCAAAGAGGATGATAACAGAATTATGTTAAAGTAAAGATATAGAATTGTATGTATGTATGTCGTACATCTAACACACATAAATTGGTATTCGTATTAACGTTTTTATCATCCTGGATGCATAATAAACAAGTAAGGAAAGGCTAAAGTCGGGCGGATCCGACTATATGATACACTTCACTTTCCGAATACAATTCAAGTCGGTAAAAAATTTAAAACGGGAAGGATTTTTGTATGTTTCCTAATCATAGTCTGACCTGACTCAATTTGTCAAATCGAGAAGAATATTTGTATTGTATCCAAACATGGAATGATGTGACAATAGGTTCTTCCAATTCAAGTATAATGTGTTATGCTCAATTTGAAGAAATTCTCTGAAAATACGTTGTTTCTGGGTCGGAAAAAGTCAAGCCGGGAGCGAAATTTCTATGGGAGCTATATATAAATTGGACCCATTTTCACCATGGATGTTTCAAGTGGAAACATAAGATATTTTGCCAAAATTGAAGAAGATCTGTTAAAATATGTAGTTTCTAGAGCAGAAAAAGTCAAATAGGGAGCGAATGAATGGGAGCTATATATAAATCTGAACCGATGTACCTATTTTCACTACAGGTGTTCCTAGTTTAAATATAAGATGTTTTGCAAATTTGAAAACAATCTGATAAAAATGTGGCTTCTGGAGCGGAAAAAGTTAAATTGGGAGTGAAATTTGTATGGGAGCTATATATAAATCTGAACCGGTCTGATCCATTTTCAACATTGATGTTTCTAGTGGAAATATAAGATATTTTGCCAATATTGAAGACAATCTAATAAAATATGTGGTGTCTGAACCGATTTTCTTCAAATTAAATAGCGTTCGTCCTTGTACCGAAAAACTTCATTGTGCAAAGTTTCATTTGGTTCTGGCTACAATTGCGACCTGTATCGTGATTACAAGAATGGACAGACGGACAGGCAGACAGACAGACATTGCTAAATCGATTCAAAAAGTGATTCTAAGTCGATCGGATCAATGGGTCTTTCTCGCTTCCTTTTGGGTGTTACCAACAAATGCACAAAGACACTCTCTCTGGAGTGTATAAAAATACATTTATTTGGATATTTTGTGTATTGTCCATATAACTCTTATTATTTATCTATTATTTAAGTGGACAATTGTTGGATTAATCGAATAAATCTCGTCGTCATTATTCGATTAATTGGAAAATCTCTGTTTTCAAATAAACGATTAATCGAATAACATAAAAGTCCGAATAATTTGATACCCTAGTATTACAACTAGTTGATCGACTTCAACATTAGACAGTTTTTAAATGACATAATGAAATAATGATGACCCTGTCCGAATGTTGCTCCACTCCGAAATGTCAAGATATTATACTTTGAATCAATAAACAGGAAATCCAGTTTCATGTATTTTCCACCGATGTATTAGATCGGCATTCATTGGGTTTATACCATGGAAGATGTTTCGATTCCGAGAAATGTTCATCTAATACAAATGTTGTTTTCTATAACTATATCAAATTGTTTGACTTGTGGACCAACTACAAAGATGACATGTCAGATCATCCAGATTTGCAACTAAGGGAGAAAATTCAGAACGAGGCATTGACTGTGATTGATATTAGGGCGGTTTTTCTTTAAGACGGGATACAAGCTGCGCTAACAAAAACGTTAATAAAAATTTAATTTTTTGTTCAAAATAAAAAATATTTTTTCACATTGTCGCCAACTACAATATAAATATATGTATGAAAAGAAATTTTCAAAAAAATATTTTGTGTTGACTTTATTGGACTTAGCCTTGATAACCATAATTTTTACTTACACTGGATAATTATCCAGGCTAAGTCTAAAATTTTTAACACAAAATTATTTTTTTAAAATTTGTTTTCACACACACATTGATATTGCTTTTGGCGACAATTTTAAAAAGTAATTTTTTGTTTGCATTGAATTTTTAATAATTTATTTAGATTTTTGTAATCGCAGCTTAGTTATCCAGTCTTAAAGAAAAACAGCCATATTAGCTCAACTAGAAATGACAGCGCAGAACTATCCGATGCACGGCGCATTTATTCAAGAGTTGGCACTCGAAAAACAATATGATTGCGAGTATAAATTCTAACGAGCGCTCATCTGTTGAATCGGCAACAAATATATAGTATATACTATAGAAATTTGATTTCTGGACGCACCCGGTAGAAAACAATTTTGAACGTATTCATTTTGGCAAAAATTCAAACACTTAATTCTTTCCTCACTTGAATTGAATTTGTATTGTTGGAAAACTGCCGTAGAGCATTCAGATGTGATGAATGTGCTTTAACTAAACTCTTTCTGAGATGAACAAAGTTTCGATCACTTCGGAGAAGTGTAAAATATACTGTGGCGCTTAAAATGTTGTCGTCTTATATTACCAGTGGGTTCACTACATGTTTTGTGGGAACACGTCAAGACACCCAAATTCGGTACGAGTTGCAATCAATCCGGACAAGTATTTTCAAAATAATTTATGTAGATTTACAATGGAAAAATCTCCGTTGAAAATAGGATATTTTTTCACTGACAACAGCAATAATTCTTAAAGGAATGAACAATTTCTATCGAACTCCGCTGTTAGATCAAGAATAAACGTTCGGCAACCTTTTGAACGATGGAACTGGAGCGTTCTGGATCACATATATTTTGGCTACAATTCTCTTGCAGAATTTAATTAGAGTTGCAGTTACTTTTTCGGGAACTGCATCTAAGTTGTTTGAAAACGTTGTATGAATTAACGAAATTCAACGTACAACCTTTCAAAGAAGTGTGCGACGGCCAGAGTTCTGCAGCTTTGATCGTTTGGGTTGAAGTCTCTGTAGGCATTAGACCGAGCGATACAATATTGATAAAGCAATAAACACCGGTCATGTGGTGCTGCCAGCGATTCCACGACTAACTCCTGCCTTTAAACTTAAGGCTTGCTTGATGTCGTCCTTTTTATGAAAACTTGGCACGGCATTCAAATTAATTACGTACGATTAAGAGTTTTGAGTCGCAGAACGACCAATTTCAACAATTGCTGGAATCTTTTACAAAACCTTTTCGAAAAATAGAAACTGGCCGAGCAATGACCGAGTACAGCTTTATAGTAATTTCCTATATAAAGAGTGATTTTTTTGAGGTTAGGATTTTCATGCATTAGTATTTGACAGATCACGTGGGATTTCAGACATGGTGTCAAAGAGAAAGATGCTCAGTATGCTTTGACATTTCATCATGAATAGACTTACTAACGAGCAACGCTTGCAAATCATTGAATTTTATTATCAAAATGCGTGCTCTGTTAAGAAAGTTCATCGCACGCTTCCATTTTATGGTCAGTTTAATCGACCCACTGAAGCGGCTATTCGGGCTATTGTGACTAAATTTCGCACCAAATTTACATTGTTGGACATTAAACCACCAAGACGCTTACGTAGAGTACGAACTGAAGAAAATATCGCAGCTGTATCGGCCAATGTTAATGATGACCATCAATTATCGATTCGTCGCCGTTCGCAGCAATTGGGCCTCTGTTACTCAAAAACGTGGAAATGCCAAAATTGGACTAAGCGGATGGACCACTTGAGGCGCAGCCGCGGTCAACATTTAAATGAAACTATCTTCAAAAAGTAAATGTCATGGACCAATCTAACGTTTCAAATAAAGAACCGATGAGATTTTGCAAATTTTATGCGTTTTTTTTTTAAAAAAGTTATCAAGTCTTAAAAAATCACCCTGTATAACTTTCGACCCGTTCATATTTTTATTTGTTCTTCATTTCTCCATTAATGATTTCAACAATGCTGATATACTAAACTCAATGACATTTATATAAAAATGTTTTTCCAATAGAATTTCGTGCACAATATATTCGCGTAAGCCATGACAGTTGTACTTTATATATGACTCTGTCGTACATAACGTACGTATTTCGCAATTTGTATTACAATATGTAAAACAATTTCATAGATTATCGTTATTTATAATTTATTTATTTTCTGCTAAAAATGTGTATGAGTGTGCGAAAATATTTGTATTGTGGTTAAGTGGGTTTACAATTCGATACATTCGTTCGTAATCAATTTATGTTCATAATGCACCCGCACATGTATGCACAAGTATCTCAGTGGTGGACCATAGAAGGCCTTTTTCAAATTAGCACTTGATAACGGCGTACTAAATAAAAATATGCACAGAGAAAAATATATTTGGTTTAAAATTGCAATCACAAATGTAATTGATGGAAATGATAAAACTGTTTAAAAAGTGATTGATTCAATCATTTTAAATATTTTTTAAATAATGTATACAAGTCATTCCATGTCAAGCGGTACGGTTTTGACCTCGATAGCTGCGATTGTTTTGAATGTTTGTGGTATGTATTCTTCTCATAAAAATATTGTATACCTATTTTTGGAAACAAATTTTTTTCACGAGTTATGACCAGTTCATACTACTTTTTTCAAAAGTTGTGTTCATTCAATCGGTAATTTTGAAGGTAATTTCAATTACTTTTAAAATATTGAGGTTTCTTGTTATAGCATGGTTAGATTTTTTAAGCCTGTAACTCCTGAAAGACTTTACCGATTTTATTGTGTTATACCTTGTTTTGAAGGTAATTTCAATTACTTTTAAAATATTGATGTTTCCTGTTATAGCATGGTTAGATTTTTTTAAGATTTTGCAATTTTAATTCTTTTATTTTGATTTTCGTAATGATTAGACCAATACATTTTAAAGTAGTGTGCTTAGGCCTATTTTTAAGCGAATGTATGAATTTGAAAGTGAACCAGAATTATAGTGAAAAATCATCTAAATTATAATTTTTTCGTTAGTTCATAAACACAAGGTATAAAAAAATTGAAAAATCCAAGAAAAAATGGGTTATGGAAAAATTTATATTTTTTTTCATTTTTTGGTAGTGTGAGAAAAACTTAAAAAAATATGTTTTTCCACAACCAATTTTTTTTTTGATTTTTCATTGTTTTTATACCTTGTGTATTACACATAATCGAGTATACATTAGAGTGGGTCGATTTGTTCGAACAAAGTGTTAGCCAAAAACGTAATCTACGGAACATTTCTCCAAGAAACCATGTGTCTAATATGAATTCCTAGCCCGCGGAAATCGAACTAGACCAACATTTTTGGCTTCCTCACAAAAGAAACCATTCTAACATAAATATGTACAAAAAAAATCTGTAGTAAAAATGTTTCTTCTATTTCGATTTATATAGTAAGCCTGAATCTCAGCACTGTTTAACAATTTAGTATAAAATGTATTTCCATATAGCTCCTGCAGATGATATGTCTACAGAGAACTTTGACGCGGAGTACGCAAAAAAATTCTGGGAAGTGAGGTACTGTGATTTTCATAAATTCCGAATTCATTACATCTTTGTGAGATTTTATTATATATATACATATACACCCTTTTGCATCGCATTTATAGTTATATAGCAATATACCTCCAATATACAAATCTAATTAGCGGTCTGAGTAAGGAATAACAATAAATAACGTCCAATATGTTTTTAATAACTCAATTAATCAATCCAACGCTTCTCTTAATCAAATATTGCAGAGCAATTTCAATAATTTTTTATATTAAAAAAATTGATACATAAACAACAATCTGTTTAATTGAACTTGAAAATTTATGTAATATTTTCCAACATTTGGAATACAATTTTCACAATTAGATACACAATTTCCGTAGCACCAAAAGTAACAAAAAGTTGTCCAAAGAACTTGTTTTTAATTGAAATAGAACTTCAGTTTTTCAATACAGTCGAATCAGAAAAATTAAAAACGTTGAAATCAGAGGACCAACTTAATGGCCTTTAGAGTACACTGGAAAGTCCATACCAATAAGGTAATTCCATCAGAAAACAACCCAAAACTCATGGTTTTGGAAATTCGTCACCTCCGATTTTGACACGAACGTTCTACTCTAACTTTAAATGTTTACCGAAATAATGGGCAATTTTTACAATACAAGCCGTAAAGCTCCCCAGCAGAAAAGAATTGAAGTAGTTGAAAATTAATTACAGTTTCATTACTCCAAAATCATGCATCCAAGAGAATTCATTCTAAACAGCATCTCAAATGCGAATTTTTCTTCTAAACTATAGGTCATCTCGTATTATAAATTTAAATTGTAATTTTATTTCCAGAACTAAGAAGTACATTTATTAAATTAATATTTCTTTAATTTATAGAAAATGTAAAATAATCAAATATTTTACTGTTACATTATTGATGATTGAGTAACAGATTTTAATAGTCTCTCTTATTGGTAGGGTAAATTTTGTTTATATTTTTATAGCACAATAAAAATACATTATGTACTAACAAAACTGAGAAAATGGAACTATATGAAGTGTATCGTCAGAATAAGTTGTCCGCATCACTGTGTTGCGGCTAGTGGAAAAGTAACTTTTTTCCGATTATTTTTTTCAGTGTTTTTAATGATGCAATTTTGTCACAGACATTCCAAGTAAACAAAAAACACATAAAGCTTATTTTTGTGTTGGCCCGTTGATTTTTAATTGATTTTAGAAGTCAAATATAGAAAATTTTCACGAAAAGAGGGGATTTCAGGGCTGTATTCAAAATGATCTCATTTGATTTTGGTGACAGATATTTTGATTCGGAAAAAAAATCTGCCTTCGGACAAGTATCTTCTGTAAAAAAGGAATGTTGTTTGAGACATTTTCATATGCACCTTTTTTAGAACGAAAACCCGACTAAAGGTCCATTTTGCCTTTAAATTTGGGTTAGGTAAGCAATATCTAAAAAGTCCCAGAGAGTCCCAGTTCCAAAACACTACAGAAATGTTACATAATTTGTTTTCAACGAACTGTGAAAAAATCAGCTGCCCATACCTGCCCTCCTGGGAGTTATAGCGATTTTAGTATATCACTCTCAGTATTTATTCCATAGAAATAGAACGGAAATTCTCGGAATCACTTATTGAATAATTTAATCATATTGGTTTTCGGGTGACTTTCCGTCATCCCACGTCAAATTTTTATTATTTTCAGACCGGTTTCGGCTAATCGCCATCTTCAGTGTTTTCTTTTTTGTCACTAATTAGTCCGCATGTGTGACCGAACTTATAAGAAGGTTTTCTAGTATTCTTCAAGCTATAACTTCTGGATATAAGATAGACTGCGATAAGTTCTCTAAGTACGGAAAAGAAACTGCAAGTCTCTATATAAAGAAATATTCGTGGCATTATATGCCACCAACTGTCCACAAGGTTCTTATTCATGGAGCTGAAATAATTCGTTCATTTTTGGTCCCCATTGGCCAACTATCAGAAGAAGCATTGGAAGCAGGAAACAAGGACTTCAGAAACACAAGGCTTTACCATGCGAGGAAAACATCAAGAAAAGACAATTGTGAAGACATATTACATTATCTGCTCGCCAATTCTGATCCCGCAATCACAAGTAGGAGAATACTGAAGGAGAAGAAACACCTGGAATTATCAGAGGAAGCAATGAACTTATTGGTAGATGACTGATAATTTGTAATTTTTCTGTAGAATGCAATAAAATATGCCTGTGTTATAAAATAGTATCTTCAATTTTTTTTTATTCTACATCTATTCTAGCACTCCACAAAAATGAGCATAACTCTCTTAAAACTGAAGCTATTGACTTCAAACCGGTATCAAATTAAATAGATTTTGGTTTTTATAAAATTTCAGAGTTTTTCAACAAATATCGAAAAATCCTGAAAATATGACGTTTATAATACTTGTTCGGACCACCCTATAATTTATTTAAAAAACTAATCATAGGGTATTTATCAGAAATAAAAGAAGAATTAAAATAATTTTTTTTCGGTGTACATTTTTTTTCACTCATTCTGTTTGGGATTTCATTCTGACCAATCTTTAGAAGTTTCTCATCGATACAATTAAAAATACAGTTTAGGCAATATGATTTCCAAAAAATTCCGCTTTCGCAACACTGTGCGCATATCAAAAATAGTCAAATTAATTTTTATGAAACTCAATTTGTAATGTTCACCCTTAAACGTATCCAAAAATGAATGACTTTCATCTATGACATGTAAGCATCAAATATGGAGTGCTTCTAATCACTCATTCAAATGAAGTGAACCCATTCCTCCCAATGACTACCCTATGTAAAAATCATGCATGATTCCCCCGAAAAAGAAGTACTTCCATATCATATTTTCATCAGTTGAAAAACTATTTAACCACTTCTCCGTCATGTATTTTTTTGCTGGGTCCGTAAATATGTTTAACGAAAGCGTGAGTTAATGTATTTTTATATAGTCTCGTTACCATAAATGGGTTAATTTGCTGGCTAATCCTGCTCATACCTAATTAGAGCAGGACTATATTCCCATCGTTCTTATAAGCCTCATATAGATATGACACGGGGGTCAAAATTCCCGTGGAACGACAACTCGCGAATATCTTTTAATTATTAAAAAATATTTGTAAATCACATAATTGGAGGTGAAAACTTTTCATTAGAATCTGATCAGGAGGTCTTTTCACAAAAACCTCCAAGATCACTTTGAACCACTGTAAAACTCAAACCATGTTCTACATTGAGCTATACACTAGTGGATTTGTCAAATTTCATAAAAATCGAAGAAAATACTGCTTCGAAATCTTGTCCATTCTTAAAGAAAATCTTAATGCCAGATCTGATAATATGGGTCTTACACGAAATTATTTTTATTTCCAGCATAATATTCATCCCTCATATACAGCATTGTACTTAAAACAGTGGGTGTTATATAACACAAAATATTTGTCAACGCCTCCTCAAAGCCTGGACATAAATCCAACACAAAACTTGTGGCAAATGTCATGGATAAATCGACTGTATAGCAATTGGAATGACAAATTCAGCATACCCCTATCCTACTGCAGAGCATATAAAAAGTGAATAGACATCTCCAAAAAATGCAATTTTAAGGCCTCTTGAGAAAAGTTTGCTTGTACTCCGCCGCTTGAAGTATATGCATATTTTCACAATCTCAAAATACATAGATATATTTGATTTGTTTACTGTGGGATTTTAAAATCGGCCAGGACTTGCAAATGAAAAACTAAAAATAATAATAATAATAATAACAAATGAGTTGGTTTTATGAAACTTTACAAATATCAAATGTAAACGTTGGAATGAAAATTGCATGATATTAAAAACAAAAATAAATACATAAACATTTCTGTTCCAAATCAATCATAAAACAAATTCAGGGGACATTAACAAACATTAAGTAAGCGAGCTATATAAAATTTTAAATAAATCAAGTAAGTCGGGCGGGCCGACTATATGATACCACAATCTGTACCGTATATACCTGCTTCTGATTACGAAACCCAGGTGTTTTAAGGCGGTGGTGCAATTTTACGTCCACATAAATTATACAGTATACCAGCAAAAAATTTTAAGTACTTCTGTCGGAAGCACATTTTAATCGCATCTTAAATTCCAAATGTTCATTTTCCCGCTTTTGAGGAAGTTCTTTTAAACAAATTTCAAAAAAGTCGATAATATATTAATATCCCGTAACATTTTACACATAACATTTTCACAAGTGAATGGGAACGAATTTTTAGTATGGGGTTACAGAGGAAAGGTGTCCGTATTGATCCGAGAAAGTCTCAGGTTCGAATCGTGGCTCAAGAAATTTTTTTATTATTATTATTGTTTTAAAAACAATAAATTAAAAATTGCATTAAAATTAATATCAGTAAAATTAAGCAGTGTTAATTTATTTAATACTAATTTAATGTAATATAATAATTTAATTTGCGTTATATATTAATTCATACTAAATATATAATTTTAATTTTAACGAATAAAATGGTTTGCTTTAGTTATTCACCACTCACAATCACAGAAATGGAAAGTAGTGCAAAAGTGTTTCCTTTGCAACTTCTTCAATATAGCTTTTAAGTCTTTCGAAATAAAGGACACCCCTCCTATGAGAACTCCATGTTAAATTCATTGTTGAAAATACAATTTCACTGCTTCCGAATTACAAAATGAACATCTTTTCACTAAATGCATCTTTAGTCAAATTTAACGAATATGGTAAAATGTATACAATTTGTTTTGCATTATGTTACTTGGGAACAAATATAGAGATCATTTTCGCAAAGATTTGCTGTAATAACTTGAACTTTAATTGCTATGGAAACAATGAGCGGCGACTTTGCGTAATGCTTCACTTTTACAGTAAGTGTTCCTAAATGATATATAACTTTATGTGGGAAATACGTTTAAAATCGTATCGGAGGTATATTTGAGTTGGGCCTACATAAAAGCAAGAACGCATATGGGGGTAATGTGGAAACATGGACCAATATGGTCCACATCAACAGTAGGTGTTTCTATGTGAAATAATCCATGATGTGCAAAATTTTACTATGATCCGGATGTAGGTTATAAATAGAACGCAGAGTTTCAAGCCGACCCATAATTATCGGCGGCGGCGGCTTTCGGCTGATTTATCGGCTCATTCTTCCATTTGATCACCCCCATTACGAAATTTATTGGCTAATTTTGGAAAAGGAAAGGAACAATTTGTATTGACTTTTAATATATTTTCTTGAATAAAGAAATAAGCTTTCATGAAACTATAAGCACATAACAATATGGACAATACAATACAACACTTTTTAGAATAAGGCAATTTAGTACCACTGAAAGATATTGTGGTTGTATTTTTTATGATACACATATTGTCCAAAGTTAATGTAAAAAGAAATTCGAGCTAAACTCGTCTTCGCTTTCAATCTGAAAAGCGTTTAAATTATGAATGGTTTTTTCTATTATAATTAACAACAGCTATTTTTAGCAGTGTTCAAACACTTTTGCAGTGTGAATGCTGATACAAGATTGCAGTAAAACTGATGTTATGGCAGAAAAACAGCTGTAATAGCAGGAAAATGCCTGCTGATAGACAGAAGACAATCGCAAACAAAAAACACAAAAAAAATCAATCGATCAGTAGGCAAACACAACAAAGTTGAAACAAAAATGCATCTCCTTCAACACATGATATCTTTTGTCCGACCAGGTTCCCACCACAGCGAGATCATAACTTGATGGTGAATATAAGGACACATGCGATGAAAAGATATAACAAGTTCATCAAACAAACTTATCTCCAAAGAATTGTCACCACTCACTGTTGTTGTGGGCGGTTGTCTAATAAGTTCATGGGGAAAAGCTGTATAGTGTTGAAACACCATCAGTCTACAGCAAATTGTAATGAGTAGACAGCGGATTTTTATGCAAAATCGTATTTTGAACGGATGGTTATAATTGAATGCCGTCTTCACACAAATGATTTTACTTATAAAACATTTTAATGAGCCGATATAACCAATTTTATGTCAGTATATCTTGCATAGCAATATGCGTATTTTATATAATTGAGTATATTTGCATAAAATTCGGCTGTCTAGTAATGAAAAAGGTTTCAAGCAAAACATAACGCTCTTCAAAAAACACTTTGCGATGAAGTTTTCGGTTGTATATATAATACGCATATGTAATGGATATAAAATGTAAGTATATATAAAACTGAAAATATCATCTTAACGCAAGCACTCCATACAGAAGGATCACTGATGATTTGTCCCTACACAGGACAATGAAATACGTATATGGTCAAATGTGCGTATGGTTGAGTGTGGTTCTCCTCCTTTCCAAAAACAAAAAGTACCTTCGTAAGATGAAATTGCTTGATCGGAAAGCAGGAAAACGAATGTATTACATTCAAACACACAGAAAATCAATCAATCGAGTATTAATCACACAAAACTAAAC
The DNA here is from genome assembly GCA_947397865.1 of Polietes domitor. Classification (NCBI taxonomy): domain Eukaryota; kingdom Metazoa; phylum Arthropoda; class Insecta; order Diptera; family Muscidae; genus Polietes; species Polietes domitor. The sequence goes on from OX377618.1 coordinate 34,488,880, forward strand.
TAATAATATTCGTTATTGTTCATCGATATTTACGGAATTTATGTTGGCAATAGGACAACAATGAGGACACTTTGTCCGGTAACAGTCAGTTCTATTTTTTTTCTAAAAGCTTCGGTATGCCACTTAATTGACATTGCCAATGCCTTTATAATATGATACGTCAATCTTTAAAAAGGGGAATTATATATGAATCCTTCTTAAAGGTGGCAAATAGCCAAATCTTATTTATTACTGAAAGAGGGTATGCTAGAGTATAAACACAGTATTTTAGTATGTTATTGCGGATCACGACTGGACCATGATTAAATATGATATTTAATGCCTTTGAATTTTCCAAAACCGTAAATCTGCTTATAATTGAAACATTTATAGGTGAAGCCTCAACAATATTATATGGATAAAGAATAGACTGATCAAAAGTTTTATTTGAGCGTAAAAAAACTTAGAATTAACAAGTAAAAAGGGCGTTAAGTTCGGCCGGGCCGAACTTTATATACCCTCCACCATGGATTGCATTCCACAGCGGTTGTCGGTTTTCGTAGATGTGCAGTAATATTGCTGGAAAATATAAATTTTTTAATATAGCCAAACCAAAACAAATACAAATATTGAAAAAATAATTTTATAAATAAATAAAGGGTGATTTTTTAAGAGCTTGATAACTTTTTTTTAAAAAAAAACGCATAAAATTTGCAAAATCTCATCGGTTCTTTATTTGAAACGTTAGATTGGTCCATGACATTTACTTTTTGAAGATAATTTCATTTAAAAGTTGACCGCGGCTGCGTCTTAGGTGGTCCATCCGCTTAGTCCAATTTTGGCATTTCCACGTTTTTGAGTAACAGAGACCCAATTGGTGCGAACGGCGACGAACCGAAAATTGGTGGTCATCATTAACACTGGCCGATACAGCTGCGATATTTTCTTCAGTTCGCACTCTACGTAAGCGTGTTGGTGGTTTAATGTCCAACAATGTAAATTTGGTGCGAAATTTAGTCACAATAGCCCGAATAGCCGCTTCAGTGGGTCGATTAAACTGACCATAAAATGGAAGCGCGCAATGAACTTTCTTAACAGAGCACGCATTTTGATAATAAAATTCAATAATTTGCAAGCGTTGTTCGTTTGTAAGACGATTCATGATGAAATGTCAAAGCATACTGAGCATCTTTCTCTTTGACACCATGTCTGAAATCCCACGTGATCTGTCAAATACTAATGCATGAAAATCCTAACCTCAAAAAAATCACTCTTTATAATATTTTTATTATTTCAAACCATTATTTATTTCAAATCAAAAAAATAAATATTCTTATATTTATATATCCAAAAAAGCTTAGATACCATAAATATTGGTGCTACAGTTGGTTGTACTTCCATTCTATTTTAATTCCAAAAGTATAAATTTTGAAAATCCATTATCAGACATACATAGTGCAAAATAACCTAACTTCATGATTCAACCAATTTTTGCCGTAAAAGAAAAATTACGAATTTAAAAAAAAAACTTTTTATTTTGCGTGTCTATGCAGTCAGAGGAATGTATACACCGAATTCCATGATTCCAGCTGCGCCCATTTGGTTGGTACCATTTTTACCCCCTTGACGTTTCTACGCAATTAGAATTTCATCATTCTAGCTGTAGTCGTTTAGTTGATACTATTTTTATCCCTCTGTACCATTGTATCCCTTGAAAGTACGAATTTCAAAAAATCCGTTTATTTTCCGTGTCTCGCAGTGGGAGGAATGTATACTCCGAATTGCATGACTCTAGCTGCGGTCATTTGGTTGGTACTATTTGTATCCCCTTTTTCCATTTTAACCCCAAAAAGTACGAATTTCGAAAAATACGTGTATTTTACTTGTCTATGCAATCAGAGGAATGTATAAACCGAATTTCATTATTCTAGGTACAGCCGTTTGGTTGGTACCATTTTTATCCCTCTATTCCCATTTTACCCCTTAAAAGTACGAATGTGGAAAAAATACTTTTACATTATGTATCTACTTAATTAGAGGAATGTACACGCCGAATTTCGTGTTTCTAGCTGTTGTCGTTTAATATGTACCATTTTTATCCCTTTTTTGCCCCATTTCACCCCCTACAAATAAGAATCACTTTATGGTGCACGTTTTTGCTATAAGGGAAATGCGCATACCAAATATCAAGCAAATATAAACAGACATATTCAAAAAACATGCTTAAATACGCTAAAATATTAGGGATTATTATGGGAATTTTTAGTCCTTGTGAGGGAAAAATTTTTCCCTTTGGGCCGATTTCGCCCCATTTCAATCCCAACCGATCTACGACTATAAGACGCATTTATGGAAAATTTTAACGTTCTAGCTCCTTTCGTTTAGATGCTAGCGTGCTTTCAACAGACGGACGGACGGACATGGCTAGATCGTCTTAGAATTTTATGACGATCAAGAATATATATACTTTATAGGGTCTCAGGTTGATATTTCAAGGTGTTACAAACGGAATGACAAAGTTAGTATACCCCCATCCTGGAGGTGGAGGGTATAAAAATACAATAAAGGTGGCCGAATTTGAGGGCTTGTACACGAACATTATAACTAGGCCAATGTTTACTCCTGAACGAATCGCAGTACTAGCTGTGTGCAGTTTACCTGTATTAATTTGATTTGTCTGCAAAATTGGGCATAGTTCAGTCAAATGAACACCGATTTGCTAAAATGTAGTTTGGCGTTTGGAACTAACAAATCTAACTTTCTGCACTAAATTTATCATATCTTCAAAGGGACCAATTACAGTTTCCCCGCAAAAATCGGGAATCCTGATAACCTTTATTCTTCAAAGGCCTCTAAAGAAGAAAAAATTATGTTGGTCCAAAGTCATGCATTTTTCCAAAAGGGTATATTCTAAACATTTATTACAAACAAGCCATAATAATGCTAAGAAACCCCAATTTCTAATAAAACCAAATTCAGTTGAAAATCTCATAAACTGTGCGCATTATGAAAGAATCGTAAAAATATGACAAAAAAATAAAAATTTTAATTTTCTTCTAAATCGAAAGCTAGTCAACTTTGGGATAATTTCTAAAATATATCTGACCGCCAGATTTTCAATGTTAATATCTCAAAATAAATTGCCCTTGTCTAATTTAAGTTTTTTACAGAACTCAAAAATGTTTACTAGAACAAATGTTATAGAATTTTGACCGATACAATTTGATTCTAAACCACTGTGCGTTGATACTGTGGTACCTATCCACTGAAAAAATCACAGTTTATGTCAACTACGTCGTAGTCTTTATATTAAATTCTCGATAATAATGACTTACAGACATTTGATCGTAACATCGAGAATTCAAATTGATGTCTGATTACGAAATTATATCGAACATCATGTGTCGTTAGTATTAAACATTCCGCATACGAATTTCTGCTCTTCAAATAAACATTTCTTAGAAAAATATTTCCCTAAAAGTTTTCCTCTTTGGGAAGGGACAGAGGAACACACACTCGCTGCTAACAAGAGCGGAATTCTAATAAAACGTTCCCTGTTCAAATGTTCCGTCTCCTATCAAACATCTTTGGGAAAACAAACACACCTGTAAACTGCCTTCTCCCATCCCACCTGCAATACTTGAGCTTTTTTCATCGATTCCAATACAACAGAAGGTTTTTCTTGTTAAATATCGTCATATAACTGGAAATGTGTTAAGAATTTTAAATGTCCCCAAACTATGTTTTTGCTTTTCATTCTGCTTTCTTATCAATAACAAACAAAAGAGACGGCTTATATTTCTACTCCGACCCCGAAAAGTTCGATGTAATTCCCCGTACTCCAAACGGTATCGAAGATAGAAAGAGTGAACAGATGAAATTCCCTTTTTTTAAAGTGAAAATACTTTTGCAATTCAATAGAATCCTTATTGTATTTATGGAACATCTTCAAATCAACACGAACAACAATGCCAGAACAAAAGAAAACTGAGCCGATGGTTTATTTTAACGAGTTTTGTATTTTTCTGCATAAAATGGAAGTGGTTCGAGTGAAATTAGACAACTTTAGAAAGCAAACATGTGAAACAAGTATATACTTAAAATTCAAATCAATGATTTTACAATGGGAATTACATTATTTACAGCGCTGCCACTCACATGCCACACAATTGGGGAAAGAAAACGAGGCGTCAATGGCAACTCACTGATGGTGCAACACAAAACGCCTCTAAAGAAAAATATAAATATGTACGAGTAACCCTCGTTAAATGCGATCCTGGCACCATGTAATTTCGCTATAAGAGTTCGCTTATTTCGAAAGATTTCATATGTATATATTCTTGTATTTTATATGTACCTATTGTATTTTATATATTTTAAATGAAATAAAAATGTTCACCAGTACACGGAGATAACCAGTTGTAGAGGCAAAAAATAATTGGAGACATCTACACCTTTGAATTTCGTACATGTAGTTATGGTGCTTACCAAAGTCGCTAAAAAAATTTTGAGTTGTCACTTTTACTTTCTGTACTTTCCGTTTGTACAAAATGTACTTTTTCCACCCCCACGGTACCAAAACTAAAAATTTTCTATTTTATAAAAATAATATTGAAATTAACGAGAAACGTCAGTACATAAAAATACAGGTGTTAATACAACGTTTACAATTTTCAATTGGGTACATTTTTATACACTCCACGAGAGTATTATGGCTTTGTGCATTTGTTTGTAACACCCAAAAGGAAGCGGGATAGACCCATTGTTAAGTATACCGATCGACTTAGAATCACTTTCTGAGTCGATTTATCAATGTCCGTCTGTCCGTCTGTCTGTCCGTCTGTCTGTCCATCTATTGTTGTAATCAAACTATAGGTCGCAATTATAGTCCGATCTTAACAAAACTTGGCACAAGTAAGTTTCGTGGATCAAGGACGAACGCTATTTAATTTGAGGCAAATCGGTTCAGATTTAGATATAGCCCCCATACAAATGTCGCTCCCGATTTGACATTTTCCGCTCTAGAAACCACATATTGTACCCGATTTTCTTTAAATTTGGCACAACATCTTATAATCCAACTAGAAACACATATGCAGAAATTTGGTAAGATCGGTTCAGATTTAGATATAGCCCCCATACAAATGTCGCTCCCGATTTGACATTTTCCGCTCCAGAAACCACATATTGTACCCGATTTTCTTCAAATTTGGCACAACATCTTATAATCCAACTATAAACACATATGCAAAAATTGGGTAAGATCGGTTCAGATTTAAATATAGCCCCCATACAAATGTCGCTCCCGATTTGACATTTTCCGCTCTAGAAACGACATATTGCACCCGATTTTCTTTAAATTTGGCACAACATCTTATAATCCAACTAGAAACACCTATGCAGAAATTGGGTAAGATCGGTTCAGATTTAGATATAGCCCCCATATAAATGTCGCTCCCGATTTGACTTTTGCCGCTTTAAAAGCCACATATTGTGTTCGATTGTCTTTAAATTTCGCACAACATCTTATAATCTAACTAAACAAAACTATGGTGAAAGTGGGTAAGATCGGTTCAGATTTAAATATAGCCCAAATGCAAATGTTGCTCCCATAAGTTTAACCGATTTTGGCCAAACTATACATTTTATATTTCAACTATTTCGTTCCAGGTTTCAATATATCCTCATACAAATGTCCTTTCCGATATAAAATTTTTTGTCAAACACATACATTTACAGGATACAAAAAACCTTCCCGTTTTCACTTTTTCACCGAATTGAATTGTATTCGGATTGAAAGTGGAGTGTGTCATAGAGTCGGCCCCGCCCGACTTTAGCCTTTCCTTACTGGTTTGTTTTAAGGAATTGAATTGAATGATATGCAAATTTTACTCAGATTTTCGATATATTATAACATGATTTTGAGTATGGTTTGGGGTCCGGGAATTCCCCGGAAATATTCGACGTGAATTCGCGAAAAATTAAATTTCCCGGTAATACGCGAAGTATTAAAAAATATAAATAATTATAAAAGTATTAATTATTTTGAGCAATAATTTTGTTTTACTTTCTAAATGATAAATTGAAGATAAATTTTAAATTCATATATTTACATTACTATATTTAAATATATATATTAAAAGTCAAAAAGTTTCATTCAGGATTTCAAATAGATGAGACAATTTTTAACGATTCTTGTTGTCTTCGATAAGAACTGAAGTTGCCAGTGCAACAAATTGTGCATATATATATATATATTAGGATGGGTCACGAAAATAAATTACAGTGATCACAACCCCCCCCCCCCAGAAATGAAGATTGGATTGTTTAATGATGATCTGCAAACTACTTCGTCACTGGGTCAAGCCATCTGATCTGCAAAATACTTCGTCACTGGGTCAAGCCATCTGTCAGCTAAATGCTCCTGAAAACACCTCTAAAAATCATGTTTTTTCCGTGTAATTTTTGGTATGATGCATTTAAAAATTTGTATTCTTGTCTTAGAATAACTCATTGGTCGATTTATTGGACGTCTATATTGATTTTTATGGTTTTCAAAGTGATAGCGTAAAGCTCATATTTCTTGGAAACGAAAGAAATCAATACCTTTCGAATGATGTCTCAATGATGAATATCGGACGAAAAATGAGGTCACTGACTTTATTTTTGTGAAATAATTTAATGCAGGCGATGGTTTTCACTGCCAAAATGTTCAAACACATTTTACAAAAATGAGCGCTGCGGCGTCAATTTCATGCCGATGTTCATCATTTAGGCATCATTCGAAAGGTATTGATTGCAGCTATTTATTAATTTTTCAGAAGTCACTGCGAAAATCCAGAAAAAATTACTATAAAGTCCAATAATTCAACCAATAAGTTACTCTAAGACAAGAATCAAAATTTATATTTAAAGTGATTTCAAGGGTCTATTATTTCAGACAAAATTTTTGAGAAAAGATGTATATATTTTCTAGTTATATATTTTATTTGTATTTTTTAAGCAATGACAATGCAATTCATAGGTCTTCGTAGTTCCTTAAAAGCGACTTCAAAATTAAGAACAATACTAGGTAAGTACCAAATTTGTCACGGTAGTACCATGGTACTTTTAAGGTTCAAAATGTATCAAAAAAGTACAATTATACCAACTTTTGCAGTGTGATATGAGTGTTCTTTCGAATGCCATAAAAAAATTTTGTAACAGGTACATGTTGCGAAAAAATTTATCACAAATTATTGTGACGCACGCTACAAAGAATGGATGTAGCTTTGAAGGTTAAGATATGTTTTCGTAATTTTTATCAAATTTTGCACTCAAAATGAAATACCTATAAGAAAGATAAATATAAGATAATTCTAAAAAATATTTGCAGCCAAAAATTGTTGTAGTTTTTTATCAAAAGCAGTGAACTCTATCTGAGGCACGCTACAATTTTTCCAGTAGTACATAAATAAAACCAATTGTATTTATTTTAATAACATTATTTAATTCATATTTTATGTTTATAAATTAATTTTATGTTTTGACGAATCTGCGGTTAGTGCTATTTCGAGCACGTTTTCATTAATTGAAATTTTAATTTCAGGAATGCTAGAGTGATCAAAAATCCGGGTTTTCTGCAATGTCGGGTTCTCGGGGTTTTCAAAAGATGTGATTTCAAAAAATCCGGTATTCTTTTTATTAAAAACCGGTCGGACCGGGTTTTTTCGGCTTTTCTTGAAATAATAAAAAATAGGGAAATTATAGGGTAATTCCACAAAATGTTGACCCATTGTGTATACTCGTTCTTGGACTTTTCTGATGTCATAATCAGATTCACTGAAATGACTCCAAACATTCCTGCTTGAATTAGGATCTTTTTGGTCCATTGGCAAAAATTCATTTGACGATTTTTTTAATAATATTTTATTTTTTTAATAACAGAACAGGTGTTAGACACAGTAAAAACTACAAATGTTGTCTTGCTGAAATAGGAAAACATTTTGAAAAACAGGTATTATTTGTGGACCAATTACCCCATTCTGTGAATCTGATATCTTGTAGAGAATAAGATAAGCTAAAAAATATAAAAATGAGAAAATAAGTCATAAGTTTGACATTAAATTTAAGGATATTTTAGGACTCTTTGAAATACAAAGTCTTTTCACTTTTCTCTTATATTCGCAAAGTTCATCAATCTCAAGCTACACGCTCCTGAAAACACCTCAAAAAAAAAATCACATATATCCTTATATGTATAGCTGGTCGATTTTCGACTGCCCATAAGAAATGCTTATGAAATCTAGGACGAACATCACCATTTTAGACTCACGGTATTGCTGTTTTCGTTAACTTATTTAGATAATTTGCGGTCCCTTATAAAAAACGTTCTTTGAATCTTCTGATAATATAAAATTTGGCATATTATCAACAAATTAGCACCGAACAGAGACTTTTTTGCAATATAAAAAACTTTCGAGACCGACATAAAAACCCGGGTTTCCCGGTTTTCCAAAAAACCTCGGTTTTTAAAAACCCGACGGTCGGTCTCAGATGAAAAACCTGGTTGACCTGGTTTTCGGTCTCGGGTTTTATCACTCTAGGGAATCACGCAAAGTTCATCAATCTCAAGCTACACGCTCCTGAAAACACCTCAAAAAAAAAAATCACATATATCCTTATATGTATAGCTGGTCGATTTTCGACTGCCCATAAGAAATGCTTATGAAATCTAGGACGAACATCACCATTTTAGACTCACGGTATTGCTGTTTTCGTTAACTTATTTAGATAATTTGCGGTCCCTTATAAAAAACGTTCTTTGAATCTTCTGATAATATAAAATTTGGCATATTATCAACAAATTAGCACCGAACAGAGACTTTTTTGCAATATAAAAAACTTTCGAGACCGACATAAAAACCCGGGTTTCCCGGTTTTCCAAAAAACCTCGGTTTTTAAAAACCCGACGGTCGGTCTCAGATGAAAAACCTGGTTGACCTGGTTTTCGGTCTCGGGT